>VSWD01000011.1:1861087-2354116 GCA_033119305.1 Pinctada imbricata
GCAGATGCTTCGAAACGTACCTTTGTACCAATGGAAGGACATACCACATGTAATAGACAAGAATGTCGAGTCACTTACTAATCAACAGTACTTTAATAACAAAAATGGCGACAGTCCGTGGACGAGACGTGTTGGATGTACCAGCAACTGATAGATTTCATCTTCGGATATTATACCTTCGTTAATAAAACCCTCAAGTTGCTATTCTTGGGTAGTATGATTTCTTCAAAAGAATCTATACCAACTCAAGTATCGTCGTTATCTATCTAATAAATCATTTCAATCAAAGAGAAGACTTTTATTTGTAAATCATAATAAGTATTCAAAGTAATCGCATCACTTATCAAAACACATCAAATTTTCAGAATGGACCAGACATGCACGTCTGGGTATAAATTCTCATGCCGAAACAATGAGTATCCAAACTGTGAAAACATATTCAACAGATTATAAAAGAATGAAAGGAAGCATGGAATATGATGCGTAAGGACCTTTTTTTAAATTTTATGATCAGTGAATGTTTAATGCTTATAAAGAACACAATGAAATATATTGATCAGAACTTGGCTTCGTATTCCCTTGGAGGATATTGGGCCCACCAGTAGTGACACTCACCAAGTGATGTAAATGTACTTCTAGTCTAGGTCTTCAAAGTGATATACAGTCAGGTGCATACAACATAAAATTGCTTATTAAAAATGTCCCGATTTATGACATAAGAGGGTATGAAATATGATAGAGTACCTTGTATCCAACTGTTACATGTACATGTATACTGACCTCACTGATATCAAAATCTATCACAACATGTCATCCTACAGTGATAACTGTTTGAGAAAATTTTTTCGTAGTAGAAATATATGCTCTTCCTAGATGCATAGGATTTTTGTAAATATGAATTGTGGTTTTGTAACTAAATTAAAACATATTCAAAGTTGATTTTACTTCGTGTACTCACGAAAATGTGAAAATGTGAAACATAAAATTTAATGTAGTTTCATAGATCATCTGTGAGATATTGAAGAAAAAAAATATATATATATTTTTTAAATTTTTTTATTTCTTCACTTTTTTATATTTTTTGTAGATAATGGAGATGCATAACATACATGTACAATAAATGGAATATCAATTAATGCACATATTAAACAAGTCATATGTCCTACACATGTATTTTCTAATTGTTTAAAGAACAAGAGCCAATGGGGTGGCAAATTTCTCACCTGAATTGCGGACGAATTTAAGGGCTGAAAGTAGCCAATTTGGAAGAGGCCTTAGAGTACATACTATCTGTAATTTTTCATCATATATGAAACTCTGTACAGTAGTTGTAGTTGATATCGAAAATACGTAAGCCCATCAAAGCCCTTCGACGGCCATACATGTATACCGACCGGTTGAAAAACACAAATATGGTATAGGACGTACTTGAGTACTAGCTAGATATAAATTTTCGTTAAATTCTGTGCAGCAGTTGCAGAAAAAACTATCAGTTATTCAGTCTCATGGTAGAGAAGGTAAGGCAAAAATCTTCAGAATTTCCATTGGAACAGTTGCGAACCCAAGAGTAAACAATATTCCAAAAAAGAGAGATCAAAATCAAAAAATAGAAGAAGATGTAAAAATGCGTCAGCCAATCTGAGCCCCTTGCGTCAAAACGTGTGTACGTATTTACTGAGCGATCGGAACGGCAACATAAACTATCTGCTTAATGTTAAAAAACGAGATCTCCATCCAGACTCGGTTGCAGCACCACAGCGAATCACCAGAACACATGATGTGAAAACACAAAGTAGACAAGCACAGAACGAGACGTAACAGAGACATAAGACATAGAATCATAAAACAGAAATGACTACAAATAAACCAACGAGAGCAATGAGTAATCGGTGTCGACTTCGGACGACCATCTGTCACACCAGTATCAAATGGAGTTGTTATCCAGATTTGGTGCGCACAACCCTCCCATTTTGCCAGTTTCCCAAAGACCAAACATGCAAATTTTCTTTTTTTTTTTGGTCGCATAATTGAGAATTTATGTGTAAAGGTCAAGTCATCACCTTATGCTTGTGTCTGGTGCTTATAAATTGGTATGAAATGTTCCTAAAGAAGAGTTGGACCACTTCCGTATTATGCTTATGTGTTCCAAAAAGAACACTGATAGCGCTACGTCGTCATATTTATGACACTTTCCGTATCTTTATAAAATAATAGAATTATTGAAAATTGGTTGAGTAGAAATTTGACATTTGACGAAACGAAAAGGTTAACCAGATGTTTGTTCTATATCTGATTTTGCACTGGGTCAAATTTAACGTTCCTACCTCAATTATGCTCTATTATCTAATTATCTAAGAAATAAAATACAGAGTATATGGTGAGCGTGATAAGAATTGTCTATTCAGTGGCTCAGGTCTCTTTGAAAACAGTTAGGGTAGCTAATAATGGGATATTATTTACACTGTAGCACCCATTCATTGCTGAAAACGTCACTTAGATTGGTACTTCGATCACACAATGCCACAGTGTATATTTCATGATTTTAAGATGGTGAAGGAAAATTTGGATTCGAAAATATACATGTAAGTAAAATGAACAACACCTAGTATTCCGCCTTTCCGATTACATGTAGTTTTTTAAAAATCTTATTATAGAACATGGTACTGTGTTTTTTTTTTATTCTAAACTCATGGAGCTTCTTATTGTATCTATGAATGAAAACTCTTCTAAGTAAGTGAATATGTGATTTTAGCTAAAAAGAATTATATGAAATTTTTCATTTGTTACCACAGCATCCGAACTTCTGGCATAAATTCAGCATAATATTTTGTTGCAAGATCACCAATATGTTACATCTGTTTTAATGCAAGAATAATTTGATCTGAATGTTAAGATGATGATTTTCATTTTGAAACAGGTATGGTGTTCAAATTATTGATAACTAATGATCTGTATGTAATATGCTTAACATTTTTCATCTGACAATTTCGTACATTTTGACTCAATGATCAACTTATTGATCTGGTTGTATACATGTATGTATTGACCTTGTGATTTACATATTGACTTAATAATTTGCATATTGACCTGATCCTGTGTGCATCCTGTGTGAATGCTATAACATTTATATGATATATACTATTCAGCAACTACCAATGCTTAGTATTAATATAATTGCTAAATTAAAGCCAGTTCTTTATATTTTTATATTCTACTTGTGTTTGATTTATTGTGATATGTATGACTTGTATGTGTTGTATGTTAATGAATTACAATTATCAAGATACTTTCGAAATTGTCGTTTTCTTTTTTATGGTTATTGAAAAAAATGAAAAAAAATTTTCTCAGGGTAGCATATTAACTATTTTTTGGAAACCCAGAGTTAATCCCGTTTCGGATAGTATCTGACAAAGACTGTTTGTTACGTCATCAAAATTTTTGGTAACAGTTCTAAAACCCTGGAAAATGACAGTATATAATCAACATTTTAATACCATTTTTGGCCGGATTGCAAAGCAATTCCGGCCTATAGATTGACCGTCTGTCCGTCTGTCTGTCTGTCTGCCTGTCTGTCCGTCTGTCATCAACATTTTGGTTAAGGTTTCTTGTGGAGGCAAAATCTGAGGAACTGTATGCAGTAGAAACTTTATATTATACATGAAGGTTGCCCATCACAAGACCTATCCATTTATGCTGTAACATTTGACCTAGTGACCTTGGACATTGACCTAGTTAAAGATTTTGGTTAAAGTTTCTGGTTGAAGCAAAATCTATGGAACTGTATGCTGTAGAAACCTTATATTTTACATTAGGCTTGCCATCACAAGACCTTTCAACTTATGCCGTTACATTTGACCTAGTGACCTTGACCTTGGACTTTGAACTAGTTTAAAATTTTGGTTAAAGTTCCTGGTTGAGGCAAAATCTTAGGAACTATATGCAGTAGAAACTTTATATGATACATGAAGCTTGCCCATCACAAGACCTTTCAATTTATGCAGTAACATTTGACCTAGTGACCTTGACCTTTGACCTAGTTAGAGATTTTGGTTAAAGTTTCTGGTTTAAGCAAAATCTATGGAACTGTATGCAGTAGAAACCTTTTATTATACATTTAGGTTGCCCTTGACGAGACCTTTCAATTTATGCCACATTTGAACAAATGACCTTGGACTTTGACCTTGTTAAAGATTTTGATTAAATTTTCTGGTTGAAGCAAAATCTAAGGAACTGTATGCAGTAGAAACTTTGTATTATACATGTAGGTTGCCTCTGACAAAACCTCTCAATGTATGCTGTAATATTTAACCTTGACCCAGTTGGTGACAAAAACCTACTTTGCAATCCGGCCATACCGTCTTTAGCGGTGTTTTATTCTTGATGTTATTATAGTTTATGATAGATACTGTCTCAATTGGGAGATAACTCTGTTTTCCTCAAAGACTCAACAATCACCATTGCGTGTGTGCTCCGATCTGTGTGCATGTCTATCCAATGAAGCTCATATCTCGTGCACCATTTATCCTAATTTAATCAAGATTGTTCAAAATTTAAAAAGGGTTATGACTTTTGAAAGGTCATTGTCTTCTATTAACTAGGACTAAAGGACCTAAATCTCTCTGTAGAATTCATACTTCACCGAAATATTTTACACAATGTTGGACCCCATGTATCTCATCAGAATTTCATCACTGTTCACATAGATATTTTTAAAAGGTGTTTAATTTGGGTTAAAGGTAATGTCACTGTTGATCTATGTAATAAAGGAACATGAAAGGCATTCCTTGTGAAGAAATTTTCCATTTAAACCAAAATTGTTATCCCAATGCCCCTCTGTTGAAGTATTGTGCTGTATATGTAGAATAATTCGCGGTGTATTTTAAAATCTTCGCTTCAAGCATAACTCAATACTAACAGGTGTGGATTTTCAAATCATTATCAATGCGAAACGGTTTACTTTTATAAAACCATGACGGAAAGTACCAGTAATGATTTTACTCATACAGTATAATATACTAGTAGTATAGCTGCTGTGTGTATATGTATCTCATTGTTTTTGGGTTCTTGTATATGATGTCATATGGATGGCATTGAAGACTAATAGGTTCTATTACGATCTGCTTAGTGAGACATAAAAATTGACACGAGTGATGGAAACTTCATCTTTTCCCGAGTGGAGCATAGCGGAACGATGGAAAATATGAAAAAATTTCTGTCACGAGTGTAAATGTTTATGTCTCATTCAGTAGAAAGTGAAAGAATCTATCTCTTCGTACATGAAAAAGTGAATTCAAATAACGGTTCATGCCATCTAATGCCATGTTTTGTGTGGACGTTACTGTGACGTCAGAATAAGATTCTCTTTATCATTAATCAATAAAAAGCATTCTTCTCCAGTCTCTTACGTACCCTATGAGGCAGGCTATGTGACACACGTAACTCACTTTGACAAATGTTAAAAGATAAACTTATAGTGACTTATAGTGACTTCATCAGAAAACATTGCGTTAAATGGCATGAAACATTGTTTGAATTCTTTTTTATTTTTCATGGAAAAAGAAATAGATTTTTTTCACTTTCTATTGAGTGAGACATAATTTTACACTCGTGAATAAGATCTTTATAGAAACATCTAATACTATCTATCATAAGAAGAGGATAACCTCTATTGATAACCAAAGTCACAGGTTATGGTAACAATAGACTTTACATATAAAACGAAGGACACAGGAACAATCACAGGTTGATCAATTCTTCCACAAATGCTTTCTATGCTTTCCACATATGAGATCCCCCTTTCCAGAATGATCAGTGACATTCTACATTGTGATTGAATGGCTGTCATTATCACCAGACAGACATACTTACCTGATCTGTACATCAAAATGTACATCGGGACAATCACCGAATTTGACAGGTTTCCATGGAGCTGTTGCGACGGGTGTTGCATGCAATTAGGAGACGCTGACTCTCCCAGGGCACCTGGTCTCACTTCGTATTGTTGTTCATTCCGGGGTTCGCAACCGTTTCGATGGAAATTCTCACGATTTTTGCCTTGCCTTCTCGACTTTGAGACTGAATAACGGTTAGGTACTCCTTTGATGTTTATTCTATAGGGGAGGAATAGACACACATTTACAAGGTCAAGGATCAAGGGCCAAAGACACACTGGATTCTGACTTAAAATCCTTGTGAAATTTAAAGATCATTAAATGAACCCTTATGATCTTTAAAGTCAAAAGTCAAGGTCAATATGGCACATAAAAGACCCAGTGTTGAGGATAAAACAATTGGAATATTACCGTTTAAAAGATCATTCTTGGGTATTACGATTTACTAAAAAAAAAGCAACTAATCGATGCTAAGTCCAGTTTCATCGTTGTCTGCCTTTTACATCATTTCATACAAAAAGAAAACCGTTATAAGTATACAGTCTGGTACATGCACTGTAACGTGGTTTTATTTTCAGACTGTCACCCTGATTACTGATACATATTGTTTGAAATATGATAGTGAATCTAACATCCAACTGGTACATATCATCTAACAGTATGACTATGCTGTAAGCTAACAAAAGTTAGACAAACACTGATAATATATTGATAAATTGTTTCATTGTAGATAATTTCAATTTGATAAAATATTTCATGATAGATAATGTTTTATTTATAAACACCACAGACATGTAAGCAATTACATAGAATAGGACATTTTTTGTGTATAACATAGAACACAGATGAGTATATGTCGGCCGACATGTGCTCCTAGTGAGGCTCTAACCAGCAATCTTCCGGTCACTGGCCCGACGCCCTTACCACTAAACCACGGCGCCGACTCATGGTAGATAATTTGATAAAATATATCATGGTAGATAAGCAATAAAAAAGCTGAAAAGATGCTCCCAGTGAGTAAAATCAAACAAAATACCCCCACTCTAGATAGACGTCCATATTGAAGAAAGCGTTATATTCTGAACGAATGAACCAAACAGACCCCGTAAGTGGCGAGACCAGGTGCCTTACTAGAGTTAGCATCTCCTGTTTGTATGCAACACTCGCTTCTTCAAAAGTCAAGAAGGACTGATCGATAGAAACACGTCCATGACTTTTAAAGGTTCAAATTGGATGGCTTTAAAAGCGCTCCCTGATTGATCACACAACATCTAGTCAAGAAAGTAAAATAAGACAGAGGACCTCCCCTATTTATTATGTTTATAAAAACATGAAATCAATGCACTCAAGCTTTCATAAAAGAGATACAATACTTTCAAGATCAAGGAAGGTAATTAATATATGGAAAGATCATACTAAATGTAATGGAGAGAAAGAATGAGTTAGTTATACCAAAAAACAAAAAAAGTTTATATCAATTCATTGTCTGATATTTCTGATAGTCTGATAGTTCATTGTCTGACATTCGTTTTCCTCCGTCATTATTGGGTAATACGATTTATTAAAACAATATGAATTTAACAAAATCGAGGCAAACACCAGCCTCATAGTTGTCTATCTTTTACATAATTTCAAACAAAAATTAAGACTTTTGTATGTATGAAGTCAGGTACATGTACCATAACTTCCTTTTTCAAGAATCGTCCCGATTTATGACATAAGAGTGTTGAAAATTTGATAGTGTATCTAGCGTCCAACTGTTAAATATAAACTGACCTTTTGGGTATCAAAATCAATCTTAATATGTCAACCTACAGTGATAATTGTTTGATAAAATATTTCAATGTACACTCAAAGTCAATAAAACCGTGCAAATGGTGTCCCCGGCCGTTAATTTTTCATAGACAACAGATACAAGGCATTTCTATATGTCGTGACTTAGGAGTACATAGGACCTCATTGGCCATATAAGAAAAAATATATTTGTCACTATCATCCTGTCTGCATACCAGCTCAAACCCCCATTTTTGTAACATACGTGACTGTCGCCATTTAAGAATTTTACATTCAAGTCACTGAAAACAAAGTAAAACACTTTCAACCCAGAAAAACTTTATTTTCTCATTTTAGGGTGACGTGTTTTACATCTTTTCAGATTAATGAATTTTCTATTTAAACCTTATTAGTTTGATTTCCATCACATTGAAAAATGTCGCCAATTTTCGATTTTTCAACATAATGAATGTATAAAGTTATACTATGTTGGCTAAAAAGATGGTTATAAATTATTAAACGACTTTATGATAAAGAGAAAAGGTCTAATTTAACATGCATTGAACATTTTTTTGAGTAAACAGAAGTATGTTTGAAAAAAGTCAAGTTTTTCATCAAAAAATTGATTGGTCATTTAAGAATGTAACATACGATACCTATCATAATATTTCTCATGAACATGAAAGATGGTGCCTACACTCTTTTTATCCTTCTTTGCTAACGTAAGAAGAAATTCAATCCAGTGCAACGTGAAAAGTATCATAAATTATGAAATAAACTGGAGATGAAAGTTGATTTTTAACATACGTGATGTAACATACGTTGTCTGCCACTACAATTCATTGGTATTAAATCGTTTTTCTGATGATCAGTGATCACATGGTAGGTCACATGGTTTGAAGAGATGTTGTTCCTTCATAATAAGCAAAAATAATACTGCTACGTAGGAGAAACAAATGTGAAATTACTTTTATCCCAGATTTTACCCAATTTTAAATAGTGTCGGATATTTTATTTAAAATTTTCAGAAATCAAGTATCACACGAATAAAATAGTTCAATGCTATTTTCAAAACACATAACTGTGCATGATAAGCTCAAATTTCCTCTGTTGTACATCTTATTGTGTATTTTAAGTTCGTAACATACGTTACAATTGGTAACAAATGTTACCATGTGCAATTCTTTCAGTTTTACGAATCAGAGCGAAGAACCGTCGGTTGTAAGTCCTGTATTCTATTAGAAATCACTTAGAACCATACAATTAGATCATAAGCATGTAAGAAAATTTCATTCTATGCAAAATTTGGCAAAATATGAGCATTTCGCTTCAAAGAATGAAGTAAAATGTGAAAGATTACATCTTAAATGTAAGAAATTTCACTCTGAATTAACTTTTAGTGACTTTTCTATCATTACAGTTTGAACTGTTATGTTTGAATTCAAATTCTTTGATAATTGATGATACATCCATGATTGCACTGTATAATAAACGTAAAATTATGATTCTTCTTTTGAGAAACATACGTTACCATGTTTTTCTCATTAATTTGGAGACTTCTTTGGTCCATCACCAACTTCAAGTTCAGTAAAACGGATAAGACTTATCCAAGTTCGTTAATAAACGAGGAAAATTGGGGTTTTGGTCCCATATGTTTTTATTGGATTAAAGTTAGAATGAATATCTTTCATAAATTAAATTCGTATTTACTAATGTTTAAATCACCCTGATGAAAAGTTCTTAAAATAAAGACTTAGTTGAAAATATGGTGCTTGAATATTGAAAATGATAAAATCTTAAGAAAAAGCTGATGAAATGTCAAAAAATATTCTAACTTCAAGCAACTCTAGAGTACTAAAGTCATCAGTAATTGATAATTTGAAACATACGTTACTTCTGATTAGCTTCAATAATATGCTTTAAAAATTAAAGAGAGCTCTTAAAATTTCTTAAATCAAGTGTATTTGCATACGTATATATATGAAACAGATATATAAATGGCTTTCCGGATATTAAATTATCACAAATTAAAGATATTGATAGTGAAACCTGGTCATTATGTTTGCACATTTCGTTGATTTGGTCGGGTTTTTGTACCCGTAGCTCTTCTTCGTCAGAAAAGGGCAAAAATGAAGATAGATGAACACAAATTCATTAATTTTTCAGAATAAAACTATATTTTGAAGAATCAGTTATAATAATGGAGAAATAACAGAGTAGGAAACATTTTTTTACGAATTATAGTGACGCAATATGTAGGTAACACATGTTACATTGAGGTAAATTTTAAAAATACGGTCATCTTTTAAATTCATATTTTAGAAAAACGGAAAAAATAATGTTGAAAATATTTTGGGAATTAAACCCTCGGGTATATAGCTTTATTTCCCCAAGAGATTGAAATTTTATGAGGACACTCATGTCACCTCATTTTTCAGACCCTATTTGCACGGTTTTATTGACTTTGAGTGTGTAGATAAATATCTACTCTTCCCAGAAGCATGATATTTTTGTAAATATGAAGTGCGGTTTTGTAACTAAGTATAGTACGAAAGTTGTTTCTACCTCGTGTACTCGTATCGTTGTAATATGAAATTTAAACATAGTTTCAGAGATTAAGGATTCTCAACTTTCTGTCAGATATTGAGAATAATAATCAGCAAAAAATATTTTAGACTTTTTTTTCATTTTCGGTCGATAGTGAAGATACATGATATACAATAAATTGAATATCAATAAATGAAGATAGAACACAAAACATATAAAATGTTCTCTAATTATTTGAAAAACAAGAGAGCAGATTGGGCCACATTGTTCACCTGAGTTGCGGACGTATTTAAGAGCTAAAAGTGGCCAATTTAGGAGAGACCCTTGCGTCCTGAAAGGTTTCATTGAATTCTGTACAGCGGTTGCAGGGATGGTTTTGAAAGTACGCCAGCCAATCAGAACCTTTGTTTGCCATATTCGTTAGCCGATATGTTCAAAAACACAAACTTGCAATTGGTAGAGGACCTTGTATGTATAATGCTTAATATAAGGTTTCATCTCATTCTGCGCAGAGTATTGACAGCCATATTAGAGTGTATCCGACGTAATGTAAACAGCATAGAAGACGATGTAATCTTTATAGAAAAACTAAATATTCCATAATTGTTCACAATGATGAGAGGATAAACGGTACTGATTTTCAAAACTGATCGTCAGCGTAAAAATGGTCTTGATTTTTAAAGTTTTGTAAACAAAATAGAGTACAAGGGTATCACCACATGATATTCCAACCTGAAATAAATATTTTGTAAAAAAGAAGAAAATGAATACAGGTGTTAAAGGTCAAGGCTAACGTCACAATGGACTTTGATTTAAAAAAAAAACTTTGCGTAATTGAAGGATCAACCTTCATCAATATGAATGGTCCATTTTCTTTCCGTTTGTCTGATTGGCTAGTTGGTTACATCTGCACAGGGTGCAGTCCTTTGATGCTCGTTTACAAGACCTTTGACTTATCCAAAATTGTGCACAGGGTGCACGTTGCCAAAGTAACAGTAGGAAGGACCCAGAGCTGTGTGACTTTTACGAAAAATAGTGCACAGGGTGCAAGTTGCCAAGGGCAACACATCGACCCAACCCAAGGCCTTGCATCCAAGTGACAAAACTAGCCAATCAGACAAACGGAAAGAGGATGGGCCAATCAGAATGCATATTTTTAGTCAGGTGAATTGACCAATCAGAATGCAGGAAAGAAAAAGTGGACGTGTCTTTAAACATGATTGACGTCAACATGAAATCTATAAAAGGGAAAAACAATCTACGGGTTATTTACATTTCAAAAGGGAGTTAAACTGTACACTTCACCTTCGTTAAAACATGAATCGTGAGGCAATGGTACCTACATTAGATGAACTGGTTGATCACTTTAGGGCTCAAGCCAACTGGAAAGGACCCCACCTCGCTAATGGGTTGCGGAAAGTCATAAAAACAAGAAAGCCAAGATCAAGCCTAAAATAGAAATGGGACCTCCTGTCCATAGACGATACAACCATATCCCTGGAGCCTCAGCAGTTGAAGAAAAGGACCAGGATATATGTAACGAGACGTAAACATACTGCCCCTCCCCAGGCAGAAAACAAAAGCATTAGAAAGGACAAGATCAGAAAATGCATAAATAGACAGCAGACAGAATAAATAATTAGAAAACTAAAAGCCTTCATGCAATCAACAGCTTGTCCAATTTGCTCTAAGAGCTTTGCAAGTAGAAACAATATGAAACGATACTTAAGGACATCAAGTAGAATTTTCTTACTCTACTAGTGTTCAAAATCATGCTCATTCTGCTCATGCTCATGCTCCTTTTGCCTCTACTCCTGCTGCTCTTAATCCTGCTCCCTCTACTCTTGCTCCTACTCCTGCTCCTGTTCGTTTTGCTCCTATTCCTGCTCCCTCTGCTCTTGCTCCTATTCCTTTTGCTCCTTCTGCTCTTGCTCCTGCTGCTCTTGCTCATACCCCTGCTCCTTTTGCTTTTGCTCCTTCTTCTTCTCCTCCTGCTCTAACTCGTGCTCCTTTTGCTCCTGCTCCTTCTGCTCTTGCTCCTGTCCCTTTTGCTCCTACTCCCTCTGCTCTTGCTCCTATTCCTTGTGCTCAATTCCTTGGATTTGAGCATCTGTTTACAATGCTAGTAGCAGGACCGACGATGAGTGGAAAAACAAATTGGCTTACGCACCTCTTGAGGCTTAATAAAGTAAAGATTAAACTAGCCCTTACTCGAATAGTATGGATCTACAAAAGATGGCAACCAGTTTATGTCGTCATCAAAAGTAGTGTTTATCCACCTGTGACCTCTATACAAGGTTTACCAAAGAATCTTCAGCAAGATAACTTCATTGATCAGTCATTCTAGCAGCCAAGGGCTTATAATAGCTATTTAAGTGTAATGTGTATCATGCAAAACATTTTTTATAAAGGGAGGGAAAATAGAACTATGAGTTTGAATAGTCAGTATCTAGGTCTTTTTCAAAAATCCAAGAGATAAACAACCAATTGCTATCCTGTCTAGTGAAATGTACCCTGGAAATGCAAACTTATCGCCAAGCTATTGAAAGACCGTATGGTTATTTAGTGGTAGATTTGAAACAAAAAAAGAGTTTTACAAAAGGGTCAATGAATTACTTTTAAAAAGTCTAACGGAGAAAGAAACAAAATCAGAAGTCAGTGAATACATGCTAACTAAGGATGGAAATTATTCATGAAAAAATATCAAATGTTTCTTCTTAGAACCATTCAACTAAAATCAAGTAAACTACATAGAAAGATTATGAATCAAATCTTAGAAGCATATTAAAGGAAAAGTGTTGATAAAGCCGTGGAAGCTGTCGTTAAAAATCACAAGAAAGACTATGACCAACTGTTTGACGAGAGTAAAAATGAAAGTAATGAAAACAGTGACAATGAAGAATCAGATAAAACCGGCTGACTTAAACGACTGTACTGATAATTACGACTCTATAGATGAATAAAGCATATTTAATACAAATAGAAAAACAACAACAACAACATAACCAAAAAAGGATAACATAAAATAAATTAGATAAATAAGAAAGAAGGCAAAGCCCCCCTCCTATTTGCCACTGATTACGACTTCACGATGTAAATATTTCCATGAAAAGCTGCGAAAAAAAGATAAAACTGTTTGTGACTTTAATTATAGATAAGACTTTGTAGATAATCAGTAGAAAATACAATTAAGAATTTTTTTTTAAAACCCACAAAATCAATTTGGAGTCCCCCCTCCCCAAGCGGTTCGCCGATAATGACGTCATCATGTATATAAATCCAGACACCCCCCTCCATGGATTATACCTACCTCTAGTAGATCAAACTTGCTGTCTACAATCAGAAATTTTATCACTGGATTATTAAAGATTACGTCAAAACAGTAAAGCATTAAAAGACGAACCATGTAATATAGAACATATAAAATGAGGATTGGTGTATGACTGACGTTATGCTATGACTGATTGATTACGCTTTGACTTTGACGTTATGCTATGACTTGGTAGCACACTATGTAACTTGGTTAACACCAAAATAGACCATGTAGACAGACGTACTTGTGCAAATTGACAGACTTCTGACAGACCGACAGACAAATATGTGCATAATATTAAGTTAAAACTCAACAAAGACACAAATTCAGACAGTGATGATATTATTTTATATGTGAATTGGCATAAACTGGCCATAGCTGGTAAAAATAAAGGAGCATAGACATCAAGGTATATTTGGGCATCCTCAAATAAATTATAATCAAACTGAGGTAGATAAGGTGTAATGGGAGGAATCCTGGGAACAGACATTCCTCACTGAATCCTAAAAATTGATGATTATTGAAATAGATTATTGATAGACAATTTAACACTGAAATAGCAGTTACTGGTGACGCAGAAAAAAGGCAGACCAAATCATCAAGAAATGAATACATTGATATGCATTTCAGAGTCCAAGATGATCTAGTCCATAACCAGCCATGACTTTTAATAGAATCCTTTCTGCAATGTAAAACATACAAAGAGCAGTATCATCGTTCATAAAGAGGAGGGAGGGTAGGTTAAAAGTTTCAACAGCGATGGACCGAGTAGCGGGCTACGATGTGATTTATACTCAATGGCAAAACAAGTACGATAAATCTGAACAATATTATTGTCGATAAATTTAGATTATGCCGATAACTTTTATAAATCAATTTAATCTATAATGATTAAATTCTGCTATTGAATCTAAGACAAAGGAAAATGTATAGCGGGATAAAATGTACAGATAAGTATAAGACTGTAACACGTGTTAACAAAGGTCAATAAAATCTTATCTGATCTTAAAATTGGGCAATTAACATGATAAAACTACCTAAACTTAAGTAAACAGAATATTTTATGGTTACATGTGATTAGAAACATATTCGGACTAATAGAGACGAAAACATTGGTATACAAATGTAAAGATTAAAAAAAAATTCGGACAAATTGAGACGTTGAAGGATGGGTCACACAATCGTTTAGAGTGGTCCTCTGACGCGGTAGAAATACCCCTTAGCCACTCGGGAAATGGACGGAGATTCCCCTCGTATGATTATCTTGCTATGAACGCTGATCCTGTCACTACGAGAAACGGGCTTTGTGTCCTTGCTTTGTGCATCTAGCGTGTGTTTTTACCTCTGGCAAGGTAGAAATACCTGTAAGTTCAAAGTATCTACATTTCACAGCTCATCCGGTATGCTAGAGCATGTACTGATGTTTTGGATTTTCATAATAGAAATCTACAAATTACAAAGAAACTTTTAGGTCAAGGTTTTCGCTTTCATAAACTAGTAAAGACTTTCTGGAAATTTTACAAAAATTATGATCAACTTCTTTTGAAATTCGGACCAATACAAGCAACGGAGTATATTACTTTGGGTATTTCACAACCTGCATTTTATGGTGACATAATTAACAAAATAAGAAGGATCAAAGGTAGACAGCATATGTATCGAAAATGCGTCAGAGTCATCAAACGCCTTTTATACCGTGGATATGATCCTAATGTCACCAGACGGACACTAAGCTTGGTACTTGACCAATATACAGTCTTGTACGAGCGCATTCTTAAGACTTGCACTCTGACTGACTGTGACGACGGAACTCCATGACGGGCCCTGTCCAAACCTCTTTAGAGAAGACAGGGCCCCGACCACCTGTCCTCTCTGAATGTCAGTCGGACTCCTCGGGTGATAACATATATGAGCTCGCTACAGCCGGCAGAGCACGGACTGTATTACGCACGTCCTCTTTTTATATCCATTTACATATTCATCTGTGTTGCTTGGACCCCTGTGTTTTACGGTCTTGTTTGTGTGTGGTCACCTAACAGTGAGGAGGTTGTTTTACACCATAATTGTGCGTTCTTCGAGACCTCTGGGAAATCGGAATAGTGGGAGGGTTGTGCGCACGTAATCCAGGATAACCACACCGTCTGCTATTTACGTGGCAGATGGCCGTCCTAAGTCGGCACCGGTTGCCCATTGGTCTCGTTGGTTTATGTGTAGTCTTTTGTGTTTTATGTTTCTATGTTGTGAGTTGGTGTTCCTTGTCCCTTTTGCGTCTCTTTCTGTGGGTATCTGTTCTGTGTTTTTTTGCATGGGTGTTTTGGGATTTTGCTGTGGGTGCTGCAACCTAGTGTTGTTGGAGATCCCCTCCTTTCTTTCAAAGGCACTCATTTTGCACGTCTCACACTATAAAAAGGTAGTTAATCCACCTGGTACATACCAGCAGGTCCAAAGTCCTGATAAAGTGGTGATGGCTACCTCTCATTCGTAAAATAATCGCGGCGGATGCATGGGGGCGGCCATCTTGGCGGACACCCTCATGGGCCATAAAAATGTCCCTCTGTGCCATATAAGAGCCATGGAGAGCTAGGGAGTACAGAAGATACCCCCTTTATTACTACTTACATGTAATTTATTCATTACCATAGATAGTATAAATAAGATACTCTGCTCCAATTTTATGAACAATATGTATAAGCTGAAGCAGCTTCTATTCTGACCAAAAATTATGTTCGTACAGATCTATAATGTTACTGTATTTTAAACGCGTTTGTAGTAAATCTGTTTAAAGTAAACAGAACGGATGTTCTTAATACGAAGGCAAAAACAACAGATCAAGATATCACGATCTAAAAATTAATCTGAAATAACATTTTTCGTTGTCGACAATATTTAATGTATACATTTATATTCATAATTATACTAAAACATTTTCTAGGTACGATCGTAAACTATTATTCATTCTAACCCAGATACAAATAGTTTGGGACTTCAACATAAGTGTCCCTGTAAATAAGTACATTCATATCAGTACATAATGATTAAGTTATCTCTGATAAAGATTTTTTTAGAAAACTTTGCCACCATTAAATATTTCTTTATATTGTTTCAGATAATCTGTGTATTTTCGTTTATGTACAACTTATTTTTACAATGAAAAACCCTAGAGTTCCAATTCAAATGTAAATAATTCTATTCGAATCAGTAAATGAGAAATGTATCATATTAAATTAAACTTGTGATAGATATGACGTAACCTATGTAGGTAAAACTAGATTCATTATAATCAAGTTATAAACAAAGTTAAGAAATATATAGAATACATTTTTTGATATCTATGGTTAAAAGTAGAATGGATGGATATTGTTCTATTGTTTTATCGGACCGCTAGTGCTCATTCGATAGCATTCAAGAGCACTCGAATTACATTACATTTTTTATCATCAAATTTGTGTGCTAGAACTAGTGCCGAATATATCTAACTCCGCATGCGGTTTAAACACATCTTGCATCTTTCAATGCAAATCGAATTTAGAAAGGGCGAATAATACGGTAAAAGAAGTTGGTTACTTATTCAACATTGCAACTTTCAACATTGAAAAAGTAAATGAGTTAGTTACTTATTCAACATTCGCATGAATCTGAAGTCGGTTACTTTTTCAACATTCGCCTGAATCTGAAGTTGGTTACTTTTTCAACATTCGACTTCATTTGAAGTTGGTTACTAATTCAAACAAGGTAGATAAGAATTGAAATACATTAACAAAATTATCATGAATGTTAAGATAAAATCATAAAGGAAATATAAAATACTGGAAAATATTTTGCATTTCAAAATATTCTAGATGAAGGGAATGGATCTCCAACAACACTCGTTTGCAGCATCCACAGTAAAACACCAAAACTCCCAGAGTGAAAACACAGATACGACATACAAAGCAAGAGACGAAAGTGACAAGGAACACCAAATACCACATCAAAACACTTTTTTTAAACACAGAATACTTAACATAAACAAACGAGACTAATAGGCAACCGGCTCCGACCTGGAATGACCATCTGCAGGTTAGTAGCAGGAGTACGTATGCACAACCCTCTCACTTTTATGGTTATACAGGGGTATCGAAAAACTCACAATTGTAGTGTAAAATAACCTCGAAATGCATTTGGGACTCTGCGGCTGTACATGTGGCAAGCTAATGTATGTAATCACTCGAGGAGTGCGACCGACATTCAGAGTGGACATGTGGTTAGGACGATGTCCATTCTAAAAGGGTTTCGACAGGGCCCATCATTGAGTCCCGTTGTTACAGTCAGTCAGTATACAAGTCTTAAGAATGCGCTGTTACAAGGCTGTAGATTGATCAGGTACCATGTTAATTGTCCGTTTAGTCACCCTAACAAGTACATTTTGGATCATATCCCAGTATAAAAGGCGTTTGATAAATTTACAGCCTTACATATTCTGTTCCTTGTACAGGTCCGAATATTCAGTACAATTGAAGCATACATATTTGGGTTTCTCCTTAGGCGGTTCTTCTTGGTCTGCATTCTCTCAATGTCCATTAGTGTATTGATCGGCTTGTATCTTAGAAATGGATGTCTTTACATCTTCCATCATGGTAGTGACGCGCCGACAATTGCTTACCATGTCGTCTATTTTGTTGTCTGCAGCCTGCTCTGCATTGCCCTTTGGCCATTGGAATTAAAAGTTGGTCAAATCAATATCACCAACTTGTTGAACAGTCATCTCAGTTGTGTCTTCTATGAAGCTTATAACCTGAATGACTGGTTTGAAATGTGTTTATATTATATACTCAAAGCATTGTTCTTGGGTTTTCAACGCGTCCTTCACCTGTAAGAACTAATTTGCATATGCCTTTCTATGATGTTGAGAACACTCGAGCGACTAACCATATTAGCTGCACATGTTACTATGACTTTGAAACGACATTTCGTGTCAACTACACGTGCCACTTTGACTTTGAAACGACCATTCGTGTCAACTGCACGCTCTGGCAACTTGCCAGTAGGAACACTGTAATCAGCATAATTTATGACTTGATTTTTCTGCACGTGCTACTTTTACTTTGAAACGACCTTTCATGTTAGCTGCAAGTGCTACTTTAACTTTGAAACGATCTTTCGTGTCAACTGCACGCGCTGGCAGTCAGCTAGTTTTATGACGTCATTTTAGTCGGTCACGTAACTGCCTGTCAAACTATGACGTAATGAATGGCGCGCTAAAGAAAAGTCGGTCAGTGCAATAATGTCAGTTACTTGACTGTCTATCAGAACTATAACATAATCGTTGGCGCGCTGCTGAAAACTGGTTAGTACAATAATGCCGGTCATCTGGAATAGTGCCAAACCTATGACCTCATGGGTAGCCCACTGAAGAAAAGTCGGTCAGTACAATAATATAAGTCACCTGGAATCCTGCCAAAACTACCACGTCATTGATGTTGCGACATAGAAAATGAAGTTAGTACAAGAATTTCCTGCATGCCGAAAATGTTAGGTGATAACTGACACGTGTAGTTATGTTTCCCGTTCAAAGTTATTGAAAGTCAAGGTCATGGATTCTAAGTATCTTCATAACCTTGAACCTTGACAAGAGAACGAAATAGCTGCTGACAAGAAAATGATAGAGAAAAGACTCGGGAATATGTTGAATCTAACCAGCGGGGGAAAAGAGAAGAAGAAACTAGCAAACAGAGGGACTTTGACGCTAAGGACGTCCGTAAATACTACGACATTAATGTAAACAAGGTGTTCCTGTCCCGGAAATTTACGACTATGGGATCCGGGCAATTCAAGGACATCAGTAAAGATATTTCTTCCACCAACATCCCGAAAGTACCAACAAACATAATGAAAACCTTTGTGGATAATTTGAAAGATGAGAACAACATCAAGGATGCTGACTATTTTCGGGCAATTGTGCACCATCCCTCCCTGAAGTTCGAAATAAGGATCCAATTTTCTTAAGATATCGATATGACCGGGGACGCCATTATGCACATTATGCAGGACGTCAAGAAAGACCAACAGTCCCATGAGTACTTTGAAAGGGATGAAAGCCAAAATTCTATAGACCTACTACATGTAGAGATGTCCATGAAGGGTGTTGCAAGCTTAGTGAAACATCTGCACACGAACAAGGCGGCTTTCAGAAATGGAAAGAAGTCTATCGCAAGCATCTTGAATGATGAGGATCACATTTGCTTGTCTAGGGCCATTGTCGTGACTAGTACATGTTAATTAAACGGGAAAAGACTCAGAAGAATGGAGCAAGGAATGGAAAAAGATGAGACAACCAAAGGACTACAAACTACAAAAAGAAATGGCGAAAGCTTTATGCGATAAGGTAGGTGTTTCCATCGAACATTGATGCGGTCCTGTAAAGTGGGAAAAATTCTGGCAGAACTTCTGAACCCAACTACAGGTTGAAAATCTACCAACAGAATGCAGTTGCTAAGTCTCAGAAGTTTGACGTTTTTTAAAAGTATTTTCGGTCATTGTGAAATTCATTTGAATTTACTTTGTGTATATATGAACAATGTACTGAAATTTTTTTCTCTTGTCTTTACAGAGGGACCGTAATCCAATAAAATAATAGACCTAGGGTCTTGCACATCTTGTATACAGACGACCATTATGATGTCATCACTTCCATGCATGGCCTGGTAGAAAACAGTACTGTGGTGACTTTTTCGATGTTGGATACTATCACGTGGATAACCACAGAAGTGTCACCCGTCAGAAGCTACTGGAGTTTGTGTTCACCCCCTTGACAACGTGGATTGTTCTAGTTTCCATAGTCTGAGATGTTACTGGAACCATTTCAAACCTATCAATTCCGTCAACAGCGTATGCGACCTGATGGCCAGATCTATGCGAGGAATGCGGATGTTAGATCAACCGGTCTCACTTCGGAATATTGTTCATTCCGAGGTTCGCAACCGGTCCTGTGGAAAATCTAATGATTTTGCCTTGATTTATTGACTATGAGACTAAATGGGTACTTCTGTAATGATTGATCACCAAACGCCTGAAACCTTTCCTTGCCGATAAAGATCTCTATTGCAGCATCTGCAAGGAGAAAGTGGGAGGGGACATTTGTTCAATGTCTAAACGTAAACCATTTCGAAAAAGAAAAAAAAAACGAAGAACGACCTGTACATCTTCTACGCCTTTAAGTGTACTCAGGAAACCGGATAGCATATCCCCAACTTAGTTCCAGTGGTGGTGAACACAAGAAGATATGTCACGAGGGAGCCACAGCCATAGCCGTCTACAAAATGAAGGGTACATGTACGGTGGACAGTTTAACCGGCATTTCTTGGTGAACGGGGCCTGTATCAGAAACTCATTGTCTTTTTTCCTAAAAGATGAGAGAATTTAGTATACTTGACTTATACAGATACTGATTTATGGAGCCAAGATCATGACGATGTCCTTCCAAGACGTGAGAGTTGTGGGCTCCTACAACTTTCAGCCCGATGGTCTGAGCCATCTATTCTCTGACTGACCGAGCTGAAGGGTTAATTTCCTCACCTGTTCAATACCACAGCCAATAAGATTTAAGTAGGACTTCATCCGCCCATCGAGACCTACATTCCAGACGGTATGAAAGGCAAAACTTGAGAGGAATTCCTGAACTGGTACCAAGACAAAGTGCAGACGAAAACGAATTTCAACTGTACTGAAGAGATTGATGAGAATTGCAGGTCTGGCGTGGACATCTTGAGATGCTGCTGTGCTACATTCAGAGACACCCTCCTGTACCTAGTGAAAGTAGGTTCATTTGTAGAGTGTATTACATTTGCCAGTTCTGCCAATTTAGCTTTTCGCCGCAACTTCATACTCAAGGAAACTGTTGTCATTTTATCAATGGAAAGATACTCACTAGAGAGAAAGTACTCCAACATTTAAGATGGCTGAAATGGATTGCACACGTGACAACCAGTATGCCAGGAACGGAGGAGAGATTAAGAAAGATGACCTGCCATCGATGGCTACAACATTAGCATTCAGGCCGTCTTTGAGTTCTATGACTGTTTCTGACACGAAGTTTCCGAGTGATACCCCAACAAGAGATTGGAGGAACGGTGAGACACGACTTTGCCTTCCAGGGATTATATTAATGCTCCCAGGACCGTCAGACCTTCTTGTACGAGTTGGATTTCTACGTAAAACATACATAAATATAGAGGCATGAGTACGACTGCCGGTGTAAGAACGATGAGAAAATGACTGAGGTAATCGTGGACCCTTTGCAGCCTTGAGATGCATTCTTTGGCAGCAGAACCAATGTTACTCTACTGCGTCGAAGGAATCATGCGCAATATCGATGGCTGCCCCCTCGACTCCTCTGTTCTGAAGCACGGCACCTTCCCTATTGGACATCCGGATCTGATCACCGAGACTTCTGACAACCTCAGGGACAAGTCAAGTGCCGCATCATTCCGCGACGCAAGTTGTGGCATCCTATATTGCCTTTTCGTAAAGTACTGTCCCCCTCTGTCGCACATGTGTGCAGATGAAAGAAGAAAAAGGTCCAAACTACCGATGTCTGACCGGAACTAATATGATCGAAGAATTTTAGATGACCTTGGAAATTGACATGTAATGGACTATATCCACGAAGGAGTTTCCCCTACACGTCAAGGACACTCTTCAAGGGTTACATTTGTTGTGTGGAGATCGTAAAAAGGGTTACATTTGCCGTGTGGAATTCGTAAAAAAGTTCCCCGCGAGGGGTTCGAAAGCAAGTGTTTTGAATATTTTCCCCTGACATTGTCGCTATAACATTTACTATAAAGACATAACATCAGACAGTGCATGTATTTTATAAAGGTACTCCTCCCGGGCACCTGGTCCCACCTCTAGTATGCTAAGGGTCCGTCAATGCTCAACTTTGTGCTCTATTGTGAGTGCTGTTGAGATTATTGTCAGGATATTCTTTAATTCATTGACAAGCCACTGAAAATCAAGCGAGAGGCCAGGATTTCCTCCCAGATGTGACAGTTTGAAACAAAAGGCTGAATTCATCCAAGAAGTTTGCATGATGAAGGGGATCAGATTCGGAGATGTCCAGAAACACATGGTTCTGCGTACCATTGCCAAGAAGGTCTTTAAAAAATTAAAGAGGGCGCTACTGAAATGAGTTTTGGTGGCTCCGCAAGAAGCATCACTGATGAGAATTTCATATTCGAAACACGTGTCTGGTGCATGGAAATTGGTTTGGAATTTTCTTCAAGAAGGTATAAAGTTGGATCCCGTCGACATTATTAATATAAACACTTATTTCACGTTGCTGTGTGGAGCAGTAAAAATCGTTCCACGTGACCTGATGTTTGTCAAGTGTATCAATAACTTTTTCCAGCTCTGTCACCTGAAAGAAGCTTTCTTTTGGCCTTTGATCTATGTGACATCATATATATATATATTTTGCCATTTCGGAAACAAGCCATTTCACCGATAAATATCATCGAAATTAAAGGAGTTTAACATCTTAGCACAATCCCTCCAATGCTATTTTGAACATAGATTTTATTTGGATATGCTACTGAATCGAACCTACAGGAAATTTGGAGCCGCTCACTCTCTGTAATGTTAATGTACAAATTTATATTCAAAATGTTAAAGAGGGCGCTACTGAAATGATTTTTGTGGCTCCACAAGAAGCATCACTGATGAGAATTTAATATTCGAAACACGTGTCTGGTGCACGGAAATTGGTTTGGAATTTTCTTCAAGAAGGTATAGAGTTGGATCCCATCGACATTATTAAACTGTCCATAAGGGAATATGGCAAC
Organism: Pinctada imbricata; assembly: GCA_033119305.1. Lineage (NCBI taxonomy): Eukaryota > Metazoa > Mollusca > Bivalvia > Pterioida > Pteriidae > Pinctada > Pinctada imbricata. The sequence goes on from VSWD01000011.1 coordinate 1,884,430, forward strand.
AACTGACCCAGAACAAGTAATAACTTTTTTTAAAGGACAAGTTTCAGATTCGTATTATTTTTATCAAAACAACAATTTGTACATTGAATAACAGGTACTTGTCGGATAATGTTGAATTATTGGAACTTATGCAGGACAATACCAGGTAAGTGATGCAAATGGAACTCAACAAAAAGCAGGAGAACGGCGTACTTGATCTCATCTTGGCCAACCGAAACCGATGACTTTCTACCACTTTGTCATTTCGGGAACGTAGTGATCGCATGTTACACTACAACTTTTGCAAACTTGAAATTATACGATGCCTTGCGTCCATTGGATGACGGAGGTCTGTACTTTTATACCGACAGCATCATCTATGTGCGCGAAAAACACAATTTAAGTCTCCTATCTTAGAGTTGGGATGTTGGACAGACGTATCAGGTGGGAAAAGGATAACTTCTTTCGTGTCGGGGGGACCCGAGAAATACGCGTACCAGTTATACGACGACAGTACCGTGCGCAACGACAAGGACATGACCTTGGATCACAAGACCAGTCAAATTATTAATTTTGAAACGATAACACACATGGTGATGAGTCAAGCAGACGATGACAAGGTCAGATTGTTTACTGGAAAGGTAACACGTTGTTTTCCAAGGACATGACCGAGGACTATTTCATCGTGCACGACGAACATCAGATTCTGGAAAAGCTCAATACTAGTACTTAACATTACAAAGATCAAAGGTAAAGGACATGTGTACATATAAAAAAAGACTTTTTCTTTTCACAACCGATTCAAAATGTGTTTGGCTGCGATATTGCATTTAATAATAGCGACATCAATTATTTTTGGTCAATAAAGAATTCTGGTGATGTGATCGACAAATTCAAATTATTTAATTTTAAAGCCGAATCTATCTCATCTTACGACTTCTCTAACATGTACACCACGCTCCCTCATGAGAAGATAAATGATCGCTTATCAAAACTTATCAAATGATGATTTGATCGAGAGGGTTAACACTTATATGTACTTCTTACACAAAAGGATTCTTTTCATTAGTACATTACAAATCGTACAAATCATGGACTCTATCTGAGTTGTGCAAGACCTTTTCCTTTTTTTAGACAACATATTTGTAAAATTTGGTAACACTTTATACAGGCAAGTTATTGGAATTCCTATGGGTACTAATTGTGCGCCTCTTGTTGCAGATTTGTTTTTATACACATACGAAAAAGAATTCATGCAAAATCTGCAAAACTTCAAGAAATTTGACGACTTGAAATGTTTCAACGGCACCTGTATGTATCTTGATGATATTTTCAACATTGATAACCCACATTTTGACCATTACAAAAATGAAATTTATCATCCAGAGTTAACATTGAACAAAGCTACCACAAATGATAAAGCTACACTATTTTTGGATCTTGATATCAAAATTAATAACGGAGAAATTCAAACAAAGATGTACGACAAAAGACTTTGGATTCAACATGCTAAATTTTCCTTGGCTTGATGGTGATGTTCCAAGATTGGCCATCGTTCGGCATTTACATCTCTCAGCTCATCAGACACGCTAGAGCTTGCTCCCATGTTTCGGACTTCCATGACAATTTTGAATATACAAATTACAAAAAAAAAACTTATCAGTCAAGGATTTAGATATCATAATCTTGTAAAATCTTTTTGGGAATTCTACAATAACTATTTTGAACTTCTTTCAAAATTCAAGACGACTCCGGCATCATAGTATGTATCATTGGGAATTTCATTGCCTTCATTTTACAGTGACCTTATAAACAAAATCAGAAGGATCAAAGGCAGATCAAACTTCAACCAAAAATGTAATAAAATAGTCGGTCGCCTGCTTTACTGAGGATATGATCCTAAAGTCATCACAAAAACACTGAGCGTGGTACTGGACCAATCTACAGTTTTGTACCAGTGTCTTTTCCAACGTTGCACAAGGTCAACCGTGACCACGGGACTCCATGATGAGCCTTGTTGAAATCTCGTCAGAGAACACTTGGTCTTGATTTTCTGTCCTATCCGAAAGCTGGTCAGACTTCTCGGGTGATTAATCTTGAGCTCGCTTCAGCCAGCAGAGAACAGACTGTTACACGCATGTCATAGAATATTTTAGATCCATTTACATAGAGTCTGTGTTACAAGAGGCCGCTGCGTCTAACTATCTTGTTTGTGATGTCACCTTACAGCAAAAAGTTTTATGTTTATACAACAATTGTGTGTCTATGGAGATTTCTGTGTGTCCGGATAAGTGGGAGGGTTATGTGCACGTAATCCGGGTATCCACAGCATTTGCAAAAAGAAGATGGCCGTCCAAAGTCGGCGCCGGCTGCACATTGGTCTCCTTCCTTTTATGCGATGTCATCAATATTACAGTTTCTGTACGTCTGTTACGATTGTTTTGTATGATGTTCTAGTGAATATTGTTGTGTCTTTTTGCGATTTGGATTTTATGATGTCATTTATGTGTCACTTTCTTATGGGTTTATTGCATTGGTTGAATGCAGGGTGGCCATGCTGGAGATCATTCCCTTTTCATTACCGTACAAATACTTAGAGACGATTTTTCTCGAATTTGAGTACATGAGACTAGCCATACGTCGTAGTAACAGGGATAGATAGTTGAAGGAACCTGATGTTTTTCACTCTGCTGACTTTAATTGGATTTTTGGGTACAGTGAACTGATCTTGCATTGAATGGGATTGGGACGATCATTTTATTTTGAGGCTGCTTGTAGACGGATCACTGTCACACTATCCTGATCATCAAAAAGACGCTAACGGTAGTCATAACGCTACATTCCTCTCCTACTTGCTGATCGAATACTTGTCAAATCATGACCCGCATCATAGGCACGAACTTACGAATATCTGGACTGAGACAAAAGTGTCCGGGATGTAGTAACAGACATTCTTTTTGGATATTTTATGGAGCTTTCAACGCCATGCTTGAATGCCGCAAAGATGAACCTTTGACGCACGACTTTATGTTTTTCACGTGTCATGTCCACTGATCAATGAGTGTTTGATTATGACATACCTATGTTTTATACAATTGAATCTTGCTTACATTAATGCTGTTGTATCTACGGTTGAAAACAAACATTTGTTGTTTATAGATTAAATGATCATTTTTTTTTGTCATTTTTCAACATGAGTTCTCGCTTACAGATTTGAGTGGTGCATTTGTCTTCGGACACGAGTTAACCATGGTGGTAGCCGGACCACGTCGTTCCGATAAAACCGAATTTGTCAAACAATTGGTCAAATACAAGGACTAGTCATGTGTTTGTCCTCCTCACCAAAAAAGTATTCTGGTGTTATCGGGAATGGAAATATCCTACGAGAGAAAGCAAGTTCGAGTCAGATTTAGCCGGTTTAGCGCAGTGGTAGAGTGCTCGCTTCTCACCTCTAAGGTCCCGGGTTCGAATCCCAGATTCGGCGAAGGGTCTTATGTGGGAGGGTAGGTGGCCCCCCATTCAGAACTCTGCAGGGGGTTTTCTTCGGGCTATCCGTTTTCCTCTTGTTCATAAAACCCATTCACACCAACGTCTGAGCCAACGTGAGACATAAATATAAGTACAAAAAGTCAAATCTGTCAAGAACATTCCGCCAGCAGACAGAATATTGATGTCAGATGTCAACACCAGACACTTGTTGGTCTTTGACGACATGATGGGGGGGGGGGGGTCATAGCGCTGAATAAATCGTAGATTTGTTCATGCGCAAGGCTTGTATCACATATAAGCATATCACTGCACCATCAGCCTCAATACTCATCACATGGTCTTGTTTGAGGGTTAGGGTTAGGCTTAGCCCCTGAACAGTCGTTACATTGATATCATAGGAAGATTATGTAAAATCTTTTAACGTCCAATTCGTTATGTAATAGTAGAGATGCGTTAATAAAACTTACGTCATTTCATGAAGACATTCTAATCAACATACATACCAAGTTTCATTAACATTGAAAGGGTTTGAGGGGTCGAACTTAGCCCCTGAACATTCGTTATATTGATATTAATAGGGGTTACGTAGAAACTTGTAAGGTCATATTCGTTATGTAATAGAAGAGATACGTTAATAAAACTTACGTCATTTCATGAGGACATTCTCATCAACATACCTACCAAGTGTCATTAACATTGAAGGGGTCTGAGGGGTAAAACATAGCCCCTGAACATTCGTTATATTGAAAGTAAAAGGGGTTACGTAGAAACTTTTAACGTCCAATTCGTTATATAATATTAGAGATGCGTTAATAAAACTTACGTCATTTCATGAAGACATTCTAATCAACATACATACCAAGTTTCATCAACATTGAAAGGGTCTGAGGGGTCAAACTTAGCCCCTGAACATTCGTAATATGGACATTAAAGGAGGTTTACGTAGAAACTTTTAACGTCGAATTTGTTATGTAATAGTAGAGATGCTCAGATTCTTTATTACTTTGTACCATGCGATACATCAGCATAACATATAAACAATATATATATATATATATATATACAATATATACAATACACCAACAATTCAGAGAGTGACCCTATAAATACTTATGATATAATTAAAACATGTTCTTTTCTCAATTTTTCTGCATGATATAAATATTTACCCAAATTACGCAATTCTTTGACATTTTGAACACTGAGCAACTGAATTAATTTGAATACACTAGGTCTTATGTAATAATACTTTTTGATAAAGGGGTAGGGCCACGAGACCCCTAAATCGGCCCTTGATTTTTCTTTTAAAATAAATTTCATGAGGAATACTTGATATCTCTCATGAAAATACACGAATGTTTACTGCTTTTCATGAAAGGAATAATATCACCTAACAATGTGCCATTTACCTGTAATGACGTCATGAAGTGACGTCATTTTGACGTTATTGACAAAATATGGCGAAAATTGCTGGAAATTTTGTCTTTTGTCTTAGAATTCAATGTGGCCGCATGCGTTAACTGAGATAAAACAATTATGACAAAAGGATATAATGATAATCTTTCACATATAAATTTTCCAATATAGTTAATGCATGCGGCCATTGCTAATTTAATAGAAGTATTAAGTTTTTGCATCAATTTTGCCAATTTTGACCTATTTCGGTGTTTTCAAAGGGCTAAAAGGTGTTGATAAAAGCAATGTTTACAAAAAGTAGATTTGTGATTCAATAGAGAACGTTTCAAAATGTCAAATAACGGTTAAAACTTCTATGAAGTACAATGTTCAAAATTTATCAAAATTAAGGCCAATATCGGGCTTCGTGGCCCTACCCCTTTTCTTCTAATTTCAATATATAAAGGACAGTGTAAAATAAAATGAAACTCATCCTCAATATCGTTAAGTGCACACAATTGACATAATCGGTTTCTTCTTTGAATATTTCTATGTCTACCTACTTCTACATGTTCTATATTTAACTTATGTGCTGATACTCTAAATTGTGTAATTAATTTCTTATAAGCGTAAATGATAGGTTTTTGTAAATGAAATTGTAAGGAAAAATTATCGACCAGATGCTGGTAGATTACTCCTTTAGGCGAATGTGAAATACGAGCAAAAGAATTTTGTATATATACATCTCTTAATCTTAGTTTAAATATTTCAAAAGCATGTTTGGGTGATAAATTCGATTCCCAAAGATAATCTAAACCTAAATTTTCTAATTTTTTCCTAATTTCACAAATCCATGGATCTTTAATTTTACATCTCTCTTCATAACATGCTTGTAGTATACAATTGGCATGTATATTCTATTTCAATTTTAACCAATATTTAAAATCTTAAGTTTTCTATCAAAAATTAAAGGAAATCTTCCAAGTTCATAATAAACTAATAAGTTACATGTATTTTTCTTTAGACCCAATATTCTCTTACAAAGATTTACATGAATTTTTTCTACATCTGCTGCAGCGTGGAACCCCCATATTTCAGCTGTATAAGATAAAATACTGTTTACATACATATCAAAAAGTTCACACTGAGTTTCAATATTAAAACAAAGTTTGTCAAGGGTTGAAAAAGGTGCATAAAAAGCTTTCCTGCCTTGTTCTGCTGCATGTTTTTGTGTTTTTAAAAAATCTTCTGTTATAATTGAGCAGCATCCCTAAGTATTTGAATTCATTTACAACATCTAATTTACATCCCTCATAATACCAGATTTCCTCTTTTCTTAATTTTCCTCCGTTTCTAAAAAACCATAACTTTTGTTTTTTCCACATTTACACTCAAATTCCATTCTTTTGTATACTTTTAAAAAGATGATAGCAATTTCTGTAAACCTTCCTGACTCTCAGACATTAAAATCATATCGTCTGCATACATAAGTAAAAATAGATTTATCATTTGTATTTCAATAGATTCACATTCATCTTTTATAGAATAAATTTATGTTTATGCGTTGATAAAACTTACGTCATTTCATAAGGACATTCTAATTAACATACATACGAATATTTAATGAATGTTTAGAGTGAATAAGAATAAAAAGGTTCTATCATTTTTAATCTAAAGGCCTACCACAGTATAAACAAATAACTCTTTGGTCAATCCTTTCCCTCCATTTGTGCAATTTCGAAATTCAATGGAAAAAATAAAACTGCTAAATTAATAATCATAACAAGTATTAAGGAGGTCCAGGACAGTCGGACTTAAAGAAAGATCCTGTCATTTAATTTTCCTAAAAATTATAAATTTTCATAACTGAAACATATGTTTTCTACATGCAAAGTTCATTAATTGTTTACCGTTAGTTTTAAAGGCACGAATGTACATATTTACCCATTGAAAGCCCAAAAATGGGCCGTAAATGTGACGTTAAAATTAACACACTCAAGGTAATGAAAAACAGTTACAAATCTTCTGTACAGGCAGAATATTAACTAGTTCTGTATTTTTCATTTAGATATGATGTGGGCAACCGGATATGTATAGAAGTATACATGATCACTATGACTTTTAAACGAAATTGTCGAAAGAAAGATAAATTTATGTCTCTTTTCAGATCATCTTTGAATTGTTGATTTTTGATAATAAAGTCCGTTTATCTGAAAACCTATCATTTATTTTCCGTAAAAACTTGATATTAATTTCTTCATAATATGTCAATTGAAACACTGATAAGTTCCTAATGAAATTTGTCCGTCAGTTTTTAAGTTTTAGTGATTTTGTTACCCCTCCCCCTTATTTTTTACGTTACCTATAATGCTGACGTTCTTGCCAAAAAAAACGCGCCAATGTCGCCGTTTCTATCATGTAGTCATAATTAAGGTACATTGCGGCGTTACGGCACGAAAAACTTTGCGAGAAGACATAGCCTGAAAATTTGTCTACATGAAATTTAAGATTTGATCAATCTTTGATATAATTTTCATGTAATTATTCCACGAAGTTTTTCGAAATTTTAAGCCTCAAATACGGCATTGACGTTCTAATTCGGTAATATGCGTTTTCTGAACTAAAATAATTTTAATCTAGAAAATTTACCAAGGAGGGTGAAAAGGGAGATCGAAAATATTGTTGCCATGTTGAGTATTGTATTTCTACTGATTAGTATGTATCTTGGGGGAAATTTTCAATTTTTATCGCCATTTTGCAACTTATTATTCAAAAATGCGCACTCATTCAAAAGGCAAAACACGGCTTGCTTCATTTCCACTTTCTCCATTAAGTTGTGGAGATCCTTAAAGCCCTTCATACACGTAAAAGTAGAGAATGAGCTGAATTCGAATATATAAAAACATCGGTAGGTCTTCTCGGCAGATTTTTTGCAATTTAAGATTGAAAATTTGTTTTGCGTGTCTTCAGCGTCAATTTTACTCGCAACGTCAAAGTCACAGCGTGTTCAGATCGCATGTGTCAACATGACGTCAAGGATTATGCAGAATATTTGATTCTCTGTAACGGTCTTCTTTAAAACATCCAGAAACCAAATTTTATTTTTTTCTAAGTTAATTAAGCAACAATAACATGGGCCGTATTCGGACTAGACCTTATTTCTTAATCTATTTTTATCTTAATTTATCTTAAATTTATTCTCCGTACATGACATTTTTTCTTCAAATATTTGAAAACATCATATGGAACAGACGGATGGACATGCTCATTACTACCGGTATTTAATCCGATATGTTTTGGCGGGGTATACAATAAAAAATACCCTCTTGTTTATATGTACGTGTACTTTATAATATCGGGAAAAGGTTGGGGAGGGGCGGGCCATGTAAAATTCATTTCACGCTCGTTTTAAAATCATTACGTTCAGTCGCCTCGATCGTCGTTATATATATTATCAAAATGAAATTTCCATTTCAATCGAGTTCAGGAATTCCTCAAGAAGGCAGTACAGTATCTTTTTTTCCGATTACAAAAAAAAATCCAAACAAACAACTTGCACATATGTATCATGATTACATTTTTGATTCACCTAGGGGCTTAACCAAAGCAAAAATGTAATCATGATATATGTAGTCTCTTTGGCAAGACCTTGCGTGGATCCCAAATCTTTAACACTGTGACAATGACTCCGGAGTATAATCTACTTGTAAAAATCTTCGGTTTTCCATATATTCTTATCAGGTTGCGAAGTCCGCATCTTTCTGTCCGTCCGCCAGCCCTCCGTCCGTTTTTTGTGCTTCAACATTTTTGGGGAAGCTGTTACGTTATATGAGGGGGTGAACAGGGAAGGGAGAGAGGGAGGGAGGGAAGGGAGGGAGAGGGGGGAAGGGTGCTGGAGGAGGGGGCCGGAGGGTGGAGGTAAGGAAGGGTGAAAAGGAGGGGAGGGAGCGGGAGGGGATGTAAGGGGTGGAAGGGGGGGATAGGTACCCCCTGTCCGCCCCTCTTATATTCTGCTGAATGAAAACTGATTGGATCAGCTTATAAAACAGACCATACTGAGACAAATCTAACGCATCAATATGACCTTGAGATAGAATATACATGTTTTTGTCAACAGCGGGAGAAAAAAATATAAGGAGCATTGAGAAGGAACCGTACATGAAGATAAACAAAGACGAAATGGACCCTGCGTGCCAATATTTTTTGTCCCATCTTTGAACTAGTGACCTTGACCTTGACGTTCTTTCAAAACTTACATCTTCATTTAATTTGTTGAAGGGATATGAGTTATACATTTCTCACCGGAATTCCTTCTGACATGATCTTTCAATGAAAACCTGGACCTTTGACCTAGTCTCACAGACCTTGAAGTTTGACCTTTTCAAAATCTTTAAACTTTAATTGATACAGCTTCAATATTTCACCTTTAGATTCTCGATCAGCCCGTTCTCCTTTTCTGTCGGACACGCCAATTGTGCACAGAAAGAAGCAACAAGGAGAGCGAGAGAAAGAGTGATCAAAAGTAAAGCCTTCATCAGATCCTATAGAAATTTGGAATTATATTCATTGTACTTTGTGTAAATAAGTATTGAAAAAAAGTATGCCATAATCTGCGCAACGTAGCGTGACGTTACGATCTAGTAAGGTTTATGACGTCATAGCGTAGATGTGCACATAAAAGAATTCTAGGGTGAAACCTGCGTACACATTTGATTGTGATGAAAGCTTCCCCGCGAGCTACGTTAATCTAGAGCTTTCAATGGGTTTCTTTCGGATACTGTTTTGGACCCCCTTAAATGATGTTTTAAATATTGTCATTTTAAAGATATTTGCAACCCAAAATGACATTATGTTGACATTTGTTTTCTGACCAACAAAAAATAATATGATTATTGGTCTTGTAGTCTTGCCATAGAGAGCCTACATCCCTTGTGCTAACAGTTTAGGCTGCCTCACGCCCATATGGTAGGGGAATAGACAGACAAAGGGACGGGCGTTCATACAGTTCAAATACTGTACCTAATAGATCCAGTCTGAAGATGTGTGTATATAATGAATATCATAGAACAGTGTTAAATTCACTTAGGGAGCTCCCTTTTGATTGGGGGGGGGGGGGGGGGGGGGGGGGGCTGGGACAGGAAGACTTCGCAAAAGAATAAAAGTATTCTGGTATGAAGGGTGTGTCATTTTCTTTTTTTCTACTCGGGACATGCATGTGTTGTTGATTTAAAGAAAAAATACAAATAGTCCGAAAAGTGGTTGCTCCTTTAGTAAAGTCTAGTCGGACTCGTATTCAAATGAAATCGTATCATTGAGTAAAAGTGAAAATAGCAGCCTGCTGCCATTGCACAGCTGATGAACAAATCATCATAGAGTTTCAAAATCCGAATGCAGGTGCGCATGTAGGATTTACTGAGAGAGAGGAAAACTTATTATGAAAGGACCTATAATTTCTGGGATTTTACGAGGAGGATTATGTAAGAAACTGTCAGTTCAAAGGGAAAAATCAGAACGGAATACGTTATGTACTAGTATTTTTGAAACTCAAAATGTAATAACAACCAAAATGTAATAAACAGGATGAATTACATTTTAGGATACTAGTATTTTATTTTGATTGACCATTCAAACCAAAAATGTAATAACAACCTAAAATGTAATAGATCTTCAAGATAACAGCAGAAATAAAACGTGCATTCCTTAAATCTGTCATTTGATTCGAATAAAATGCTGAATAAAATTCTATTCAAAATACGCCACGTGACCATTTCGTTCTAAGGGGGAGTGGGGTGACACTTTTTGAAAATAAATGATAATTCATAATAATATAATGTATGAATATAGTACCCTAAAAGTCATGCACTCAGAACAAATATTGTGTAAGAGTGTGTGTGGACGTGGGTGGTTGTGTTTATTTGTTTGTTTTTTTTTTGTCGGGGGGGGGGGGGGGGGGGTCACACCATCCGACGTTAGTCTGGGTGTCATATTCTGTTTGAAAGCATTTAGTCAAGGTTATGATATCGGTAAAGTGTGTAGACTGTAAGGTCACTATGTTCCCTTTTCCCTCAACATTAATCCTGGACCCGGCCCTGGAATGAAAGGGACATACAGAATTTGATAGGGGGGGGGGGGGGGTTGTTATTGAGATTGGTATATCGACAGGAAACAGATCTAAGACATAGCCCATGTAGATGTGTTCGACAAAAAATAGTTTCAACACAAAATAAACATAAAAACCATTAATAAATAGGATTGTCAATTATTATATAAATTGTTTCATTCCCATTTCCGATGCTAATTCCATCTGCTGCAACCCTAGGTATCCTCGTTCACGTCAACCCCTCCCCCACCTTAAAACATATTTGGAAATAATCATAAATAGAAATTCCAGTGGATAATGAAACTTCAAGTTTTTGGTAACAAGTATACATGTATATTCTAATTGATATGAATTTATAAAGCCAAATATCATGATGTGAATAGTCTTATCGAACACACGATTCTCACATTTGTCATGTATGTTGTAGAAACTTGTGTACCGACCATTGGCCTGTATTGGATTGTATTTTCTATATTATCATATGAGTAAAACTTTATGATTATTATAGATTTTGTATTCTCTAGCTTTAGTTGATTAATTAGATTTTTTGAAAAGAAATTTTGAAACTAGGAAAATTCAGAGATACAGCTTTTTACTGTTTTAGCCTGTCAGTTCATGTATATGTAACAGAATCATATGCACTCAAAATAGAATGTTAAAGAAGTATTTCACTATCGTGTTTTAGTATGTAAATGTATGTAGTTTTATTGTGGTTTTTGGCATAACAATGTTTTGATAATGCATCCCCCCTTTCACACACATCCACACCCTGACACACGCCGTCAACCCCCCCCCCCCCTTCTCAACTACTCTTCCGTCTTATAGATTGCATGCCGTTCTTTGATGTAAACTTTGAACAGTAAACAATGATTAATATGTATTTCACTTCAGATCATGTAAAGTTTCAATAACTTAACCCTCATCCCTTCCAACCCAACATATCTTGGTTGGTCATGAACATAGGGTTCCCTCTTTATCTGCATGTATATGTGATCTGCTTTGCTTGTGAAAAATCATTTCAAATTACTTTCATTTCTGTTGATTTGAATTATATAGTTGAACCCAACAACATCCCACCAATCTCTTTTTCACATATGTAGCAAATTTTGATCAATGAGTTAAAGAAGGTCCTGACGATAATCTCAACAGCACTCACAATAGAGCACCAAATTGAGCATCGACGGACCCCTAGCAAGCTAGAGATGGGACCAGGTGCCCGGGAGGAGTAAGCATCCCCTGTTGGCTAGCCGCACCCGCCGTCGGTGATCATGCACGAAATTGAAAACATATGAAAAGCATGGACTGCACTGTCTGAGGCCATTGCTATATAGAAAGTGCTATGGCGACCATGTAAAAATAAGCATATACGGTAATTTTTTGTCATTTTAAATACATGTAACTATGAATATCTTGAATTCATCTTTTTGATGTGCAATATTTTATATGAAACATATGCAAGAACCTACCAATCCCGTCCCTATTCCGTTCTAACCCCTCCTCCATCCCCGAAGTTCCCAAGATTACCTGTCTTTTAATTCTCTCAGTAAAATTGAAGATTTCACGATTACTTTACCCATTTTCTGTTTGATTTTCTATGTAATTTTCTAATTTCTGAACTAATCTTTACAGGTAGACGACATATCATACAAATGACAATGTACACGCGTCCAGGCTTCTTCATATACCGCTCGAGTTCTCGAGGTAGTGGATTTTGGGTCACGATACTTTAGTATGCAAAATGTCATCAGGAACACATGACCAAGTGAATTCTTAGCTCGGGACGAAGATTGTTAGTTTCACTTCTAACAATTTCCGTTTTCTAAAACAATTGCTACGTCATGGGTTTTTTAAAGGCTTAGTTCAGCTTTAAGTGTAAGAACACGACAAGCAGCTCAAAATATGCATCGTCGACCTCTGGTATAATGCACAGTAACGTCAAAAGTACCGTCAAAACTGTGGCAGATATGCACCGTAATACTGATTCCTGGGTACCTGTAAAGTGCGAAACGAAACAAAAACGAAACGAAACGAAACGAAACAAATCGAAACGAAACGAAACAAATCGAAACGAAACGAAACAAATCGAAACGAAACGAAACAGATCGAAACGAAACGAAACAAAATGAAACGAAACAGACCGAAACGAAACGAAACAGATCGAAACGAAACGAAACAAAACACAAAACTTAAAGAAAATGAGAAAAAGAGGAAAAATCGCCGAAAACGAATATTTCAAGACAAGATCTTATTTAAGGGTACCACTCTCCTCCTGCCGCCCCCCCCCCCCCCCCCCCCCCGTGGGGAAGGGGGGGGGTCTTTGGCGGTCAAGACAAATGTTTAAACTTTAAAGTGGTAATTGGTGCAATTGTGAAGTTATTTGGGTTATTACTTTTTGAAATCTTGAAAAAAAGAAATAGACCTATTAAGATAAAAAACTAAGGTGAGCGAAGCAAGCCTGAAGTATTTGAAAAATGAATTGAAAATTGCGGCGAGCGAAGCGATCGGAAATTTTTTTTTAAGGTATATATAGATGAATTTCGTGGTAATTTTTAAAATTGAGATTATGTACATGAACGCATAAGAGCAAGATTATTTATATTAAAAGTAATTTCCTTTTTTTGGGTTACTGTTACCCTCCCAATCATCTGTCCCTCCTCTCGCCCCCTTCTTCCCTCCTCCCGCCCCCTTTCTCTCCCCTCCCTTTGTTCCTGTCCACCCCCTCATTATTGCCTTCAACCGTTAGTTCTTGCGGCTGGAGGTTTTTTTTAAAGAATCAAAGTTGACGATTAAAACATAATATATACGGTATATAGCACAATTGCATTTTAAAGGAGAGTGAATGGGATGAATAACCTCGTCATAAACGGAAAAATATTATTTAGCAGGGAGGAGTCTAGCGCAGAGGAAACGGAACTGTTCCGTTATGTGTATTTGAAAATTTTATCAGAAAAAAATGAGAACAATTAAAAACTGGGGGGGGGGGGGGCATATTTCGTTTGAAAAAGGATAAGATTTTTTTTCCTGAAATGTGCCCCCACCCCGTTTTATGATCTCATTACGGTGTCATAGCGTGGTTTTCTGTCCCCTCCCTTTTATTCCTCTTAAATACATGAATGGCATTTGACATTTACTTTTTTTAATTGTCAACTTTGACTCTTTCAAGAAACCCTCTCGGCACTAGTTACAAATGTAGAACTCTTGGATTTTAAAGGCAATATTACATGCTGATCTTGTCTTGAAATATTCGTTTTCGGCGATTTTTCCTCTTTTTCTCATTTTCTGAAAGTTTTGTGTTTTGTTTCGTTTCGTTTCGATCTGTTTCGTTTCGTTTCGGTCTGTTTCGTTTCGTTTTGTTTCGTTTCGTTTCGATCTGTTTCGTTTCGTTTCAATTTGTTTCGTTTCGTTTCGATTTGTTTCGTTTCGTTTCGATTTGTTTCGTTTCGTTTTTGTTTCGTTTCGCACTTTACAGGGACCCCTGATTCCTCAAGAGACTCAAATATTATGTCAATACTTGGTCAAATTTTAGAGAATCAGAGAAAACAAGATGAAAAAAACCTCCGATCTTAATTACAAAGTCAATGCAACGGAATACTAAGAATATGACGAAGAATATATAGATTTGGAACAAGAAACTCATGACAAGCGTAAAATTGACGAAGTAGGAGCTGAGAGTAATTACATAGTATGAGCAGAAGATTGAAAAGCAAAGAGGTCTGTGAGAGTAAAATAGCCGAAGCATTGGCCTCTAATCTTGCCGACTTGTTTCCCAATGGCATGAATGATGAACAGTATTCGGAAATGACGAAGGATGACACTAATGCAAGACCTAAGAATTGTTAGGGTCTTAAAGTATTAAAAAGAAATCAGCTTGTTTGGGATTTTTTATCGCCTGAAGAAAAAAACAAACGACAGGAAAACGCAGACTATCTTGACGTTTTTAATTAAAGGTTCTATCATTCTAGCCAAAATTTTTAAAGCCGGGCTTCCACTGTCGCTAATGTAGAGGGGAATGAGCTACGATCAGAGGCGAATGAACAATCGTGTCACATTCTGTGTCTGTTATCATTAAGTATTTCTTGGCGCTATAGGCACACGATAGCGCCGCGAATGCAACAAGAATATGCTATGCGTCCGCTACGATAGTGCGGCGAGTGTGATAAGAATAGAGGAGAGTGCGACATGAATGTGCCACGATAAAAAGACACTGAGGCGAATGAGAGGCAAATGAGAGGCGAATGCAGGAGATTGAGACACGACTTCAACCCGATAGCACTGCGATGCAGGAGATTGAGACACGACTTTAACCCGATAGCGCTGCGATCATCACAAGAATGGTAAATGATCAAAATCAAAATGATCCGACATATCTAGGAACATCAATACCTTTTGTTGACTTTGACCTCTTTCTAGGCTGTTTTTTCTTGAAAGGCATTGTCAAATTTTTCAAAATATTGATCCGCACACTTTTACATCAACTCTGAGATAATTCTTGTCACTGTCGTGTGTGTATGTAGCACTATCATGGCAATATCGTGTCACCATCGTTTCAAGATCGTGGCTGATTCACGTTGATTTTTTCATTCGCGTCACATTCTCTGCGCATTCGCATCACATTCGTGTCAGATTCCTTCTTGTTGGGGCTTTTTCGGAACTCTTTCGTGACTCCACCGTGGGAACATAATGCACGCCAATGTGAGGAGAATGCTCTGTGAATTGAGGAGAATTCAAGGCGAATGCGCTGCGCATGTGCCGCGAGTGTGAGGCGAATAAGAATTCAGACGCGAATATTTTAAACAGTTTGAAGCATTTGCGTCGGTGTCGCGAACAGAGGAGAATGCAGGATAACATGATACGATAGTGACACGATGAGACGAGAATGCCCGCGATGGAGAGAGGAATGTGCTGTGAATAAACAAAATTATCTAATCGTAGCTCTATCGCCTCTGCGTTGGCGACAGTGGAAGCCCGGCTTAACAAGCTGGCCAATCTTGAGAACGATATAAACAATGATGAACATAAATCGACTATTGGCTAAATAATTGATGAATGTAATGACAGCTTGGCTCTATTTGGTCAGACAAACCGACAAATAAACATGACCAGAGGGGACCTTATCAAACCGGAACTTCGATATGAATATTTGCATTTGTGTGCACAGTCTGTTCCTTATACGGCCTGGCTGTTTGGAGATGATATATCTAAAACTGCTAAGAAAATTGAAGACTGCAGTCAGATTGGAAATAAGTGGTATAAAAACAGAGGAGGGTCATATCGTGGCCGAATGAGAGGCATATTCAGAGGCCGTAGTAGAGCAAGAGGCCGTTGCTCATACAGTCAGACTGGTTACCAAAGTTACAATCAATCATATGGTTACTCTGGAAGAGGTGATGCAGGTCACACTTCCTCAAAAAACTACAAGAGGGCCGTGACCTCACAGCAGAAAAGCAAAACACAATAAATGATGAGGTGAGTTCAGTAAAGAATAGCAAAGAATTTTCAGCAAAATTTCTCTAAGGAATGGAATGAAATCACGACAGATATCAAAAGTTTGGAAATTGTACAGAGTTCTAAGATAGAATTTACTGAAAATATAACTCCAGTACTAGCCAAGTCTTAGGGGCTAAGATTTAATGAGTCAGAAACTGAATGTATTGATAAAGAAATTAATAATCTTAGACTATTAGAAATTGGTGCTATTGTCAGAGCAAATTTTGAGTTACATGTATATTGAATCTAAAGAATTTAAACAGATTTGTGACATCTGCACATTTTAAAATGAACACCGCTGAATCGGCCGTAAACCTGTTTCATGACATACATTGTACATTGATATTCGTCAACCTTATCATTGCATTCATATCGATGAGGAATACCAGATATTCAAAAGATTTCGCTGGAAAGGTGAAATATTTAAGTACACCTTTTTATCATTTGGATTGGCGTCTGCGCCCTAAATATTTACAAAAATTCTTAAACCAGTGTTTGCTAAGCTACGATTACGCGGTCACATTAGTATTGCATACATATATGCCATTTTGATATATGGTGATTCAGAAACCGAATGTAATAACAATCAAATAGCTACAAGACAAATGCTTGAAAAGTTAGGTTATGTAACACAAGACAAAAATGGGTGTTTAAACCTTCAAATCAGATTTCTCAAGAATGCAAAGCTTTGCTTTAAAAATCCAGTGTAAAGATCGGGGTATTTTCAAATTGAATAGCATCATTTAAGAACAGATAAATTGGCAGCATGGACCAGACATGCACGTTTCGGGTACTTAACCCTCGTCAGTGATCCTCAAATCTCAACAATGTAATATGCCAAAAAAGTATGAAAGCTACTATGTCGAAAAATAGTACCAAAAGACGTAGCAGGATTGGTAGGATATGATGCTGCAGGACCCACTTTTTAGAAATTTCAAGAAATTTTGATAACAGAAGTTTTGGAATGCGTTGAAGAAACGATCAACCGAAATTGATCGAACTTGGCTACATGTGCCCTCGGGGACTACTGGTCCACCAGCAGTGACACTCACCAAGTATAGGACTTATCATCACCTTTTCTGTCGTAGAGTTGGGCCTTTTACATTTGAAAAATTTTGTTATCAAAAAATCTTGAAATTTCTAAAACGTGGGTCCTGTAGCATCATATCCCACCCATCCTGCTACGTTTTCGGTACATTTTATGACATAATATTTTTCAGACTCTTTGGCCATATTACATTGTTTAGATTGAGGATCACTGACGAGGGTTAAGTACCCGAAACCTGCATGTTAAAATTTTATCTGTTCTTAAATGATGCTATTGAATTTGAAGACGTTTAACATTGCCTAAATATGTGTATTTATAACGTGAAATCAACGTTTCTGAGAATTAGAGGCGAACCACGCCGTGACCTACAGGTCGTCTGCTACGCCATGAGAAGTAGTTCCCCGTAGTTGTGATATATTCTGTCCGCAAGAAAAACATTTCAAATTTGTTTAGTATTTTAATGCAATGATCAATTCTACAACAATTTTAATCATTGATATTGCATCCGCTTCTCAATTTAACAACTGACCGATATTTGAAAGATCACACTTGTCAAAGTTATGTGATTAGGTTCCAGACTTGACCAATTGCATTCAAGCAGAGCAATATGTAACGTGTTATCATATCATATATTTATGAAATGGCTTTATGAAACTGCAATACGGTTGTATCGTGTGATAAAGAGAATTATTAGGCCACCATCAAAATAGATGCTTTTTATTAGGCAGGGGAGCTGTTTATGATACAACTCAAACAGATGAACGATGAAAATCTGAAGAAATGACCAAACAGATCTAATATTTAGAAATACTTGCAATTTTCTTTGCTTTACAGTTATTCGAAAATCACATCACCAACAAATATGTAAGAATATTGTTAGACAACACAACTGCCATTAGTTATATTGACTAAAATGAGCGGATAAAATATGAAAAGTCGAAATTTGGAATTGGTGCTTGAATAGAAATATTATGGCTTCTGTGCTCTCACATCCCAGAAAACTCAATAATGAGGCTGACAAACTCTGCAGAGAGTTCAAACGTAATGGCATCTTGATTATGACATATTTTTACAAATTTGTTCAAAAGTTTATGTCTTGGACATAGATTTATTCGATTCTAGACTGAATAAACCGTTAGATATTTTCTGTTCATGGAAGCCAAATCCTGAGTGTAGCATTGTAAATGCATTTTCATTACATTGGTAAAGTTTTAATTAAAGCTTGTGCATTAAAAAGATCCAAGAGGACGAAGCAAGGGGGGTAATCATTGCGCCACAATGGTCAACTCAGGTTTTCAACTCTGGTTTACAAAACTAATGAGAATTTTAAAAGCGGAACCCACACTACTTCCCAGAAAAGGAAGTATATTAACGAATTCCATGAAGGAGACACTGCACCCCTTATGAAAGAAGATTGTTCTACTGGCATGTCAAGTATCAGGAAAGCATATAGAAAGTATGGAATTTCAGAAAAATCTACCTCCATTATTATGGCATCATGGAGAACCGGTACTAAAAAGCAATATCAAGCTTTCTTTAAGAGATGGGTTTAGTACTGCTCTTTATGGAAAATTGATTCAGTTTCACATTTTTGAAGGAAATGTTGTGGAGTTCCTTACATCTCTTTTCGATACTATACTTAGTTACAGTACCATTAATACTACAAGAGTAGCACTGTCTGCCTTAGAAATTAATGCTGCATGAACTCAGTCAATTCATCTGATTAGTGTACATAGTATGAAAACGTGTTTTAAAGAATATGTCTTTTGATATTCTGGACTTCTTAAACAATGCAGACCAGGATTAACATATGAAAGAACACCCTCCAGACAGGAGGCGTTATAAAGATGCTGTGCACAAGGATTTTTTTACAAAGAACTTAGCCATTAAGAAATGACATTCAGTCACTGTTAATAAGTTATGTTAAACCTCACAAAACTGCTTCAAGAGACAAAGTTTCCAGATGGATTAAGCAAGTATTTAAGGGGGTCCAGAACAGTATCCGAAAGAACCCCATCGGAAAGCTCTGGATCAATTATGACGTCACAATAGAAACGGCGACATTTGCGCGATTTTCGCAAGAACGTCAGGATTAGGAAACGCAGAAATAAGGGGGAGGGAGTAACAAAATCACTTTATCTTCAAAACTGACGGTCAAATATCAATAGGAATTTATCGGTGTTTCACTTGACATATGACGAAGATAAGATCAAGTTCTTACGGAAAATAAATGATAGGTTTTCAAATAAACGGACTTTATTATTAAAACTAAGCAACTCAAAGACGTTTTGAAAATAGGCATAAATTTATCTCCTTTCGACAATTTCTTTTAAAAGTCTTGGTGATCATTTTTTCATCTCTGGGGTAGTGTTTCCCCGGAGATACAGAACCCCACTTTTCCAGAAAATTTGTATCTTGGGTATACATCTCCAGTATATATGGCATTCTGTATATCCGCGGGGAACAATGTTCAATAAAACTTTTCCGTTTACTATTGATTTCTATAGAAAAAATTGAAGTTTAGACCCAAATTTTAGCAAACTTATACAAAACAGATAAAATTTACTTCAAATTCTGATGGGATGATGTATAGGTATAAATTTTACTAAGAATTTTTCTTGAAATTTCCATTTTTTAAATCCTACTTTACAGGGCTGATTTTACGTCTTATCTTAACAGCTCTTTTGAAGAATTACCATAAAATTTTGCTCAAAACTCCTGAAAATTTTCCGGCTCGCGTCGCTCGCCACAGTTTTATATCAAAACATAATTTCTTTTAGGTCAAAGTTCATATTTGAAATTATAAAAAAAAAAATGCATGTTAATGAAGAAAAGGGTTCCCTCAAAGGCTTAAATATATTATCCATATTACTATTGATAGATGCATGTATTACCATAGAGTCTAATTTTATATACAAGCTTTTAAGGAGAACTTCAGTTTTTCACTAATCTACGAATCAAAATCTGAAAATTTGTCTAGAAGACCCTCCCTTCAGACCCTCTTACTTGAACTTTATATAAATTTTGTTAACTGAGGATTATATTGTAAAATTCTTTTATCTCTCTGTCTAGAAGTGAATAAAGAATTTTCTATATTTAAATAGCACTTAAACATTCTTAATATATTACACATAATCAATGTTAGAAAAAAACATTGCAACTTTGCAAGAAAATTTTTTTTTGATACGGTCCGTGTCGAAAAAAATAATGTTGTTCCGACAACCCCCCCCCCCCATCCCAGAATATCAAATGGACCGTGGCCAAGGGAAATATCTGAACTGCTTTCTAATAAAAGGTTATAGGATGGGTCCTATAACTTTCAGGGGCGCATACAATATTTGAATTTTTTTTAGAGGGGGCGTAAAAATATCAAAAAGGAAAAAGGGTCTTTGTGCCACCTAGCCCCTTCCTCCCTCAGTCCAGGGTGAAGTCCTCCCCAAACAGAAAATCGTTTGATAGAGTTATATGATAGCGGAGGATGTATTTGGTGAGCGGTGTAAGGCAGCGATTTTTTTCGAGGAGGGGGGTACACAACACAAATCCTATCCCTTTTTTGAGGTGTGGAAGAGTTTATACTGAGTACTTCATAATACTGGCTATTTAGCATAAAATGGTCATGCATTGCTTTAGAGTCGTATAACAAAAGTAAAATGTTGATTATAGTTGCAGCGAAAATTTTGTAAAATTCAACTCAAAACTGCCAGAAACTGAGTCTACATATAGACGTTTGAGCCACAAAAACCCCTTACTTTGACGAGTTTAGGAGGGGGAGGGGGGCGTGCGCCTCCCACAACCCCTATAAATCCGCCAATGATTTCGTATTAAAAGATACAATGGACAGAAAAGAGGGACAGTTATAGTTACCCTTTTGGTGTTTTCGAAAGAACCATATACGCGGATCAAAACGAGGGGGGAGGGTTCAAAATCTCTCCCCTGACTTTGCCAAAAATTGCTGTTTTTCAGTTTTTTAGTATAATTTCGATCGAAATTCATAGGCTGATCGAAGTTTATAGGCTTGATCCCAAAACCTTATGTCTCTGAACCCCTTCCATTGGATTTTTTTCTCGAATTGTCCATATACCAGAATTTGGAAAAAAATGGAATTGCGGTAAACCTGTACATCAGACTACCAAAAGCACGGTTGCCATCACAACTAATAAGCAAGTAATGACATAACATTTCCTTAAATAACAGGAGAATCAGCATCATTCATTGAGGAAGTTCTTCGGTCGATATGGAGATATAATAAAAGCATATCAGACCCTTCCCCCCCTTTCCAGAGTGATCAGTGACATTCTGGATTGTGATTGAATGGCTGTCATCATCAACAAACAAGATATACTTACCTGATGTGTACATCAATATGTAAATCGAAACAATCACCGAAGACAAGTTTCCATGGAGCCATGGTCTCCATGGGTGCTGCATGCAATCAGGAGACGCTGACTCTCCCCGGGCACCTGGTCTCACTTCGGAATATTATTCATTCTGAGGTTAGCAACCGTTCCTATGGTTTTGCCTTACCTTCTCGACTTTGAGACTGAATAACTGATAGGTACTTCTTTAATGTTTTTATTAAAGTACTACAAAGATAAAATCCCCTTTTCAATTGAAAATTAAACAAAATGTTTTTCATAAAAAAACAGATGTCTCCCCCTCCCTCTAAGTTACTTTGACCTTAGGCCAAAATGCAAAATGATGTGAAACCTTTGAGTCATGGGCAACATCATACTAAAACATGAAAGTGATTCATTACATTGTTTGAGATAAAGGCCAAACATGATTGGCATATACAATCTCGTTATAAGCATATTTAAAGAAATTGACTTTGGTCACATGACCTTGGATATGGGTGATCTGAAACCTACACTCACTGACGAGGGTTAAGTACCCGAAACATGCATGTCTAGTCCATGCCGCAAACTTATCTGCTTTTAAATGATGCTATTGAATTTGAAGACGTTTAACATTGTATGAATCATGAGCAACAAAAAACTGAATTAGTGATTGGATACACGGTTCAAAATATAAAACATAAACATTATTAGCATAGACAAGTTCAGCCTGGACATGCTTAGCATATACAATTTCATTACCAAAGTAAGAAGCTACCTTAACCATGTGACGTTGGGACAATGTGATAAGAAACATTTAGTCCTTAGAAACAACATACTAAAATATGAAAACAATTGTAAGAAGGGTTCAGGAGATTTAACCCAGACAATATTAGTATGTACAATTTCATTAAAAAGAACTAAATGATCTTGACCTTGGGCACATGACCTTGGGTCAAGATGATAAGAAACCCTCCAATCCTGAGCAACAGCATACTATAGTATAAGAGTGATCCAGTATACGATTCCACAGATATAGCACAGACTCAATACTAGTAATAATAGTAGCATTTACAATTTCATTAAAAAATGTAATACTTGACCTTAGTCATATGACCTTTGATCAAGGAGGTGTGAAACCTTTGGGTCATCAGCACCATCATACTAAAATATGACGTGATCCGATCACGGTTCATAAGATTAAGCCTGGACATAATACATGTAACAAATACAATTTCATTTAAAATATACTAATTGACCTTGACTTTGGTCACATGACCTTGAGTCAACGTGATGTGAAACCTTTACGTGATAAGCAACAACATACTAAAATATGAAAGTGATCCGGCAAACGGTTCAAGAGATATAGCCCGGACAAGAATGTATGCAAAATATCATTAAAAATGCACTAAGTGACCTTGACCTTGGTCACATGACCTTGGGTCAAGGTGATGTGAAACCTACGGGTCATAAACAACAACATACTTAGTTATGAAAGTGATCCAGCAAATAATTCAAGAGGTATAGCTCGTACAGGAATGTATGCATAATTTCATTAAAAATGCACGTAGTGACCTTGGGTCATGGTGATGTGAAACCTTTGGGTCATAAGCAACAATATACTAAAATATGAAAGTCATCCGGCAAACGGTTCAAGGGATATAGCAAGGACTGGAATGTATGTACAGTTTCATTAAAAATGCACTAAGTGACCTTGACCTTGGTCACATGACCTTGGGTCAAGGTGATGTGTAACCTTCGGGTCATAAGCAACAACATAGTAAAATATGAAAGTGATCCGACGAACGGATCAAGAGATATAGCCCGGACAGGAATGTATGCATAATTTCATTAAAAATGCACTAAGTGACCTTGACCTTGGTCACATGACCTTGGGTCAAGGTGATGTGAAACCTTCGGGTCATAAGCAACAACATACTAAAATATGAAAGTGATCGGACAAACGGTTCAGGAGATATAGCCCGGACACGATGTGTGACAGACGGACAGACTGACAGACGGACAGACAGACAGACGGACGGACGACAAAGGCAAAACCAATATGTCTCCTCCCCGTTGGGGGGAGACATAATTAAACATTTTACATGTTCGAGGGCTGATTGATATGCTGTGAGTCTACAGTCTACAAAATCAGGAGTTCTTTAAAAGTGGTATTGGGGCCCTTAAACACCGGTCGAAAAAGTGTATAGATACTGAAGGGATTATGTAGAAAATAATACAAAATGCCTGATAAAATTCAAATCCATCAATAACAATACGAGGCTCGCAACATATCAATCAGCCCTCGGATATAAAAAGAAACTGTTTCCCTCGAATTCTCATGGCTCTTTTACACTACAAAAAACTTCATACCATTTGATTAAATGCTCAAAACTTAATTCAAAATTAAATAAAAATATGAAGATAGAAAATGAAAATGAAAAAAAAAAAAAAAAAATCAATGGACATTTTGTAGCGTGCATGTCATGATTATGAAGTGATGCTATGCAGAATTGGGATTTATTTCCAGTTTCTCGTAATTTGCAAAAAAAAAAATTGACCATTTTCCCTTAATTTTTACGACTGCTTTTTCTACAAAAAAGCTTTATGTCCTTTATTAATTAAAAATTAATTCAATAAAACTTTGAAATATACGCGATTAAAGATAGAACATGAAAAATTCAACATAATAATGAAAATTCCCATGTCTATTGATGATAACAATGGTTCGTTGCTATGGAGATATCTTTCTATTTTTCATATATTTTCCTTTAATTTTAGCGATATTAGAAAAATAGAATATCCTGTATGAGTGAAACAAAAAATTGTCTTTCTTATTTTTATAAAAGGTACAAAAATAACGGGAAAAGACGGAAAATTGCTTTTAAAAGTGTCAATTTTGCCAATTTAGGCACGGTTATCATATCAACCGATGATAAAATATAGACTGAATTTAAATGAAAATGTCGGAAAAGTTGAAACCTTCAATAAGATACAAAAATTACATATTTATGTCTTCTATGATCTGAGATACTTTATGTTATTCATCAATTATATAAAATGGGGATGTTGTTATGGTAACCATTTTTGAATAAGATTTATTTTCTTCAAACAAAAATAACATCTCTGGATTTTTTATATTTTATTAATGAATAATCAAACATTCATTTTACAATATTCAATCAAATCACTTAGCCTGGATTGTTTTGCTATGCATAGCCAAAAATAATGATTTTTTGTGTTTTTGTAAAATGTCAAAATATTGAAACTTTGTCGTAAAATGTTTTTCAACTATAATTTAATCACACAACTTAGAAGATCACGGTACCTATTTCTATAATTTGGATGATATATTGAACAATTGAAAGGGTTTACCTGAGCAAATTGTACTTGAAAGTAATTCATTTTATGCTCGTCAGAGCCCCCTTTTCTTGTCAACATGGGATGGGGTGGTTACCATGGCAACGGATGGTCGTATATAAAAACAAATGATATTTTTACTATCAGGGGGTCAAACTTGGCTTAGACACTCAAAATCATAAAAATCTGAGATGATCGTTTTTCAGCCACTTTGTCCTTACAGAGAATGGCTCTTTTAAAGTCTTCAAGTTTCTTTAAGATAGTAATCCAAATAATTTCTTGAAAGATCTCCAGGTCTTATCATCATCTTAGAGAATTACTTGACCCAACTTCTATTAACTTATTTATATTTTTTAATTACATGAAAATAGATAAATACATTCATTGGAAAAATAGCTCATGATCAGTTTGAGCCTTTGGTTCAGGTGTGCTAAAAGGTGGTCTTAAGGACCGGGATCCTGAATGTGGCAACACATTTATTCATTTCTATCGTACCAACTATATCAAATTCCGTTTTTATTGTGTGACTTAGTTGATGAAACTATTCAAAGAGATAGTGCTCTCCTACAAAGCTTTATTTAGTTATGAAATTTTCTTTGTGTGACTTAGTTGATGAAACTATTCTAGAGATAGTGCTCTCCTACAAAGCTTTATTTAGTTATAAAATTATTCTAGGTGATTCCGTCTGTTTTTCCTCTTTATTTACTGCAAAAGGAGTGCGTTCAGTCGTGTTCACTGCAGCGTCTGTAGAAACAAATACAACGAACGTTTTCAATCAGGAAAGAATATCTTTTTAGAAGCGTTGAAAGCTCTATTTTATTTTGCTCAGAAGAATTCTCATGCTTTATCACATGCGATCAGTCTTTGTAAAGTTGGGTCACACTTCATATAATTTTCGCATTTCAAAGGGGAGAAAATAATCAAATACATTTAAGCACCATGTAAAGTAACAATGTTGAATTTAATAAAAGACAAATATTTGAATCAGTACCTACATCGAATATAACAGCTTAATAAATGAGTCTTTGGTTGCAATCTTGCTGTAATATAACTATGATTAACTTTCTTAATCTTGTATGTACACAATTTACTCATTCAGTCATTTGTTCTTTAAACGATTATTTGAAGGACAGACCTTTTTTGGGTCTTTTCGTTTTTGATTATGTTCTACCACAAAACGTTTTACGATGTTTCATTTTCTTCATAAAGTGTTTCTATTGCAATCATAAGTGAACCAACCCATTTTCCACCCATTTTGTTTAAGTAAGGAATTGCCATTGAAATAGCATCATAAAATCCTTGAAGATCAGCCTTCTTGTAACGATCTACATTGTGAGTACCATGATTTCCACAATCGAATCTCCAATTGCAAACTGGCCCTATGTGTTCAAATTTTCCAGACGTTTGATCTATTTTAGAACATCTCATATTCCCATTCTGTGATAGGTAAATTTGTGTTCCATCTTTAGCACAGACCCAGTCAAAAGTCTTTGTGTTTCTGTAAATAAAAGAATTACTTTAAAGTATGAATTGTAAAGTATTCTTATGAGCACTAGTAAAGCGACGAATTTTTAAGACTTGTAAGAAGATAACATCGATTGCAATTTAGTTTGTTGATAGTAAAATAGCAATATAGCAATTCAAGAAATAAAGGAATATGTCCACGTTTGTTTTTAATGAACATTAAAGAAGTACCTATCATTTATTCAGTCTCAAAGTCGAAAAGGCAAGTCAGAATAATTAGAATTTTCACTGGAACGGTTATGTAATGAGCAGTGGTTAGCGCTATAAAATGGCAGCTCCCGCTCCTGGAATTTTCGATATGAAGGAACTAAAATTCGTCCTTGAAATTTTGTGTGCTGTTTTAATAGTACTTGGAACCTTCTATGAGCAAAAACAAGATTTTATTCTACTTTTGAAGATTTTTATTTGGATATGCGTAGTATACATAGTGTGCAGCAGACCGTATATCCATTGTTTTCATATGCACGTGGAGCTTGGTCGGTGAATGAGAAATCATGACGCGGATTAACAAGGTTAAAACGTCGTACAAGGCGCGGAACCAAAGTAGGCAGTAGGGTGATTAGAAAAATCACGAGTATAACCAGGGTAAGAAAAAGCAAAAATAGGAAAAAGTCCTATGGGTGCGAATGTCAATAACTTAGTATTTGTGAAATGACTGCTGATTCGAAAATTATCCGCAGTCAAAAAAAAAAAAAAAAAAAAACTTGGCGAAATTCTACCTGATTAATTGTCGTTCCGTCAAGAACAAATCACTTGCTATCTGCGATTTCATTAAATCGAATAAAATAGGCATAATGGCGATCACGGAAACATGGCTTGGTAGTGATATAGACCAATGTGTTCTATCAGATACCCATGCTATCTACCATGTTCCCAGGAAGGATAGGAAGGGAGGAGGAGTCGCCCTCATCCTCAATAAGTCTTTTCAGGTAGAGCAGTTGAAATCAGAATCTGAATTTACTCATATGGAACACATTGAGTGAATTATTGGAAATAAAAATAAAATGCAAAATTGCGTGTATGCGTAGTTTACCGACCCCCTTCGTCAAAAGATAACAATTTGTCGTCTTCAAAGTTTCTTGAGGAATGGTTGCAGTACCTCTGCTCTCAAGTGACGTCACAAGAGGATCTTATTATCACCGGCGATATAAACTTTCACCTCGATAAAGTACCCGATCATATGGCTAACCGGATCACAGAAACACTGAATGAATTTGGACTTAAGCAATATGTTACTGGACCAAGACATATTCGCGGTCATACCCTCGACGTGATTATTTGCCGAGAACACTAAGTTCTTCTCCGACTACTTGCGATTATTTCTTAAATACTTTATCATGCGACCATAGAGGCATTCTTTGCGAAGTCGAATACAGAATACAGAAAACCGTATCATTCCAACGTTATCGTGATATTCAGAGTGTTGACATAGGCAGAGATATAGATTTACTCACGGATAAATGCATCAAATTGGATAACGTTACGCAGTTAGTTCACGATTTCAACGTGGATATCAAAAACATTTTAGACAAACACGCTCCACTGCAGAGTAAGGTAGTAACGAGCCGTTCAAACACACAGTGGTATTCCGATGAATTACGTGAAATTAAACATGAACGACGGAAAGCTGAACGCATTTAGCGCCGTACAAGACTCAACGGTCACGAACAAATATACGAAGAAATTTGTTACAAGAGAAATGAGCTTCTTGCACGTAGTAAAGTGGAATTTTACTCTTCAAAACTAAAGGAATCCGAGTCGGACGCAAAACAAATATACAAGCTGGCAAACACGCTCATGGGTTCTACCAAAGACCAGAGTCTACTTAGTTATCACGGTGACATGACTGAACTTGCGAATAGTTTTGCGAATTTCTTTTCTGAGAAAATTCATACGATTCGGTGTACTCTTACAGAGGGTAATAATCATGGACCAAACCGATGCTAGCGGATGTGAAATTCACCGGAAACGCTCTGACTGAGTTTTCTGCCGTACATTCAGAAGACCTCAGGAAAATCATTTCAAACTCAGTTTCTAAGTAACGCGAACTTAACGCTATCCCAACATTCCTACTCAAAGAGCATTTGGACCATATTCCGCCTTTTATTGCGACTATAGTGAATTCCTCACTCGCAGAGTCCAAGGTACCTTCGGTGTATAAGGAGGCAATTGTTCCGCCCTTTGCTGAAAAAATCTAATCTTGACAAAGACGTCTTAAAAAAATTATCGCCCAGTCTCCAATTTGCCGTTTCTTTCGAAAGTGATCGAAAAGGTCGTGGCCGCATGCACAGAGAAACATTTATCGGAAAACAATTTGCATGACAATTTGCAGTCTGCATAACGTTCTTGCCACTCGACAGAAACAGCCCTACTTAGATTTCACCACGACATCACCTGTGCGTTAGATAATAATACATGTGCCGTTTTGGTCATGTTGGATTTTCCCGCAGCAATCGACGTCATAGACCATGGCATCCTTTTTCGTCGATTGGAATTTTCTTACGGAATAACTGTGTCCGCTCTGGCATGGATACATTCTTATTTGTCTGACAGATCTCAGCGTATTGTCATTGAATCGACATCATCAAAGGCGCATGCGCTGAACATCGGCGTGCCCAAGGGCTCAGTTTTAGGCCCCAATTTTTACTGCATGTTTTCCAAACCTATTGCGCAAATTTATCGGAATTATAATAAGGATTATCATTGCTATGCGGACGACACGCAAACTTATATAGTGATTGATATTCTGCAAAACACGTTTACTAAACTTGCCGTATGCCTTAAGGAAATAAAAACGTGGATGAGTTCTAACTTACTCGAACTTAATGATGACAAAACTGAGATGATAGTGTCTGCGCAAAAAAACATAAATGAACAATTTGCAGATCTTACTGTCTCGTTTGGTACCAGCATTATGTCGGATGCACGTGTGGTAAAAAATTTAGGGGTAGTTTTTGACAAATCGTTGACAATGGACAACCAGTGTAAAGCGATCACAAGGTCATGCTATTATCATATCCGTAACATTGGTCGAATTAGAAGAATTAGAAAATACCTTACGACGGAAGCAAGCAAGACTTGTAAGTGCGCTTGACTACGGAAACGCGTTGCTGTATGGCGTAAAAGGCAAACGTTGCTTCGTTGCAGATGGTGCAGAACACCGCGGCGCGGTTGATATCGAAAACTAAAAGATCAGCGCATGTTACCCCTATTTTGATTGAACTTCACTGGTTCCCCGTCGAGTTTAGACCTCAACATAAAATATTGCTTTTTGTGTTTAATGCCTTGAAAGAGATGGCTCCCATATACCCGAGAGACCTAATCAAACCCTATGTGCCATCAAGGTCGCATAGGTCAGAATCAGCGCTTCTCCTAGAAATCCCGTCCGTGCGCAAGAAAACCTCTGGAGAACGAAGATTTGATATGTCGGCAGCTATATTGTGGAACTCTTTCATGGGCGGGTCCAGAAATTTTTTTCAGGGGGGGGGGGGGGTCCTAAAGTCCGAATTTTTTGAAGAGCAAAAAAAAAAAAAAAAAAAAAACCATAATATATTGATTCAATTTGATCATTGTCAGTTCTGCCTCTAATTATTAATAAAACAGGTGACTGGAGAGCAATCGCGTGCAAACAGCTGAAAAGTTTGAATTTTCACATCATATACTTGTATATGGTAATTGATTAAATTGAGGGGGAGTAAGCGCATGCGTTAACGAGACATGATGTGTTTTTATTCCGGGGATATATTTTCGCAAATTGTAAGTCATAGTGCTTTCTCGTTTATCATAAAGACCTGTGATTATTTAAAACCATCTTCAGTTGATAATGACTTTTTCTCCCGTACATATATCTTATCGAATTTGCAGTGCACAAAGTGAATGCTTATATAATAAGTTGGAAAACGTTACAGTTCGTGACACCTCCCACGCAAATTCCTTCAAAAATCGTTACAGTTATTGACACTTTCTAGAAAAACGTTACACTTTTTGACCTGAGGAAATGAGTGCTCGATTCGATGGGTCGTCATTCGAAAAAGTATACACCGAAAAAGAAAAATACAAAGAAAGGGAAAAGGAAGAAATCAGACTCGGATGGTGAACAGAGAGCGAAGTCCAGACAAAAATTAGACTTATCTATTGACAAAGTAGATACTGACACAGAACGAGTTTAAATATGGGTCAAAATGCACGTTAACGTCCCGTACACTCTCGGTGTTTCGAGCCCTGCCCCTGAACAGGCTGGAGCGTGTGTCAATCCTCAAGTTTATCAACCTACTATTGCAAACTTAGATGTTCAGGCATTACCACATAACCCATATGTACTGGACAGTATTGAGAAAGGATTGGCAAATATCGAGCACAACATGGGAAAAATCAATTTATTGGACGATATAAGTCGAAGCATCGATCTGATGAATAAAAGATTAGAAGGGTTAGATGAAAGGGTCAAGGCTACAGAGGACAAGGTAAAAAATATCGAAAGCAGCACTGAATTCCTGAGTACAAAGTACGATGACATACGAAAAGACGTAGAGTCAGTCAAGGAAAACGTAACAAAAACTGAACGAAGTGTTCTCAAACAGTCAAGCGACATTAAGACATTAACGGACGAAAACGCAGCTGATATTAAAGACTTAATGAGGAAAAATGAAAAAATGAAAGAAACGATATTAGACATTCAATGTCGCAGTATGCGAGACAATCTGATTTTTTCTGGAATCTCGGAGCAAGCTAATGAAAACACTGAACTTGTACTCCAAGAGTTTATAAGTGAAGAATTAGATATTGATGAAGAGGTACGATTTGAGAGGGTACATAGACTTGGACCACCACAGGACAATTACGACGGGGACACGGCTCCGAGGCCACGAGCTATTGTGGCTAAGTTCTCCTCATATAAGCAAAGGGAACTGATTCGCAGATTCGGACCAAAGTTAAAGGGAAAGCATTTTGGTATTAACGAACAATACCCTGAAGAAATTGTAAATACACGAAAAATACTGCTCCCCGCCTACCGAGATGCTAAAAAGAAAAAGGAAAAGGTGCGTTTCGTAACTGATAAGCTCTACGTAAATGATAGACGCGTGTACCCAGAGGACGTCCAAACGCCAATGGAGGACATGCCTACTGACGAGGACGATCGGGAGGGTCCTACACCTGGATCTCGAGAAAACGTAGATGACCGTCGTTACTCACGATATGATTATCGCACAGGCGCACAGCGCACTACGTACAGAGGTAACGGACGTGGTAGAGGTCGTGGACGGGGTCGAGGACGCAGACCCTGGCGTCGCTAGGGGTGTCAGGATGTGCACTCCACCAGATCGGACAAAGAACTTACATGTAAAATAGCTGTTTTGAATGTTTGCGGACTAAAACGGAAAATAAACTATCCGGAATTTACAGAATTCATCCAAAAGTTTGATATCATAGGAATCTGTGAAACTAAATTGAATGATTTTGATAGTATTGATATTAATGATTTTGAAATATTTTGTAATAATAGAAAACAACAATCACTTAGAAACTCTGGTGGCATTGCTTTTCTTATTAAGAAGCATATTATGAAGCATGTAACAATTTTACCAGTTAGGTCTGAGTTTATTTTTTGGTTATGTATGAAGAACTGCACAGATAGTAAAGATACATATGTTGGTTTGGTATATTTACCACCTGAGGGATCGAAGTATGCCCATGCTGAAATGTGGGATGAATTTCAATTTGAATTTTCTAGAATTAAATCCTTATCAGATAATGTTATTATTATGGGTGACTTTAATTCAAGAACAAGTACACATTCAGATATTCTTTACTCTGATGATTTTTTGTGTAACCAGGTCGGTATTGATGATGAACTACTGGAGGAATTGAACTATGTGAAACTTTTGATAGATGTACAAATTATTTCATATGATAGATGTAACGAAGACAAAGTATTAAATAATTATGGTAGAAAACTTATAGATTTTTGTAAGAGTAATAATGTTGTAATTCTTAATGGTCGTTTTGGAGAAGACAGAATGGTTGGCAAAGTGACATGTAAAGATGTCAGTACTGTGGATTATGTAATGGCCACGCCTCAGTGCCTGCATTGTGTAAATAATTTTAAAGTTTGCAATTTTTCTGAATTTCTTTCTGATGTACACTGTTCACTGATTTTTGAGATTGTACTACGGCATCAATATTCTCAACAGAATACTGATCATATACATATAAATGAGTCTGCAAGTCATAGTTATCGTCGTTGGAACGCCAACAAAAAGGACGTTTTTATTGAAAATATTGACATTAAAGCAGTACAGGACATACAGACGTTGATGGCGAATACTGCAGCTGGTAGCGCAACACCAGAAGAAGTAAATAGTATTGCTGAACAAATACGAAATATCTATTTAGCGTCTGCTACACATTCATTCTCTTCGTCATATCATGATACTGGTCGAAATCGAAAAAATAACAGGAAGTGGTTTGGCCGGAAATGCCAAGCAGCTAGGCGGAAGTATCACTTATCTAGACGCAGATATAACGTTCTGAAAAATGAAAATAATCTAAAAGAGATGAAGGAAGCAAGCAAAGAATATAAGCAAACTAGGAATACTTTCATTGAAAAGGAAAAACACGATACGGAATCCAGACTGAATAATTTGAGGACAAATAAACCGAAAGATTACTGGAAAATATTGAACCGTTTTCGAAAATAAAGTAAAGGTAACATTGGAATAGCAGCGCTATTCGAACATTTTAGAAAAATAAACACAGAAGCCGAAATTGAAGATTTGGATTTGACGGGGATAGAGAGCAGAAATAATGAACTTTTGAATGATGAAATTTGTTTAGACGAAGTACAGAAAGCGATAAAGGATATAAAAATTGGGAAATCTACAGATGTTGATGGTATCTACAATGAGCACATAAAGGCAACAGAACACATATTGGCTCCGATTATTTGTCTCCTTTTCAATATCATCTTGGAATCTGGACACATTCCGCATGAATGGCTGGAAGGAATTATCGTTCCTATTTTTAAAGGTGGAAATTCGGCAATACCAGATAATTATCGACCCATCACACTACTCAGCTGCATGGGGAAGCTTTTTACTTCTGTTCTTAACAATCGAATAAATTTCTTTCTGGATTCAAATAGAATACTTTTGGAGGTGCAAGCTGGTTTTAGACACGGATACTCAACTTTAGATCACATTTTTGCATTACATTCCATCATCTCTATACTAAATAAGCGCCGGAAAAAACTCTATTGTGCATTTATCGACTTTTCTAAGGCTTTTGATACTGTGTGGCGGACAGGTCTATGGATGAAACTTCTCGAACAAAACATAAATGGAAATTTCATAAGAATCATCAGAAACATGTATGAAGAAATAAAGTCCTGTGTGAAATTTAATAATGACGTCACTTCCTTTTTCTGCTGTAAATCCAGTCTCCGTCAGGGGGAAAATCTTTCGCCGATAATGTTCAGCCTCTTTTTGAATGACCTTGAAGATTACCTTTTGAATAATTCATGCAATGGTGTTAAAGTTCCTGGAGATCTACCTACAGAATTAAGTATCATGATCATCATACTTCTCTACGCCGACGACACTATACTTATAGCAGACAATCCTACCGATCTTCAACAGAACCTTAACTTTTTTCATGATTATTGTATAAGATGGAAATTATTGGTAAACATTCGAAAAACAAAAATTGTTATATTTGGAAGTCGTGGTATTGCCAACCTTAATTTTAGGTACGGAACACACACAATAGAGATTGTGGATGCTTATAAATATCTTGGAGTTATGTTAAAAAATACTGGTAATTATAGATTAGCATTAAGTACAATAGCATTGCAGGCAAAGAAAGCTTTACATCTTCTCTATACTCGAATTGTAAACCTTGACCTTTCTGTTAACTGTCAGATAATGCTTTTTAACCAAACAATTGTTCCTATCCTTTTATATAGGTGTGAAATATGGGGATTTTGTAATGTTAAGATTCTAGAGAAAATTCAATGTGAATTCTTACGATTTATTTTGCGTGTAAAAAGTAGTACCCCACATTGTATGTTGTATGGAGAAACGGGAGTCCAACCACTGATTTATACAATAAAACATAGAATTTGAATTTTTGGTCAAAACTTGTCAATGGAAACGCTGATAAGATATCTTGTTTGTTGTACAAAATTTTATTAAATGATAATTGTATTAATGTATAGCATAGTTGGATTAAGAATGTTGAAAATATCTTAAATGAACTGGGTTAATCATACATTTGGCAATCACAAAATGTTACGAATATTAAATGGTTCTCAGAGGCAGTAAAGCAAAGGCTTGCTAACCATGCTAGGCAATCTTGGCTGTGTACAGTAAATGACTCTCCTAAATGCATTATTTATCGTTGCTTTAAGACTTCCCTTGATTTAGAACCGTATCTTTTTATCTTACCTACATCATTTCGCATTGTTCTTACAAAATTTCGCACTACAAATCATAGATTGCCAATAGAGAAAGGTAGATGGATTAATATAGCAAGATCTGAAAGAAAATGTAATCTATGTAACAGTAATACTATTGGGGACGAGTTTCATTATTTGTTTGAATGTAGTTTTTTCTCGATGCAACGTTCTTTATACATAGATAATTATTATTTTTCAAGGCCAAATGTCATAAAATTTCAGCAGTTACTCTCTTGTAAGAATCAACTAAAGTTATCAAATTTATGTAAATTTCTAAGAATTGTAATGAGTAAATTTTAATAAATGCAATAAGTAAAATTGTCATAGTATATATTATTTAAGTACATGTACATCTCGTTAACGTATGTTATTTGTTTACTATAATTGTATGTATCCTCGATATGTCATATATGATCTCGAGTTGTAAATAAAGTTCTGTTCTGATTGTCAGTTCTATTAAGAAATGACTGTAATAATTTTTCTGTCTATCGATGTATAGACAAAAACCGATGCACAAACTATATAATCCGCGAAGCGGATTATATTTTGTTTGTGCATCGGTTTTTGTCTATACATCGATAGACAGAAAAATTATTACAGTCATTTCTTATAATTTAATTAAATTACTATTTAACAGCAATTCTCTGTAAGAACCAAAGAATTTCAAGACATGTTGGCAGGGCATGTCATGGATTTTTGAGATTTTTTGTATGGAAGTTCAATATGAAGCACTAGTATGTAAATCAACCCCAGTTTTTTTCAAAAAGGTTGTCGTTGCCATGGTAACCGTGTCTGAAGTTTCAAAAATCGGGAAAATCTATAGGACCAGGCATATTTGTAGGCTTCGTTACCATGGAAACAGGTACTTTTTAAATCTGAAATTGCTTTGATTATTTTCTTTTAACCCTTATTATTATGCATATTTGTAAAGGTTTTTACATTCATCTCGGTTGCTTTGTGTATACAAGATGAAAAATTGGGCCAAAACAGGGTATCAAATGGCTCTGTTTTGGGCACTTAAAGGCCCTTTTTTGCATGTTTTTACTGTTTTGCAAGGTTGAAAATTACATAAAAGCACCAATTTTTGAAGTCCAAATCCTAGTTATCCAATTAGTATCATCTTTGAACTGTACATGAATACAAACAATTAATTGGGCTTAATTGACCTTTTATTGCAAAGCAGCATCAAATATAGTTGCTATGGCAACAATCGGCTGAAAGGTTTTCATACGATGAATTTAAACACAACCTCTATCAAACGATCCACGCATGATATTGGAACAGAAGTTCATGCATACATCTATCAGAGGCGTTTTGATATAAAAATGACCTTGAAAATATTTCAAGGTCACCCACTGAATTTTCAATGTCATTAAACTTTAAGTGACCAGATTTGACGAAAAATCCTGATTTTTCATAAAATGAAGGACTGGTGTCAATATTTTAGAAACCTTGAAATATTGAACTTAACAGTTATTTGCCATAAAATGATAAATGTATCACTTATTTCTTAGAACTATTGATTACGTTTCTTCATATCATCGAATATCTAAATTCTTGGTGAATATTTTGATAAAAAAGGGACGAAATCTGTATTTTTCTTGTTTTTTGACGGAAAAACATTTTCCTATTGAATTGCTACAATTCAATAAATTCTCAGATTTGTCTTTCTTATATTCATGTGCTTTCATAATATATATAACCTATGAAAATATTTATATAAGAAAATCACTAAAATCGGTAACAAAAAAATTAAAAAATCAATATTTTATGCAAAATTTGAGTCTCAAAGTATAAATGACCTTGAACATCAAGCCAATGACCTTTAACATTTTAATTGTTCTTATGTAAAAGATATAAGTCATATCTATACATGCATACATTTTGACAATCTTATGTAACTCTAAAGAGGAATAAAATCAATTTCAAAGAAAGTATGAAATAAGCAAAAAGGTCTAATGTTGCCATGGCAACGGTCTTTGACGACAAAATTTAGGTAAAACTCTTAAATACCCACTCCAATTTTTCGTTCATTTTATTTGTCAATAAACATACATTTCCATTGATGTAAATCACTAGTCTCCTATTGGTGCCTTTTGTGATACTTAAGATTGAAAATGGTCAAAAACACACTAAATTGGCCCTTATTTTCACCTCTATTTTTCGCTTCATTTTGACTTATTTTGGCTTATTACAATAAGCTTCCTGTAATTAATATCACATATCTAAGTGTACTATGTAAGAATGGAAGTAAGGAAGAATAGATTATATAAAGATGAACAAGCTGCTACAGTGGTATCCATGGCAACGAAGTCTCCGGAGCTGGCTTATTTCTTGGTCCCAAAAGTGCTATAACTAGAATGACCTCGTTACCATGGCAACCAGAGGTCACATTGGTCGAAAAGTGTTATTTTCATGGTCAGTACTTAATATATACCCATTATACCGAAAATCATCAAAATCCATGACATGCCGTGCCGAACGATTTTGGTCCTTACAGAGAATGGCTATTAATCATCTAGTTTATTTTGCAATTGATGTCATTTTAGCGTGGTTGATTTTCAAGTTGAAAACTGGCGACGTGATATTTGAACAGGCCTAACGTAGCGGCGCTCGCCGTTAGTGACGGCATAATAGGCGACATTGTCTATACAGCTATAGATAAAAATTTCGCGCCGTACGTTTGTATAGGCGTTATACAGACATTACGGGAATAGTTAAATTATATATATATAAATACAACAAATGGCGAGCGATAGCAAGCCAGCGAAATTTTTACCAAGAATTGGAATAAAATCCACTATTTGTGTCTTTTCAGTTTCTTTTCGTTTCCTTAGTGCCCTTGTTTATTGACCTTGGTGTAATGTATATGTGTTGTATATCTGAAAGCGCAGCATCATTTGAAAATAACGTATATGTATTGTTGTGGGTCATGTATTATTTTAGTTTTACTTTATGTGTAGGTACACATGTACTTAGTCAGGTTATATTATGATTTCATAATAATTCTTTCTAGATTTTACTATGTCATGTTTATCTCATTAGAGAATATTCCAGTATGTTCTTTGTTACATCATTATCATCACATGACTGTGATTTCTAGAATTTACTCTATTGTTAATCGTGTGTAATGAGTCATTGTTCTAGAAGCTTCTGGTAAATTAATTGGTATTAAGTATAAATACCTCTGAGGAACTGTGTTGAGGGACATTCGTACACATTCGTAGACACGATTCATTCATCTATTCTGATATACTGGGACACTTTATTTGTTGAGACTTTAATCCATTTAACAACGTTTGGACATCGATCTTTCGAGAACGTTTGTGATTACCGGAAACCATACCTTCGATAGACTTTGTGGACCGTAACGGACACTTTGATCCGGACATTGTATTGTAAGTTGTAATCATTGTAAATATATATATTTTGTACATAATTAAACTTGTAAATTTATATTCTGTCTTTGTCTGATTTTTGCTGGCATTTTGGGGTATTCTGACCCATAACAGAATTGGGGGCTCGTCCGGGATAGTAATCTCTGCATATTTGCACTTTACGTAAAGTTCGTTAAAAAAAAAAAGGAAAATTTTTTTTTAGTAAAACGTTTGCCAGCAGAAATCAATCATGGTATTTTCGGTCACTGAATTTTTGAAATCGCCGACTGTACAAGAGTTCGAATCATTGAAGAAAGATGATTTGATTGGTTTAGGTCTTCACTTGAAGTTAGATGTAAAATCTTCTATGAGAAAACAAGAAATTAGAAATATTGTGGCTAAAGAGCTTTTAGCTAAGGAAATCTTTTCGTCATACGATTTTCCTGTTGAACCTGTTTCAAGCGAAACCAAAATGTCAAAATTTGAGTTTGAATTAGAGAAAATGAAAATACAATTACAATTTGAAAAAGAAGAAAAAGAAAGACAATTTCAAATTGAAAGAGAAGAAAAAGAAAGACAATTTGAAAAAAGAAGAAAAAGAAAGACAATTTCAAATTGAAAGAGAAGAAAAAGAAAGACAATTTGAAAAAGAAGAAAAAATAAGACAATTTGAAAGAGAAAAGGAAGAAAGAGAGAAACAGGAACGTATGCACGAGAAAGAACTCCAATTTGAGTTAGAAAAGTTAAAGTTAGAGAAAAGCGCTAAGGAAAATCCTGTTCCTTCGCTTGTCAAGTCTGAATTCGACGCCGCCAAAAACATCCGATTAGTACCAAAATTTCAAGAAAAGTCCGTGGACAAATATTTTCCACATTTTGAGAAAATCGCGGCCAATCTGAAGTGGCCACGTGATATTTGGCCAACTTTATTACAAAGCGTACTTATTGGCAAAGCGGCTGAAGTGTACTCGGCGCTCAGTATTGCTGAGAGTTCAGACTATGACAAGGTCAAGGACACGATTTTGAGAGCATATCAGTTAGTACCTGAAGCGTACAGACAAAAGTTTAGAAAGTACAAAAAGTTTGAAAATCAAACATATGTTGAATTTGCTCGAGAAAAAGAAGATTTATTTGATCAGTGGTTTCGATCCAAGAAAATTCCCAATTCATTTGACAATTTGCGTCAGATCATTCTGATAGAAGAGTTCAAAGAGTGTGTACATCAAGATTTAAGAACTCATTTGGAAGACAAAAATGTTAAAACTCTTGAAGAAGCCGCTGTTTTGTCTGATACGTATGCTCTCACTCATAAGAAAAATTTTGTGTCAAAAACTCAATCTAGCGATAGTGCTAAAACGTCAGATTTTCCAAAGAAAAATTTACAAGAGTCTCAGTCGTCCATTAGTTCCCAGTCACCATCTCAAGGTGGTTCTACGTCCGGACCTAGGTCCGAGCGTTCTGAGGCATCCCCAGGGGTGGGGTCGCTTCCTACATGCAATTATTGTAAGAAAAAAGGTCATGTTATTGGTGAGTGTTTGAAACTTAAGAAGAAAAAAGAACTTAAGTCACAGGCCTGTGCGTCTGTTAGAAATGATAGGAAAGCCTTAGATTCGATTTGTTCTGACACTCCTGAGATTCAGGGTTCTAAGTCCAGTTCTGATGATTTTGTGGAGGATCATTATAAGCCCTTTTTGTCACAGGGATTTGTTTCACTCAGTGATTCTAGCGAAGCGTTGCCTGTTCAGATTTTGAGAGATACTGGTGCTGCCCAGACTTTATTGTTAGAGGGTTCATTGCCTTTGTCTGAGCACACTTTTACTGGTAGGTCAGTTTTATTACAGGGTGTGGAGCTAGGCGTCATTGATGTTCCCCTTCATGAAATTTATTTGAAGTCAGACTTAATTACTGGACCTGTTATCATAGGTGTTCGACCTACTCTTCCCGTTCAAGGCGTTTCCTTGTTGCTTGGCAACGATTTAGCTGGCGGCAAAGTTGTAGCCAATCCGATTGTTTGTGAGAAAATCACGTCCGATGTCGTGTCCGATGATGAAGACGACGACTTGTACCCAGCCTGTGCAGTAACCAGGGCGATGGCCAGGAACAGACTAAAAGAGGCTGCGAGTACTTCTACACTTAACGAGGACCATCCCTCCAAAAGTATAGACCTTTCTGACACATTCATGTCTACCATTGATGACAGCGTACCTGAGACGTCAGTACCACTTCATGTTGACAAGTCTCCGGCAGTACCTGGTGATGATTCCCATCCGCCATTAGACAGAGATACAGATGCCTTAAGCCGTGGGCAGCTCCTCTCCGAGCAAACTAAAGATCCGGAGATCATCCGGCTAAGTAAGAGGGCCCTTCCCAAAGAAGAAGCGGACAAAGTCGGAGAGTGCTTCTACATACAAGATGGCATCCTTATGCGGAAATGGAGACCACCCGATGCACCCCCTAATGACGTGTGGCGGGTCGTTCACCAGATAGTGGTTCCAGTAGCGTATCGCGGGGACATCATGAGTTTAGCTCACGACACACCCATGGCAGGTCATTTAGGTGTCAATAAGACTTATAATAGGATTTTAAGTCACTTTTACTGGCCTAAGTTGAGAAAAGATGTGTCCGAGTTTTGTAAGTCTTGTCATAGTTGTCAGATGGTAGGTAAACCCAATCAAGTTATACCACCTGCTCCCCTCCAACCCATTCCAGCCTTTGAGGAACCTTTTAGTAGGGTGTTAGTTGATTGTGTAGGTCCTTTGCCTAGGACTAGGTCAGGGAATCAGTACTTACTGACAATTATGTGTACTTCGACTAGGTTTCCTGAAGCCATACCTCTTAGGAATATTAAGGCAAAGACCATAGTTAAGGCCCTTACAAAGTTTTTCAGTTTCGTAGGTGCTCCCAAGGCTATTCAGTCAGATCAGGGTTCGAATTTTATGTCAGGATTGTTTCAGCAGGTTATGCATGAGCTAGGTATCAGGCAGTATAAGTCTTCTGCGTAC
Source organism: Pinctada imbricata (assembly GCA_033119305.1). NCBI lineage: Eukaryota > Metazoa > Mollusca > Bivalvia > Pterioida > Pteriidae > Pinctada > Pinctada imbricata. The sequence continues at coordinate 1,925,974 of VSWD01000011.1, forward strand.
CATCCTGAGTCCCAGGGGGCACTTGAACGCTTTCACCAGACCCTTAAAACTATGATGAAAACATATTGTCACCAGTATGGAAAAGACTGGGATGAAGGGGTTCACCTCGTGTTGTTTGCGGCACGAGAAGCGGTTCAGGAGTCCCTGGGGTTCAGTCCCTTTGAGCTAGTTTTTGGGCATACGGTCAGGGGGCCATTGAAGTTATTGAAGGAAAAATGGTTGACTGAGACTAGCGATTTGAATCTCTTAGACTACGTGTCTAATTTCAAAGAGAAATTATATAATGCTTGCAAATTAGCTCAAGAAAATCTCAAAACATCACAAATGAAAATGAAAACATGGTATGACAAAGATGCTAGAAACAGAGTTTTTAAACCAGGCGATAAAGTTCTTGTATTTTTGCCTATCCCTGGTCATCCTTTGCAAGCTAGATATTTCGGTCCTTATGAGATTGAGAGTAAAATTAGTGATGTTAACTATGTGGTTAAGACACCAGGTCGGCGAAAAGAAAAAAGAGTGTGTCATGTTAACATGTTGAAAGAGTATTTTGATAGAAGTGACCGAAATTTTGTAAAACCAGTTTCCACTTTGGCCAATGTAAATACATTAGAAAATTGTGTTGAACCTGAATGTAATGAAGAGACTGTCGAAAAAGACTTCGCTCAAAGTGTCCGTTTGAAGAATTCCGAAATTCTGACAAGTCCGGAAGTGAAACTCGGACATCTGACCGTGCATCAAAAAGAGGAAGTGCACCAATTAATGCGGGAATATACGACCATCTTTCCGGACATTCCAAAAAAGACGAATGCATCTCATCATGACGTCATTGTGGGTGATGCGTCACCTATCAAACAGCATCCCTATCGGTTAAACCCGATAAAGCTTCAATACATGCGGAAAGAAATTCAATACATGCTTGAAAATGACATTATTGAACCCAGCAATAGTGATTGGAGTTCCCCATGTATTCTAGTTCCGAAGCCAGACGGAACTTACCGATTGTGTACAGACTTTAGAAAAGTCAATTCAGTCACCAAAACTGACTCTTATCCGATCCCACGAATCGATGACTGTATAGATAAAATTGGCAGTGCAAAATTTGTCAGTAAATTTGACTTGCTTAAAGGCTATTGGCAGGTCCCGCTTACCGAGAGAGCCAGAGAAATATCGGCATTTGCGACTCCAGATGGGCTATACCAATATAAAGTAATGCCCTTTGGTATGAAAAACGCACCAGCCACATTCCAGAGGATGATTCATTCGCTCCTAAATCATCTCGAAGGATGCGAGGCGTACATCGATGACGTCATCATCTACAGCGACACCTGGGATGATCATCTCCGAATCATGCGTACCTTCTTCGACATACTGGCGAAAGCAAACCTCACAGTGAACCTTGCGAAAAGTGAATTTTGTCACGCGACTGTAGAATATTTGGGTCACAAAGTAGGTCAAGGTTTTGTTACTCCTATCATGGCCAAGGTGGAAGCTATTTCAAAGTTCCCGATTCCTACCAATAAGAAAGAGGTTATGAGATTTTTGGGAATGGCAGGATTCTACAGAAAATTTTGTCCAAATTTCTCGTCAGTTGTTGGTCCACTTACCAATCTGTTACAAAAGAGAGTGAATTTTGCGTGGACCAATGACTGTGACGAATCTTTTAAGAAAATCAAATGTGTTCTTATGAATAGTCCTGTCCTGTCAGCTCCAAATTTTGATAAGCAATTTAAGCTTACTGTTGATGCCAGTGACGTAGGAATCGGGGCTGCTTTGTTTCAAGAAAATGATGATGGTGTAGATAGAGTTGTTTGTTATTTTTCAAAGAAATTGACAAAATGTCAAAAGAATTACTCTACTATTGAAAAAGAGTGTCTTGCATTATTGTTAGCTTTACAACATTTTGATGTTTATTTGAATGTTACTTTACATCCCATTCTTGTGTTTACTGACCACAACCCTCTCACATTTTTGCACAAAATGTCAAACAAGAATCAAAGACTTACAAGGTGGAGTTTATTGTTGCAAGAGTACAATATTATTATTAACCATATCAAGGGCCAAGACAATGTGATTGCAGATGCACTATCAAGAGTTTCATGAGTTATTTTTGAAGAATTTACCACCTAAGTTTTCATTGACATTCAAACTTTTTTTAAGGGGGGAGGTGTTGTGGGTCATGTATTATTTTAGTTTTACTTTATGTGTAGGTACACATGTACTTAGTCAGGTTATATTATGATTTCATAATAATTCTTTCTAGATTTTACTATGTCATGTTTATCTCATTAGAGAATATTCCAGTATGTTCTTTGTTACATCATTATCATCACATGACTGTGATTTCTAGAATTTACTCTATTGTTAATCGTGTGTAATGAGTCATTGTTCTAGAAGCTTCTGGTAAATTAATTGGTATTAAGTATAAATACCTCTGAGGAACTGTGTTGAGGGACATTCGTACACATTCGTAGACACGATTCATTCATCTATTCTGATATACTGGGACACTTTATTTGTTGAGACTTTAATCCATTTAACAACGTTTGGACATCGATCTTTCGAGAACGTTTGTGATTACCGGAAACCATACCTTCGATAGACTTTGTGGACCGTAACGGACACTTTGATCCGGACATTGTATTGTAAGTTGTAATCATTGTAAATATATATATTTTGTACATAATTAAACTTGTAAATTTATATTCTGTCTTTGTCTGATTTTTGCTGGCATTTTGGGGTATTCTGACCCATAACAGTATGTAATAACTTCTGGCGAGCAGAAGCGCGCCAAAGAAAAATTTTGAAATACTGACGGCAAAATATTATCAACATGAAAGATTTCTAATACAAATTCATGATATATTTTTCAAATATTATGACAACAAAAGGGAATTGGGACTTAATCTAATGAAATATGTATATTAATAACAAAAAAGTAGCAATTTTTCGAAAATTCCAGGGAGGGGGGTCCGGACCCCCCCCCCCCCAACCCCCCCTCTGGATCCACGCTTGTCTTTGCCCATGACGCTGCGGAAAACTGACTCGCTTCCAGCTTTTAAAAGAAATCTTGTTCAAAAAAGCTTTTAATATTTAAATGTAAGACATTGTTTATCTACTATTTTAGCATTTATTATTTTATTTTATTCTTAGAACTCAAATTATTTTAAAGACTAAATGCCTTTTTCATAATTGTAAAGCGCATTAGAGTATGTATATATAGTATAGGGCGCTCTATAAATGACTGTATTGTATTGTATTGTATTGTATTGTATTGTATTGTATTGTATTGCATGTAAGCTAATCTCAAACGTCAATGTCACAAATGAAATGTTCAAATGTGATAAACCAAGGTGCTACTCCTTTGATATCATGAAAAATAGCCAAAGTTAATTTCTTTACGCAAAGGTCAAACTCAAAGGCCATTAGTTCAAAAGGCTTGGTCCCGAATGAAAGGTCTTTTCATGAGGAATCATAACGCAAAATATCAAAAATATTTCAAAGAATATTTTATTTCAAACCAATATTCATGGACCAGACACGTGTTTCGAGTAATAAATTCTCATCAGTGATGCTTCCAGCCAAAGTGCTTTTCATAAGCAGTCCAAATTAATTTCACTAGCGCCCTCTTGCGTTATTTTTAGAAATTAAATTTCTCCATTTACTTTACAGAGAGTGTGCGGCTCCAAAATCCCTGTATGGTCGATTCAGTGGCATATCCAAATAAAATCTATGTTCAAAATAGCATTGGAGGGATGGTGCTAAGATGTCAACCTCCTTGATTTCCGATGATATTTTTCGATGAAATGGTAAGTTTCCGAAATAGCAAAAAAAAAAAAAAAAATAAATAAAAATATAAATATATATAGATATGATGCCACATTGATAAAGGACCAAACGAAGCTTCTTTCAGGCGACAGAGCTGGAAAGAAGTAGTTTTTAAAATACACTTGACAAACATCAGGTCACAGGGAACGCTTTTAATTGCTCCCACGCTGCAAAATGAAATAAGTGTTTATATTAATTATGCGGAGGGGTTCCAACTCTATACCTTCTTGAGGAAAATTTCAAACCAATTTTCATAAACCAGACACGTGTTTAGAACATTAAATTCTCACCAGTGATGCTTCCAGCCAAAGTGTTTTTCATATGCAGTTCAAATTAATTTCAATAGCACCTAAATTTCACTAGCAGTCGAAATTAATCATCCTCATGGTGAATGAGATATAGCCCAAATAAGTTTTAAAACCACAATGTAAAGGGCACAAGATACATTTGTAAAACACCAAGCTTTCCAAAATGAAAGGTCTCGCCACATGGTATCTACATGTTAATTATCGAAGCCCTACTCCTAATGGTTCATGAGATACAACCCAGGTTAAAGTTTTGTACACTGACCCGACGCTTACGATCACGTTGAAAAGGAGCTAAGTTTTTTAGCTCACCTGAGCGAAGCTCAAGTGAGCTATTGTCATAGCGCACCGTCCGTCGTCCGTCCGGCGTCCGTCGTCCGTCTGGCGTAAACTTTTAACATTTTCGACATCTCCTCTGCAACCGCTGCACAGAATTTCACGAAACTTCACAGGAAGCAAGTACTCAATGTCCTCTACCAAGTTTGTGTTTTTCATGCCGAACGGTCAACAAATATGGCCACTGAGGGCTCTGATTGGCTGACACATTTTCGACATCTCCTCTGCAACCGCTGCACAGAATTTCATGAAACTTTACAGGAAGCAAGTACTCAAGGTCCTCTACCAAGTTTGTGTTTTTCGTGCCGATCGTTCAACAAATATGGCCACCGACGGCTCTGATTGGCTGACACATTTTCGACATCTCCTCTGCAACCGCTGCACAGAATTTCATGAAACTTTACAGGAAGGAAGTACTCAAGGTCCTCTACCAAGTTTGTGTTTTTCGTGCCGATCGGTCAACAAATATGGCCGCCGAGGGCTCTGATTGGCTGACACATTTTCGACATCTCCTCTGCAACTGCTACAAGAATTTCATGAAACTTTACAGGAAGGAAGTACTCAAGGTCCTCTACCGAGTTTGTGTTTTTCGTGCCGATCGTTCAACAAATATGGCCGCCGAGGGTTCTGATTGGCTGACACATTTTCGACATCTCCTCTGCAACCGCTGCACAGAATTTCATGAAACTTTACAGGAAGGAAGTACTCAAGGTCCTCTACCAAGTTTGTGTTTTTCGTGCCGATCGTTCAACAAATATGGTCGCCGAGGGCTCTGATTGGCTGACACATTTTCGACATCTCCACTGCAACCACCACACAGATTTTATGAAACTTTATAGGAAGAAAGTACTCAAGGTCCTCTACCAAGTTTGTGTTTTTCATGCCGATCGGTCAACAAATATGGCCGCCGAGGGCTCTGATTGGCTGACACATTTTCGACATCTCCTCTGCAACCACTACACAGAATTTCATGAAACTTTACAGGAAGGAAGTACTCAAGGTCCTCTACCAAGTTTGTGTTTTTCGTGCCGATCGGTCAACAAATATGGCCACTGAGGGCTCTGATTGGCTGATACATTTTCGACATCTCCTCTGCAACTGCTGCACAGAAATTCATGAAACTTTACAGGAAGGAAGAACTCAAGGTCCTCTACCAAGTTTGTGTTTTTCGTGCTGATCGTTCAACAAATATGGCCGCCAAGGGCTCTGATCGACTGACACATTTTCGACATCTCTGCTACCACTGCACAGAATTTCATGAAACTTTACAGGAAGGAAGTACTCAAGGTCCTCTACCGAGTTTGTGTTTTTCGTGCCGATCGTTCAACAAATATGGCTGCTGAAGGCTCTGACACATTTTCGACATCTCCTCTGCAACCGCTTCAAAGAATTTCATGAAACTTTACAGGAAGGGAGTATAAAAGGTCTTTCAACAAGTTTGTGTTTTACGTGACGATCGGTCAACAAATATGGCCGCCGAGGGGTCTGATTGGCTAGCACATTTTCAACATCTTCTCTGCAAAAAAAAACACTGCACAGAATTTCTTGAAACTATACAGGAAGAAAGTACTCAAGGTCCTCTACCAAGATTGTGTATTTTGTGCTGATCGGTTAACAAATATGGCTGCTGAGAACTCTGATTGGCTGACACATTTTCGAAATCTCCTCTGCAACCATTGCACAGAATTTCACGAAACCTTGCAGCAAGCAAGTACTCAAGGTCCTCTGCCAAGTTTGTGTTTTTCTTGTCGATAGGTCAACAAATATGGCTGGCAAGGGCCTTGATCTGTAGAAGTATTTTTGTGACTTTTAACCCTTTGTCTGCAACTCAGGTGAGCGATGTGGCCCCCTGGGGCCTCTTGTTATTCAAATGTACTCGCGTTTAAGTAAAGCGCTTCCACCACTCTCCCGCTGCGCCCTGGAGAAATATAGATTTCCACGGAAGCACAGCAGAATGGAATACAGCGTCATGAAGAAGTCATGTCAGTGCAGTCACATTGCAAATAAGCGGTGGGTTAATATAGGACGCAAACCTTGTTTTGTTTTGAACATGCATCAAAATGTCACTGTGAGGGCGCAGATGATTTCTAGCGTAGTTGCAGCGCAGTGAGATCGATATAGCAGCATGGTTACAGCACATTTTTGGTGGTAGAAACACGAGGAAGTTCTTGATGAGACTATATTACGACTCATCCGCGATTTCATGGCGACCATTCGACGAACTATGAGATTGAACTGAGTCCTTACCGCACTTTCACAACGATCTTTCTAAGCAATTGACCTTTTTACTGTGATCCTAAACCGTTTTGAGAAAATCTAATCGCAGTTAAAGCGCGACCCTAGTTTGATAGAGGCATAAATTCATAGACCTGATTTTGGTCACAAAGGATCCCGGACCTTAAAGCCCCTTTTTGGATCATCTATATATCGATTGATTATAAAGATTTAGTGTCCCTTTTTACATCAGAAGAAAATTTAACATTTTATGAGTAAGAATAATTATGATAATTTCGTTTGTAATCTCATCACAATTTATGTAACGTCTATAGAGTTAAGAGTGGTAACCGAAATATCCGGATAAACCGCCCTCGCTCAGGTAAAAATCAATGCAGATATATAGATCGATATATGTAAATGGCGTTTTACATGCTAATTTTTACTTTGTGCACTGTATTTTTTCTCTGATTTTCTCTAATTTCAACATGGGCGCAAAAGAGAATGGCTAATTCCTTTTCAAGGAGAATTTGTCGTATATCTATCTTTCACTAGTTTGTCTGAATTAGCCATTCTATTTTGCGCTCATACCTAATTAAAGTGAAATTTATCATAACTACCTGGGTTTTTTGTGCACTGTTCAACCAAAGATCACGAAGGATGGGTGTGTTTTAGTAAATTTTGCAAGCGCCTAGGGTTATATTTTAGCAAAAAGAAATATGAAAGTTGTTGTTTAGACATACATCAAACAATTTATATGGTTATTTCAGTAAATTTTGAAAATTTAAAAATCCGATTATTATAGCCTTTCCTTAAGGTCCGGGATCCTTTAAAATATCTTAAGAACAGCCTGTTTGTTTGTTTTTTTATATTTCATACTATTTGTATATAGAACATATAATAAGATTCATTTTATATGAATTGCTTAAGAGGAGGAATTTTTTTTTCAATCCTAAAAAAAAAAAAACAAACAAAAAACAAAAAACAAAAAAACAAAAACAAAAAACAGGAGGTTTTGTCGAATTATAAGATATGACTGGATCAAGTCCTTCTATCAAATAAAGTTCTTTCATGAGAATTGAAATTACTAGTTATGATTTTTAATTATATATGAAATGTCCTTTAAAAATTGGGCAGTTGTTTGCAGAAATGCCTAGATCAAGAAACAGAGGAGGACGCTTTTAAAAGCTAGAAAATGGATTTAAGTTTATAAAAAGTTATCTAAATGCATTTTTACTTATAAGTTTATTTGATATAAGAACCTAAGTTAGTTTTAATTCAATTCCATTCATATTCAATTGAAACTGATTTTGATATAAGTCTGCTTCTACCTCATTTACATCTACCTGTCAATAAATGTTGCTATGATTTCAAAGTCGTGTAATATGTGTTCCATCAGGTGTTTCTGCTGGCGGACAAGGAGTCCCCGAGGGCGAAATGTAGCGAGTCTATTCAATTTCGGTTAATTGTTTTTTCAAATGCATTCGACAATTTCTGTTCTCGAAATTTCTAAAAAGTGGGTCCTGTAGCGTTATATCCCACCATTCCTGCTAAGTCTTTCGGTATTTTTTACATAGCTTTAACAGTCTTTGGCTTGAATTGAGGTTCACTAACGGGTGTTAAGAACCCTAAACGTGCATGTCTGGTCCATGTTGCAAATTTTGAAATTTCTCAACTTTATAGTTATGTATATTTCAATTTTTCACCAATTTTTCAGAATATTTTGAATTAGAAAATTGTTTGTGTTCAGAATCAAATCTGTTTTTCTAGAATTTTCTATCTAGATTTAGAAGGTTTAGAAGGTGCTAAATTACATACTTTTGTGCTATAGAAAGAAAATGCATACAAGGAGAGAGAAAAAGATAATTAGAATTAGATAGAGACGAGAGAGCTGCAAATCGTATGATACAGTACTGCAACCCACTTCTTAACAATTCTATGCACTTCTATCCTACATCCTACATCCACCTCTTATCCACCTAATACTATCCTATCCTATCCCATCCTATCCTATCCTATCCTATCCAATCCAATCCAATCCAATCCAATCCAATCCTATCCTATCCTATCCTATTGTCACGTTGTGTTCCAGCGACAAATAAGACATTTTTATTTTCAACTTGATTTTCGTTTAATTCATTCATAATCCTCTATTTATTCTTAGTTTTCAAAGGAATGTGACAATTCGGACTATACTCAGACACTTTCCTATAAGTCAAATAAGTCAAAAGTAATGTGTTTGTCTACGTGTTCTTCAAAATGTTTATTTAATCATTTCCTCAAGCAAATCTCTCATTGATGTCATTTTCTTTATAATGCCGCTTGCCTTCATTTACTTTGTTATTTGTTACTTTTAATCCTGTAATTGCTTGTATTGACACTTTCTTTGTTCTTGTATTTGTCGGATTGAGTGAAAGTGAATCGTGTGAGAGAACGAGAGATCTCGGGAGTTAGTTGACCGCCACGGAGCTGACCGGGCGTGATTTGCAGTTGTTCCGGAATTTCCGACTTCTGAAAATTAACTGTTTTTACGTACTGCGGACTTTCCAAGTACAATCAAAATACTTGCATTTTATTTTATGGAGTAAATGTGTGTGAATGCGGACATTTTGCTATACATCATTTCGGACCATAATAAACTAAATTAACTGTCATTGATTGCACCTTCATCATTTCAAGTATTTGAACAATCACACGCAAAACGTCGTTGTGATAAGTGGCGGAGAATCCTAAGGGTAATTTGCCCGGGGGTAGTGCATATATTTTGTGCTACCTTGATTCCGTACCTCAGACTCTACCAAATTATTCCCCAAGTTATTCACCAATTTATTTATTTTTACGTGGAGATATGGAATTACATCAAACTAAGTGCTATCGTTGTGGAGAAGACTTCGGACGCGGCCATCTTGGAGTCTGCAAAGGAATGAATAGGTGCTGTTTTAACTGCAAGAAAATTGGACACCTATCAAAAATGTGCAGAGCCGTCAAACAACCAACAGTGAGTGTGAGTGTGATCAGAGTGGTAGCCCGTAAATCCGAGAGGAAAAAGGAAAGGGATCAACTTCGATGGACGGAATTTCACTCGAGGAAAGCTCAACTTGCAGAACTTCCGTTCAGTGGCCTCACGGAGCCAGAATTCTTTGCTCTGGAGCTTTCCGATCCGACACCGATTCCTTTTTACCTGAAGTCCAAGCACTCATCGGTAACAGAAAAGGTAAATCAATTCACTGAGAAAATTCAAAAACTGAAAACGAAAAATGAAGAACATTTGGCAAAAATCGACAACTCTAAAAAGAAAAATGATTCCCTCGGAAAGAAAATTCGGACACTCAGCGACAAAATACTTTTCTTTGAATCCGAGCTACCTTTGACTCAAAGACTTGTGGAGAGGAAAAATGAAGTAATCGCAAAGTTGCGTTTTGAAAATGAATTATTGAATCAGGAAATTTCAAAATTGGAATCGGAACGTAAAGAAAAAGAAAGAAATGTTATAACTGATTTGAGGAAATTGCTTCAAGAAAAGGATGAAGAAATTGCGAGATGAAGAAAACCAAGCGCAAAACATGAAGTGACTTCAAATGGCCCGAATCCAACGACTCGTCAAAACCCGAGCGCCTCGAATCATCGGGGTAATCAGTCTAGGAACCGTGGAGGAAAGAAGAACCGAATCCCGAGTCACCAACGCCCGGTGGATACACAAAGTTTTTCTGCGGCCACAAACCAATCTTGGTATTTTGCCGCCAATAACTGTGCTGCCAATGGCATTGTGGGTCAGGGACAACCGGTCTCGTATCCTTGGCAACCAAGACACGGACATAATATGTGATTGACCCTGGGGCCAGGGTCTTCCAGGAGAAGGGAGGCATTGTCACGTTATGTTCCAGCGACAAATAAGACATTTTTATTTTCAACTTGATTTTCGTTTAATTCATTTATAATCCTCTATTTATTCTTAGTTTTCAAAGGAATGTGACAATTCGGACTATACTCAGACACTTTCCTATAAGTCAAATAAGTCAAAAGTAATTTGTTTGTCTACGTTTTCTTCAAAATGTTTATTTAATCATTTCCTCAAGCAAATCTCTCATTGATGTCATTTTCTTTATAATGCCGCTTGCCTTCATTTACTTTGTTATTTGTTACTTTTAATCCTGTAATTGCTTGTATTGACACTTTCTTTGTTCTTGTATTTGTCGGATTGAGTGAAAGTGAATCGTGTGAGAGAACGAGAGATCTTGGAGGTTAGTTGACCGCCACGGAGCTGACCGGGCGTGATTTGCAGTTGTTCCGGAATTTCCGACTTCTGAAAATTAACTGTTTTTACGTACTGCGGACTTTCCAAGTACAATCAAAATACTTGCATTTTATTTTATGGAGTAAATGTGTGTGAATGCGGACATTTTGTTATACATCATTTCGGACCATAATAAACTAAATTAACTGTCATTGATTGCACCTTCATCATTTCAAGTATTTGAACAATCACACGCAAAACGTCGTTGTGATACTATCATATCCACCTCCATCCAATCCTATCCACCGGAAGCTAGCGGCGTTCTATAAATAGATATAAACTTGAACATTCCTACATGCAGTGTAGCAACGTGGATTCATGTAATAATGACATTTTAAAAATACACGAGGCTATATCTTATTTAAAGACATATCTATAAGACATAATAAATATTCATGAATAAAATATAAAATAGAAGAATGAGAAAAAAATTGAAAGTGTATTTTTTTTTATTTATTCTATTTCTCGATGTAAAGGGACAGGGACATATTTATAGGTCCCTATGTCATGTATGTGTATAATTTAGTTATATACGTTCCCGATCAATACCCTGGGGAAAGTCACCCATGCGTAAACGGTACATGCACCTTCATACATATATGCCGTAAATTAAGAGTACTTAGTGAAGCTCGGAACCATATCTCGGGGTACTTGAAAATCGCGTAACAACCTTTACATTTAACAGATATATTTAAGTTATATTTTTTCTATATAGATTTAGCCTAAGACAGTGCATGTATTTTATATATTGTTTCATTTTCATGCGTGATCATCGACGGCGGGTGCGGCTAGCCAACAGGGGATGCTTACTCCTCCCGGGCACCTGGTCCCACCTCTAGCTTGCTGGGGGTCCGTCGATGCTCAATCTTGTGCTCTATTGTGAGTGCTGTTGAGATTATCGTCAGGATCTTCTTTAACTCATTTATCATATTAGTTATATATGTTCCTGATACCTGTATGCAAGAATATATTTCTTTACACAATTGCACATAAAGTGCTCCCGGATTTTGATTTTTGAAAATTTATGAACTCAGAAATATACAAGTCTTTCTATGACGTACTTCAGCACTTTACTGAAAAAAAGGTACATGTTCATGTAAAAGCGGAGGGGTAGCTTTATATTCTTCAATGATTGTTTAAAACAGATTCGATCAATCTTCTGCATTTTGCTATGGATAAAGTTTTGTATGAGGCCTTGGAACGTCAAATAAATCATTAAAGGCATAACTTCAACAGTCATAATAGAAACTATTGTATTTCCACCGTAAATCTAAAATTTTTGTAAGGGTTCCAACCCTATGGCTTAAAAAAAGATAAACCAAAAAAATAGCGGGATTCCGGGGAAGGGGTCCCTCCGTGTTTAGACAACCTTATTTAAAATTTTAAACTTTATTTATTGTATAACGTTTAACAAACCTTATTTATACTCCCCATCCATGATATACATGATATACCATATATAAGAGTCTCGGCTTTCGATCATTACCATGCGCATACTTGTCACAACTTTTTCGGGATATTTTTTTTTTCATTATTTATTTCAGGATCCCTCCCCCTATCCTTGCTGGTTTTCTCATTCAACGTCGAATTTTATTGCAAGTAGTCTTTCTCTTGAATGATTTAAAAGTACTTTTGTTGAATTCATTCGCATGTAATCATACAATTTCATTTTTAATTGAAAGATGCACTTTACGCTGACAGTACTCTAGTTTTGGCTAATCAATAACCAAATATTGTCTACCTGGGCATGGCGATATCGCGCCTGGTTGATTTTCACACCTTGCACGTCACTCGTGTACATATCGATTTATATGTTTGTATACTTGTCAAAACATCACCTGCTTTGGACAGATTATTGAATGAATGTAACAAACAAACGATAATCTAATTGACCTGTGAAAATTAGTTTTCAGCGGATTATCAAATAAATGTAAGATATGCAAGACTCGTTTTCTAATATCTATATTCTTTACATTAAAATCATGTACATGAAAAAACGAACATGAGAAACGTTCGTTTAAACTATAGGTGGCAAACAGGTATATCAACGCTAAATGCTTGATAATTGAGATAAAGAAGCGAAAAAGAAAACATGATGATGCATTTTCTGACCCCCCCCCCTCTCCCCATTATTAACGTTAACTTTTTCTTTCTTTCTTTCTTTCTTTCTTTCTTTCTTTCTTTCTTTCTTTCTTTCTATCTTATTTATTGGTGTTTATGTAGAATTTAGACGTGGATCTAAATCACCCTGCTCTTTTCATAAATATTTGTATCTATAACTTAACTACAAAATGCCATCTGTATACTGTTACGATATAAGATAAGTAGTTACATGCTGTATGTACGATGTATAGGCATGTGAACGTACAAAAATGTACATGGATGTAAATCTCGTTTGGCGTTTACCTGATTCAGTTTGAAAAAGGGGTTGTTTATTTTATCATTACATGTAGGCTATCCTAAAAGCCATGTAGTTTTTCTTTCTAGTTTTGTTTACGATTTTTTGTCATTGTTTCATAGATTTGTGTTTCTTTGCAAGCGCGGAATTAGAGGGGGTCGGCGGTGGGGGGGGGGGGGGGGGGGGTGTCTTGACCACCCCTGGAATTTTTTACAAACGTTACATGTTTGAAGAGTACCTTAATTTTCTATCAACTAAAGATGCTATAACGTTTTGTAAATTCAGGACTTGCAATCACCATTTGCCTATTGAAGTCGGATGCTGGAATAATGTTCCCAGAAATGAAAGAAAATGTATAAAATGTAATAAACATGAATTAGGCGATGAATTTCATTTCATTTTAAATTGTCCATTTTTAAGAGACGAAAGACAAGGAGTATTTCCAAACAGATTAACAAGAAAAACAAATATAATACCATTTAAAAATATAATGGCATCTAAGAAACAATCTGTACTTGGAAAATTATGTATCTTTATCCGTAACATAAATAAAGTTAGCCCCCCTCCCCCATAATTTTCCCCATATTGCAAAATAACATGCTTATTATTAAATTTTATAATTATTATGTTATTATAGTGTCTACATAAAATTTTTTGTGGGTTGTTAATAAAAAATGTTTATAACTATTTTTGGTTTGCAGGTCACAAAATATTTTATGTTGACGCCACTTTTCTCTATCATTCATGTGATATGTTCACGCATGTATATAAATATGCTTTGTATAACATCATTGTACTGTCTATTTCTCTAATATACTTTTGTAAAAAAAGAGTGATGAGAATAAAGTATTGATTGATTGACTGATTCTTTTCAACTGATGTAGCTTTCCTATACAGCCTGTAACATTATTGTAAAAAAATATAAATTGTCGAGTTCGTTGTTGCATTGTACTAAATCCTTACACGTGCGGAATAAAGGGGTAACTACAGGAAATAAAAACCTTCTTTGTATGATTAACGAATTAGCTCGATTTGACTGACTTAAAATGCCCGGAAGTTTGTAAAGTTGGTCTTTTTCGCTTGCGACATCTTTGGCACGCATAAAAATGAAAAGAAAAAGGGAGGTCATGCATGTCATTTTTTCGCAAATTTCACTTTTTTACAGGACCCCTCCGTCCTCATCGAAAAATTTCCAATTTTTACGTATTTTCAAATCGATCTGTAGATTGCATAAAAGACAAGATGAAGTTCAAAGTTAAATTTATCACGACTACTGGTCACATTTTATTGATTCTATATGCTATAAATACATTTCCTACATTTTTGACCAATGGTGTGACACCTTTTATTCAGTACGGTTGACCAGTCAAAACGGAGGGGAATCCCCATGAAATTGATTTCCTGTAGTTACACCTATATTTTTTTCATTTTTTCGATTTTTCAAGAATTTTAGCCTTAGATATGTAAATTGAAGTATTTTACATCCGCATCGACTAAGTTTGTATCGATATGACCATGTTTAGTGGAGTATTGGACTCTTTTCTACAGCCCCCCTTTCAACAAAATTCTAATTTCTACGTTTTCTGCATCGAGTAGTATTTCATCTAAATCTGTCAAGTTTAAGTTTACTTTTAAAGAAAAACCCTTTATTTCACCATGTTTAAGTAAAACCAGGTTCGTACTATCAATACAGATGAGAAATCAGCATAAAAGACCTTTAACAGCTGAATTATAGAAACTAAAATACCATATATGGTAAAATATCTGATTATCAACAAATTTTCAGTGAAATCGGCACAATGGAATGATTTTTAACAAGCAAATGATTGAAATACACTATTTCATGGAATAACAATGATGATGATTGAGAAAAAGATAAAATCTAAGTAAGTCAAACCTCACTATTGGCACTGAATGCATGCAGAAGCGGTATCAAGAGAAAGGATTGTACTAAGTTCTTATGTACTTATCTACACAGCGGGACCCTTAATTTGATTAACACTTGCAAAGTATCATGCTGGGCGATATTCAGGATTCCGTAAGTCTTCCTCCCTGAAAGTTTCTCATCCTGGTGTTGGAAAATTTGCCTATCATAACCAAACTCAACTGCGCATTGTTGTTCTTTATTTAGTATGACTGTATATTTTGATCGCTAAGCGATAACGTTTTCAAAATGTCGACTGGATGATAAATTTTCAGATAGAATAAAATTATACTGAATTTTATTTCAATTATTCAAATAAACTACAAGAAAAACGAATAATGTGATTTTGGTCCATTTTCCCCTATAGGGGTAACTACAGGAAATAAAAACCTTCTTTGTATGATTAACGAATTAGCTCGATTTGACTGACTTAAAATGCCCGGAAGTTTGTAAAGTTGGTCTTTTTCGCTTGCGACATCTTTGGCACGCATAAAAATGAAAAGAAAAAGGGGGGTCATGCATGTCATTTTTTCGCAAATTTCACTTTTTTACAGGACCCCTCCGTCCTCATCGAAAAATTTCCAATTTTTACGTATTTTCAAATCGATCTGTAGATTGCATAAAAGACAAGATGAAGTTCAAAGTTAAATTTATCACGACTACTGGTCACATTTTATTGATTCTATATGCTATAAATACATTTCCTACATTTTTGACCAATGGTGTGACACCTTTTATTCAGTACGGTTGACCAGTCAAAACGGAGGGGAATCCCCATGAAATTGATTTCCTGTAGTTACACCTAAACAAAGACATCAAACTCTCAGCCTCCTATTTTAATGCTGTAAGCAGCAATCAGCATTGAAACATGGTGTCAGAAGTATAGAGCCACTCCACATTGGGTAACCGTACGTATATTCAGCCGTGCCAGTCCCAAACAATATAAACATACAGTCCTCATAGGGCCTGAGTGAAATTTAGCTCGCCTGTGTAAAGAACTTCGCCAAGCAAAATGGCAATGGAAAAGCTCAATCCGCCTCCAAACATGGACTTTGACGCTAAAAATCTGTCACGCACATGGAAAAAATGGAAAGAGGAAGCTTCACTCTATATAGATATTCAAATGGAAGGCAAATCAAACGCACAAAAGGTAAAATTACTTTTGTACCTTCTTGGGAGAAAAGGCAGGGAAATTCACCAAACGATGAGATACCAAAGAGCCAATGAGGATAACGAAATGATTAATGTCCCAGAGGAAGACCTAACCATCGCCATCATAATAGCAGAGTTTGACAAACATTGTGATCCAAAGAAAAATGAAATAATAGAGAGATATAAATTTTTCTGTAGGAATCAAGACTCCGACACTTTTGACAAATATGTCGCAGAGTTAAAAATACTTGCAGACACATGAAATTTTGGAGAAATCAAGGAATCTCTCATTCGAGACCGCATAATATGTGGACTAAGCGATGCCGGTCTACGCGAAAGACTACTACGCGAGCCTGAACTTTCTTTGGAGAAATGCATACGTCTTTGCCGTGCTTCAGAGATTTCCAAGGAGCAGAGCAGAGCTCTAACCGCCCAAGGAGCCAGCAACCAAACCGTCAATGCAGTTTTCAAACGAAAACAAACAAAACCGCCAAGTAAACCGCCTACACCTGTAGCAAAGGGGTACCGCAATTATCCCCAAAGAGGCGCAGCATTTGTACAGAAATCCAGAATGCAACAGAGTGCTCCTACAGTAGTGCATTGCGTATACTGTGGAAGTAAACACCGTAAAAGTCGACGTTACTGCAGCGCTTACGGTCACCAATGTACGAAATGCAATAAATATAATCACTTCGAAAAAGTGTGCCAGAGAATAAAGGAACGAGTCCATCAAATTCAGGATTCAGAAGACGAATCAGATGATTATCTTCAAATTAAATATGTTGATCTTGTAAATAACGAATCCGTCGACGCAATTAGCCAATCGCCTCAGTCGAAAGTATTCGCATCTATGATGGTGAACAACAAACAGATCAAGTTTCAAGTTGACAGTGGAGCCTCATGCAATATATTACACCGCTCAGCTTTGGAAAGCTCCGATAAGCTACTTACCACAGATCAGATCCTTACAACCTACAATGGGTCTACAATTAAGCCAGCGGGAAAATGCCAAATCAAAATGATCAACCCGAAGAACAATGGGAAGTACAAAGTGAACTTTGTGATTGTCAATGATGACCGATTACAACCTATAATTGGCATGAGTGCAGCACAACAAATGGGACTCATATAAGTACAACATGAGAACATTTTGTCAGTATCTTCTGCTAATGACTCCATCCCTGAGCAAACAGTGCATCAGCCACTGACAAAGGACTATGTCTGTAACAAGTACTCAGATTTATTCACCGGTCTGGGTCGTTTTCAAGGCGACTATCACCTTCAGCTAGAGCAAAATGCAACGCCGAAAATTCACCCGCCGAGGTATGTTCCTATCGCAATCAAGGCCGATCTTGAAAGGGAACTACAACGACTAGTAAACCTAGGTGTACTAGCACCAGTCAGTGAACCAACACCGTGGGTGTCTAGCCTAGTAACCGCAAGAAAACCAAACGGAAAACTCCGAATCTGTTTTGATCCACAGGATCTGAACAAAGTGTTGCAGCGTTCACACTATCCTTTGCCGACGATCGAAGATTTGTTACCGGATCTATCTAACGCAAAGTGTTTTGGCGTCCTGGATGCAAAAGATGGATTCTGGCACGTTTGCCTCGATCAAGAAAGTTCTCTACTGACGACGTTCAACACTCCGTTTGGAAGGTTTCGATGGTTGCGAATGCCATTCGGCTTGAACACAGCGCCTGAGGAGTTCCAAAGGCGACAGAACCAGGCTGTCGAAGGCCTGCAAGGTGTGCGAAGTATTCACGATGATATACTCGTTTTTGGAAAGGGAGAAACGGAAGAAGAAGCGCAGCGCGATCACGACCGTAACTTCATTCAGCTTTTGGAGAGATGCCGTCAGCGTAACATAAAACTCAATCAAGAGAAAATGAAATTCAGACAGAGGGATGTAAAATTTATAGGACATATCATCACACCAAGGGGATTAAAAGCTGACCCTGATAAAGTGCGTGCCGTCCTAGAAATGCCGAACCCTGTGGATGTTGCAGGTGTTCGCCGATTCGTTGGATTCGTAACATATCTAGCCAAGTTTCTGCCAAAGCTTAGCGAAATCTGTGAGCCACTACGTAGATTGACTCAAAAGAATGTAGAATGGCACTGGACTGACCAACACGAAAAGGCAACAAGCAAAGTAAAGCAGCTAGTAACGTCCGATCCGCTCCTGCAGTAATTTCAAACCGGCAAGAAAGTAACACTGCAGTGTGATGCGTCAGAGAAAGGACTTGGGGCCGCTATTTTTCAAGACGCAAAGCCAGTTGCCTACGCGAGTAGGGCACTTACTGATACAGAAGTCCGATATGCGCAAATAGAAAAAGAATTACTGGCAGTTGTGTTCGGACTTGAGCGCTTCAACGTGTACACATATGGGAGACCAGTCCAAGTGCAATCCGATCATAAGCCGTTGGAGGTGATTTTCCGGAAACCGTTGCATAACGCGCCGTAACGTCTACAGAGCATGCTTCTAAGAGCTCAAAAGTATGACGTCAATCTGGAATACCGTCCGGGCAGAAATATGGAAATAGCTGACACACTAAGCCGAGCGTTCCTTACAGATGTAAAACCAACAGAATTCGAAGCAAGTGTGGAATCCATAAACATGCTGCAGTTTCTGCCAATCGCGTCAAACCGTCTCGTATCCATGCATATCATATAGGGATAGAAGGATGCCTCAGAAGGGCCCGCGAATCTGTCTATTGGCCGAGGATGAATTCGGAAGTCAAGGACTTCATCGAAAAAATGTGAAACCTGCCGATGCTATGATCAACATCAGAGAAAAGAACCAATCGAACAACATGATGTTCCGTTACGACCATGGGCGAAGGTTGGTCTTGACATATTTACGTTCGAAGATAAGAATTACCTCATTGCAAGCGATTACTACTCCAACTTCTTCGAAATCGACCTATTGGTATCAACCAAATCAAAGACTGTTATCAATAAGCTGAGATCACAATTCGCCAGACATGGTATTCCGGACACTTGCGTTTCCGATAATGGACCGCAATTTGCATCCGAGGAGTTCCGAGATTTCGCGCAACGATGGAAGTTTGAGCACATAACGTCCTCCCCTCACTATCCGCAAAGTAATGGCAAGGCAGAACAGGCAGTGAAAGTTGCAAAACAAATAATGCGAAAAGCAAAACACTCGAAATCCGATCCGTACCTTGCCATCTTGGATTACCGCAATACGCCAACACAACATCTGGGCATGAGTCCTGCTCAGCGCCTGATGAACCGCCGAACGAAAACCCTGCTACCAACGAAAGGGGAGCTATTACAATCCGACAACAACGGGATAGCGGGACTACAAAGAAAATTCGAAGCTGCCAAAGCAAAACAGGCAGAATACTTTAATCGATCGTCTCGCTCATTACCTACACTGAAACCTGGAGATTTGGTACGTGTGAAAACGCCTGACAAACCATGGCAGAAAGGCACTGTTATCTCAGGGCCTGAAAATCACTCGTATCACGTCGAAACTGAACGAGGAGGAATATATCGACGTAACAGACGCCATATCCGTAGATCTTCTGAATCTACAGTCACACCCCGTTCCAGTGAGGAAGATTTTGAAGTAGAAGCATCTGCCGAGCCGATATCACAACCAATATCCGAACCGAACGTATCCGCTCTAAACACGGCAGACTCAGTACCGGTACCTAAAGGTCTACAAATCGTAACCCGATCTGGACGCATCTCCAAACAATCTGCGATCGAGATCCAAGACTATGTTCAAATGATAATGCATGAGTGAATTTCGGAGACTGTTTGGTTCAAATGATAATGAATGCCAGAAATTAAGTAATAATACTATTCTTCAATACTCAACTATTCTAGTCACATGATCTAGTCATTTAGTTTTAGTGTTGTTTAAAAAAACCCCAAACTAAGGTGTCTTCGTCACATTTGATAAATATTCA
Organism: Pinctada imbricata; assembly: GCA_033119305.1. Taxonomy (NCBI): domain Eukaryota; kingdom Metazoa; phylum Mollusca; class Bivalvia; order Pterioida; family Pteriidae; genus Pinctada; species Pinctada imbricata. Next base: position 1,946,363 of record VSWD01000011.1, read on the forward strand.
CAAATGTTTTTAATGACTATCGATCTATCATTCATTAAGTTATTTTGATTACTCTTCAATTGACAATTTAATTTTAAAGATTCTGATGTTCAATTTCTTCTTATGTTCAAAACAGAAAAGTGCTTATTTGTTTAACTTAAAGAAAGGGGGATGTAACATTATTGTAAAAAAATATAAATTGTCGAGTTCGTTGTTGCATTGTACTAAATCCTTACAAGTGCGGAATAAACAAAGACATCAAACTCTCAGCCTCCTATTTTAATGTTGTAAGCAGCAATCAGCATTGGAACACAGCCCATATACGGGCACTAAGAGTGATGAAACTGAAAAAGATATAAGTGACATCAATTATTGTCTTACTGTTTTATTCAAATACTGAAGAAAATACCGCGTTTTTAGCTCACCTGAGCCATAGGCTCAAGTGAGCTTTTGTCATAGTGTTGCGTCTGTCGTCCGTCGTCGTCGTCGTCCGTCGTCGTCCGTCGTCGTCCGTCGTCGTAAACTTTTCACATTTTAAACTTCTTCTCCAGAACGGCTGAAGGGATTTTGATGAAACTTGGTAGGTATGAAGTATTCATGGTCCCCTACAAGTGTTGTTGTTTTTCGTCCGGATTTGTCAACAGGTGGCGCCACCACAGCCAAAAGTAGGTCACGTGGGGGTACCCTCCTTTTACAAACTTCTTCTTCAGAACCGAAGCATGTATCGACAAACCGAAAGCATCAGGATGATCTAGAGAGATGTCTTAAGAAGTGTTGTTATTTTTGGTTCCACTTCGAAGTCAAATTTTTGACGCGTTTTTGACGTCTTTTCGGACTTAGTCAGAAATGCACATTTTTGCACTATTTCTTTAAATAACTCAATAAGTGTATGATTTTACACACTCATTTACTACATATTTATCATATTTAACTTACTTAATGCTTTGATATATATTTTATGCTTAAATTTTATTTTTTTTGATTTTTTTATGAATTTTTTTCTTATGTAAAAAGGAAGGGGGGGGGGTGATTTTCATACATTTTCTGCTTCTTTTCTATAACCACTCTTCAGATTGTCATGACAATTTGTAGGTATGAGGTACTCATGCATGGTACCCTACAAGTGAAAGAATTTTGTCAAGATATCCACTTTTGGATTTTTAAGGAATATTTTCTTAAGATTGTACATAGGTATAATGTATGTTTTCCATGCCCAATGTTTCAGGTGCAACTACAGGAAAAAAACCTTCTTTGTATGATTAATCATTTTTAGATCGACCTTTCATCCATAGTTACAGCTGATAATTTAACAAGTGACACATGCTTCAATGTCTTATTGATTGACCTTTTATGTGATATGATTCAATTATTTAAATTCTTTATACTTATTTAAGAATTTTATTTTTAAAGTCGGGAACAAGATTTCAAAAGCGGCCATGTTTTGCCGTGTACCCGAAGGGGATTCCCCATGTAGAAATGTGATACCTTTAGTACTGCGATACATTTCAGGAGATACAGTGCAAACGGAATAGATTTTTATTTAATGAAATGTGCATTATACTTGGAACACTTTCATAATGGTTATCATTCATGTACTTGGAACACTTGCATATACTTGTTATCATGCATAAAGTTTGCTCGAATTTCCTCTGTCTTAGACTCTCTTAGATGAAGTAATTCATGGACTGATTTCTTGAAGAAACGTCTAATGAGTAATCTCTTCCTCCGGATTTTGTAAATGCATAGGATATTTAATATCTGAAATTCTTGAAATAAATAATTCAGGTCAGAGTTCCTGAAATCTTCCTATGAAATGTTGGACCACAGAAAGCTGTTGTTTAAATAGAGTAAATAAATTATTATTTACAACCATAAGCCACTGTGTTCGACATCTTGTATGTATAATATTTCTAAGAGGAACACAGAGACCTGAGGTTGTGAATAATAAAACATTTTCTCTCATAAAATGACAGGTTCCTGTGATAAGACATTAGGGAATTTTTATCTGTTCAAATAATAGATACATGTTGAGTTTTTATCGGACCAAATAACTTTTTGTCGGCAAATTATATGCAACCGATACATTTCATGAACTCTCTCCGCTAACAGCTTGTCCGTGTAACAGACCTTTGATGAGGTAAAACAATTTGTTAACATGTAAACGTCTTCAAATTGAATAGCATCATTTAAGAACAAATAAATTGGCAACATGGACCAGACATGCACGTTTCGGGTACTTAACCCTCATCAGTGATCCTAAATCCTAAATCTAAACAGTGTAATATGCCAAAAAGTATGAAAGTTACTATGTCGAAAAAGGGTACCGAAAGACGTAGCAGGATGGGTGAGATATGATGCTACAGGACCCACTTTTTAGAAATTTCAAGAAATTTTGATAACAGAAATTTAGATTGCGTTGAAGAAACGATCAACCGAAATTGATCGAACTTGGCTACATGTACCCTCGGGGACTCCTGGTCCACCAGCAGTGACACTCACCAAGTGGTATAAATGTAAACGTCTTCAAATTGAATAGCATCATTTAAGAACAAATAAATTGGCAACGTGGACCAGACATGCACGTTTCGGGTACTTAACCCTCATCAGTGATCCTAAATCCTAAATCTAAACAATGTAATATGCCAAAAAGTATGAAAGTTACTATGTCGAAAAAGGGTACCGAAAGACGTAGCAGGATGGGTGGGATATGATGCTACAGGACCCACTTTTTAGAAATTTCAAGAAATTTTGATAACAGAAATTTAGATTGCGTTGAAGAAACGATCAACCGAAATTGATCGAACTTGGCTACATGTGCCCTCGGGGACTCCTGGTCCACCAGCAGTGACACTCACCAAGTGGTATAAATGTAAACGTCTTCAAATTGAATAGCATCACTTAAGAACAAATAAATTGGCAACGTGGACCAGACATGCACGTTTCGGGTACTTAACCCTCATCAGTGATCCTAAATCCTAAATCTAAACAATGTAATATGCCAAAAAGTATGAAAGTTACTATGTCGAAAAAGGGTACCGAAAGACGTAGCAGGATGGGTGGGATATGATGCTACAGGACCCACTTTTTAGAAATTTCAAGAAATTTTGATAACAGAAATTTAGATTGCGTTGAAGAAACGATCAACCGAAATTGATCGAACTTGGCTACATGTGCCCTCGGGGACTCCTGGTCCACCAGCAGTGACACTCACCAAGTGGTATAAATGTAAACGTCTTCAAATTGAATAGCATCATTTAAGAACAAATAAATTGGTAACGTGGACCAGACATGCACGTTTCGGGTACTTAACCCTCATCAGTGATCCTAAATCCTAAATCTAAACAATGTAATATGCCAAAAAGTATGAAAGTTACTATGTCGAAAAAGGGTACCGAAAGACGTAGCAGGATGGGTGGGATATGATGCTACAGGACCCACTTTTTAGAAATTTCAAGAAATTTTGATAACAGAAATTTAGATTGCGTTGAAGAAACGATCAACCGAAATTGATCGAACTTGGCTACATGTGCCCTCGGGGACTCCTGGTCCACCAGCAGTGACACTCACCAAGTGGTATAAATGTAAACGTCTTCAAATTGAATAGCATCACTTAAGAACAAATAAATTGGCAACGTGGACCAGACATGCACGTTTCGGGTACTTAACCCTCATCAGTGACCCTAAATCCTAAATCTAAACAATGTAATATGCCAAAAAGTATGAAAGTTACTATGTCGAAAAAGGGTACCGAAAGTAAATAACGATGTCGTAGGTCTGCTAGTTGGACAAGCTTAACAATTTCATGGGCCTTTTAATTTGTTTCAAACTACGAAACCTAGAGAAACCACTTGAGTTGTTGAACAGCGTATGCTGAAATGCGACGCTCCTTCTCGCCTGTTGAAATATGCATAGGCAAGAAGCGCCGCATTTCAGCATATTCACTGAAAATTATTTGTTCAAGTGGCTTCACTGGGTCATGAGGTTTGATACACCATACACTGCTTTTTGGAAAACAAACTGGCCCAATTTCTGCACAACTCACTTGAATTGATAAATATTGGATTAAAACGATTTTAACTGTACGTTTCATGTATTTGAGATGAAATCAATACTATTCAAAAGCATTCATAGATTTCAGTATACTTTAATATGAATAAAGGCAAAACCGAAAAATCTTTGTTTTTTATGCCCCTGGAATAAAAGATGTCGGAGCATATAGTTTTTGGCCTGTCCGTCTGTCGTTTGTCTGTCTGTTTTCCGAAAAACTTTAACATTGGGCATAACTTTTAAATGGAAGCTGGTGACAGAGGTTTCATATTTCACATGTGTATTCCTTGTGACAATACCTTTCCATTGATACCAAAATTTTTGACTTCGTGACCATTACCTTGACCTTTGACGTACTTCTCAAAAACTTTAACATTGGGCATAACTTTTGAATGGTTAGTGATAGAGGTTTCAATTTTTACATGTGTATTCCTTGTGACACGATCTTTTCATTGATACCAATATTGCGCTGACCCTGACCTCTCACATACTTAACAGAAAATGGCCTTTATACTAACAAAGATGCCGCCGGGGGCATTCTCGTTTCACAAACACAGGCTTTTTTAAGTTTAGCCTTTATTTAGTTATTTAGTTATGTTTTTTGTTCTTTTTTAATATTTGATATAGACTGTAAATATATATATTATGTATACACATATCATAATACTACCGTACTAACCTTTTGCAAATAAGTGCTTACACGTGTTCGCAATCGGTCCTCTACGGAGAAAAGAAGGTTTTATTAAATATGTACCCCTTCGATAATCGGATTAACAATGCATCTGAAAAACCACACTGCCTATATGTTCTTGTGGTATATTTCTTCAACCACAACAGGAAATGTAAATCGATAGAAAATGCACTAAATAAACAACTCAAGAAACAGAGGGATGAATGTGTGGAGAACGATTTATTGAATACGAATTGATTTTTGAGTGGTATAAACTTGTTTTGATCGGATAAGATTCCCATTATCACGAGTAAAATCTCTCCTGATTGGTCAAAATTATAATTAACAAACAGAAAAGAAAAATCCATTACTTTGAGTAAGCTCTCATTTGATTGGACGAAACATAAATTTACATTGACTTTAATGGAATCTAATTGGCGGAAATTAGTGTTAACAAAAGTTTATTCAGAGAAACCTAGTTTCACATTTACTAATTACAGTTTCCTGCAATAAAATATGTTTTTAGCATATAGCTATAGTTTACAAGGGCTGATTGTTAATAATCATAATTTTCGTGCCAAAATGATTTTTAAAAAATGAAAAATAAGTTTTATGAGTATAAAGTTAGGTTTACGCTCGTAAAAATCGGTTTACAATCGGTTTACAATAAAAAAACGAAGTTTGTGATCTCTAGCTTACACTCGTAAGCTAGGGTTTACAACTTTGAAACCTATAGTTTTTCGAGATTTGTGAGTTTAGCGTGCCATTAATACGATGTACCGGGTTGTGCATTCCTTGGTCGACATTCCAGCACTGACATTGTTCGGTCACACTGGGGTTTCCATGAGGGAATGAAAATCCCGGTGCATTGTACCATTCTGCCGGACTACTGTATACTTATTTCAATCTACAATATAGATGTTGTGCCAGCAGCCTGAGAACACAGAAGCCTCCTTTGATGCCTTTCATATCAGGATCAAATGACTGATACCACAACCATAGACAAAGGCAACGCGTTTTTACTAGCTTTTTAATTGTGTGTATTACCGTAAGGGCTCCCCCGTGCATCCACTGTGATCGAAAGCCGCAGTAGCAGCCCTTCACTTTATCGGCAGAAGAAGAAGAAGAAGAAATGTGAACATTAAATATTAGAAATGCACCTGTAAAACATTTTGGTTGTCTTCGCCACTCATTGCTTTAAAAAAATATTACGTACCATAATGCTTCACGTACCGTTGACTTCATAAAACTTCATACATGTTAAGAAATACGCGGTTCTATTGACATAAAAAAAATGAACGATGACAGAAGCGTACCATTTTTATCACACCATCTAACGATCAAACAAAAATGTAAATCTTACTTTCTGCAATCAGGCACTGGGCATTTGAAGCTGTTAAACTCGATCCATACATCGTTTTTCTTCTTTATGTCAAATGTGTCCATTCCGTTTTCGTGAAAATTGTCAATATTTTTTAACTCATTTGTCAATCGGATACCTTAGGTGTGATCAGGTGGATAAAGTTTATCTTCTGATCATGAAGGCATAATAAAGGTGCATGTGACTGTATTTTTATCATATATTTCAGGTTAGATATACTTTGGTCATGTATCACAAGAGGGAGGAAAAAACGGTCATGAGCAAAGGTAAGGTCTAAAAAGAAGTGTATGTATACTTGTGTTTAATTTATTTCATCGCATTTTGTTCAGTAAAATCTTCTTATCTAGTAGATGAAAATGCCTTACTCGATTTCCATCATTTCCGATCAAGTTTCGACAACATATTCTCTACATTAATATTAGTCATACACCTGACACAAAAAAAATTCTGATAAAAAATTACATTTGTGGCCGAGAAGGAAGGGGACTAATAAAAAATATACAGCTGTCGAACGCAGAGATATAATTCTAATGAATATTAAATCGCACTCGAAGCTAATATTCACAGTAACATTGGAAGGGGGAGGGAAAGCATGTATAACCACCAAAGTAAAAACGGACAGAGAGAAAAAGACGAATCATACTGAAACATCAAATCGCAAAAATATAGAGGAGACAAATTCATCATGAGAAAACCAAAACACTAAACAGGAAAGAAAATAGCATCAAGGCATGAGCATAAATCTATATTAAACCGCAAGGCTTAAATACATGTATTAAAAAGAAAAACATAGGATAAAATGTTATATCACAAGGAAAAGACAAGTCCGATCTTTCTGTATTGAATAAGACATGTCCCTTAGGCAAAACTCCAAAGTCAACATCAGCCAGTGGATATAAATAATTACGTATTGAAATGATTTTCATTAACCTTTGAAAAAAGCATTAGAAAACCATCTAGCTGCAGTAATACATGTAGTTATATTCTTAAAAGAGAGGAAAGGTGCTCATTTGCATACAGGTCAGACTCTGCAATTCACAAGATATGCCAACCCCAACGTTTATGACAATTGTCAGCAAAATCTTCCTGTACTGAATTTTGTCTTAAAGGAACACAAATTGTTCAACACATATTTCCAAAAGAAATTCTAATGAGCCTAAGTTTTCAATTTTGTGCAAGTCAGGATATGTATAAAAGGAAACAAATCTTAGCAAAATCAACGATCTAAAAAGTAACATATGGTTTCGCAGGTTTGACTAACCTGTCAATAACTTAATCTTACCATTTGAACTTATATATCTTACTTGCATAAACTATCTCTCACATTTTTGTTTTATGGACGTTTTCATTCTCGGGTACATACGATCTCTGTAAACTTCGGAACTGGTTATTTACATATACAGTATGTAGAAATATGTCACGTTTACTGATGTCAGAGTGAGCACGCTATTGAATGAACTTTACACATTGGATTTTTAACACATACATATGTGGGCCAGAATATTTATTTCTGCAACAAAGAGGGTAAGATAATTTATTTTCAACATTTTCTGGGTCAGAATATTTATTTCCAAAAACTGCCCCCTGGATTAGATGGACGTCCCCTTAAAAGCTGTAACACATAAAAAAATAAAATTTCTATATTTTCACTAGCATGCACCCTTTTTTAACAAGAAAATCAGAAGAGCATATAGTAAATCTCGTATGGTCTAAGATGTGCTATCTCAAACATTTCACAAATGCCAAGGATTCAGTTTGGTAAGATTCTCTGATACTTCACGTTACCAATTCTTCAATATATACATTACTCTCCGAGTTCAGATTCTTCAATATCACGAAAAGAAGGTCAAACGTATAGTTCAAGGTCACAAATTGAGTCTAAATCTATCTTAAGTAATTTTCTGACACAATGCATACACGTATCATCTACCTATAAATGCCAGATCATTTGCCTGACTAGTGTTTTGGCAAATCCTTAATGTTAGGAAAGCTGGTCAAACGTATTCATATAGGTCAAGGCTACACGATATTCTTATACAAATGTATCTGTACATACTGTGTAGAAGAATAATAAACTTAAAATATCATTGTTTGTATGATTACCAGAATGTGGTAAGACTAAACAGTATTGGTAAAAGGATGATCGACTAAGTTTTCTTGACTTTGGGTATTTCACAACCTGCATTTTATGGTGACATTATTAACAAAATAAGAAGGATCAAAGATAGACAATATCACTATCAAAAATGCGTCAGAATCATCAAACGCCTTTTATACCGTGGATATGATCCTCATGTCACCAGACGGACACTAGGCTTGGTACTTGACCAATCTGCAGTCTTTTACAAACGCATTCTTAAATCTTGCACTCTAGCTGACTGTGACGACGGGACTCCATGACGGGCCCTGTCCAAACCTCTTTAGAAAAGACAGGGCCCCGACCACCTGTCCTCATTGAATGTCAGTCGGACTCCTCGGGTGAGCTCACGGCAGCAGAGCACGGATTGTATTACGTACGCCCTCTTTTTATATCCATTTACATATTCATCTGTGTTGCTTGGGCCCCTGCGTTTTGCGGTCTTGTTTGTGTGTGGTCACCTGACAGTGAGGAGGTTGTTTTACACCACAATTGTACGTTCTTCGAAACCTCTGGGTAATCGGAAAAGTTGGAGGGTTGTGCGCACGTAATCCAGGATAACCACACCTTCTGCTATTTCCGTGGAAGATGGTCGTCCTAAGTCGAAACCGGTTGCTCATTGGTCTCGTTGGTTTATGTGTAGTCCTTTGTGTTTGATGTTTCTGTGTTGTGCGTTGAATTCCCTTGTCCCTTATGCCTCTCTTTCTGTGCTTGTCTGGTTTGTGTTTTTGCATTGAGTGTTTTTGAGTTTTGCTCTGGGTGCTGCAACCTGGTGTTGTTGGAGATCCCCTCCTTTGTTTTATGATAGGGGAGTCATGAAAAATGCAAATGACTTATGTTCTCACTAGATTTATTAATCATATTGGTCTCATAAGAAAAAGAGTAGAATATTTGTGCCCTAGTCACAAGAATAAAGGTATCAGTTAACAAAATCATTAAGTATACAGTAAACTTCGTATATAACAAAGCCTAGGGGACTATTGGTCCAAATTCGTTATAGCCATATATTATTTCGTTATATGCATTTTGGTGCAAAATACATGTATATAGTAAGGCAATGAAAACTGAGAGATCAAACGTTTATTTACATACTGAATGAGAAAGATGGTGTATATACACACAACAGAATACTGGACATTAAAATAGCCATCAAATTACATCGCGGAGTAGTCATTGGACAGAATGATTTTTTTTTCGAGAATGTGTCATACTTTTTCCAAATTTTGTAAAGATCGCACTCAGTGTGCTTTGTGGAATATCAAAGGAGTAGGTGCGGTAGCTTGCCACTTCGGCCCAATTTTCAAAGTTGTTCATATATCCATAATTTTCCAGTTTATAAAATGACAAATGTATGGTGAATCCAAATCAAGAAAGCCTATTTTGATTTCACAGTACAGTGAAACCTGCCTTAACCGATATCGACTGGGACCAAGAAAAAATATCGGTATAGACAGGTTATCGGATTACACAGGTTTAATAGAATTAAGGCATCCTTTAATTTCGTCAAGTCATCTTCATATTCCTAGTGAAAAATTCATCATGAGACTGTGAAACAGTTATGCTTTCTTGTTTACCACGAACTGTTTAAACTCTTATTTTTCATAAAAAAATTGCTCTCTGCCATAATAGTTGAATTCAGAATAAAATACTCCATTAAAAAATTCAAGTCAGATGGAATTGGCTATGGAATTTTCATATTTGTACTTGGTGATAAGTTTACATGCAAATTAAGCTAATTATAATACAAACAATTAAGACACTGACCATGATGGCTTGGGCAGATTACTAGTAAGAGTAAGGGGGTCCATTCGCCTGTAGTTTTAATTGATCAGCTTGGAGTGATAATTAATCAAAACATTGGTGGGTCAGGGTAGGTGTTGTTTTAACATATCGGTTTAGACAGTGTAAAATACATGTATAAAATGTAACTGGGACCAAAAATGTATATCGGTATTCGGAGTAGGCAGTGTTCGGTTTACACAGGTTATTTTAAATAGAAAGAGATAGAAAATTCTTTGGGACCCAAAAATTTTATCGGAATAGACAGGTTATCGGATTAGACATGTATCGGTTTAGACAGGTTTCACTGTACTATACTGACTTATACGTCGCTCAAAACGTCTAATAACGTTGAAATCATTGAAAATAGCAATATATCAGCAAAATTTTAATACAAAATTATAAGATTTAGCAGCCATCAAAGCTTTGCCCATGAATATTTTTGTACCAATCGATGGGTTTCTGAACGGCCATTTATTTTGCATAAAAGATATCGTGGGCGAGGCCTGGAGCGTAGATGAATTTTGAAGATTTGTGTGTAAAACACGATGATGTTCCCTTTGTTTTGCGTCATTCAGGGCAAATGACGTCAGAGAATGACGTGTCATACATCACGAGCGTGACGTTACAAGGGCTTGAAAATATGACGCGGTATTTTCTCAATCATTCAACATTATAAAAAGCGATAATTCATAATTCGTTTATCAAAAAAATATTTTTCGTCGAAATTATAGGGCTGATATGAGGGGTTAGCGCACCTAGTCTTTTTAAGCAATATCTTTTTTTCTGACTCTGTCCCATTCAACCTCGTTTAAAATTTATATTTTTTTCGCTAAAGTATCAATGTTCCCTTGGCTTGGCCATTTAAAATAATTTTAATGAATGAAAAGTTAATTAAGACCAGTATTAATACTAGCTGTGCTGTGATTTATTGAGTAAACATTCTTAACAGTTGACATGCCGATAGAATATTTAATGATTGACTATCATTACCTTATGGGTATACAACAGGTCTTCTAATAGGTAAGAAGCGGGAGGACTAAACAACAGAGCAATTATGTGATAATAAGTAATTATCTGTCCACCAGGTGTGTTAATTGGGAGGGCATTTCGTTACATCAGGTGAAAATAGTGAATAACACATAACCATGGGACCACAACATGGCTTCGTAAAAGCAGATAATTCGTTATATACAAATTCTTTACAAGCGTACAAAAACATCAATGGAGGGTAAAAGGACTTCTACAGGGACTTTTATTTTACTTTGTTACAAGCAGAATTTCGATATTAACCTATTCGTTACAGGAATAGTTTACTGTAATTGTAAATTTTATTCAAAACTCTGAAAATCATTAAAAATAGAAGATTCACTCAAACTGCAATATATATGTATCAAGTGATCAACAATTTACAACAGAATATGTTTTGTACTTGTAAATGGATATTTTTCTTTTTCTATCATTTTCTTATATCGTTTTAAAATTAAAATTAACATTTTATATGAATCTACATGACAATGTCTAGTCTATATGTACCTAGAATTTGAAGTGATTAAGATGTTGCTATGAGCATAATGAACTAATCTTTTTCCCCCATTCAATAGTTCTATTTCAAAAATAAATTTCAGTACATGAACCTAAAGTACTAATAGGTTCTTAAGAAAACGGAAATTTCCCTTTCATTTGTAAACGGCAAAAATTATTACTAGAAAATTTAAATGGTAATGCAGAAGGAAAAGCACTATTTAAAAAAAAACTTGTATTTTTAACCATATAAGACATCATATTAGGTGTACTCATAGGAAAATAGTAATATTTTACACTGAGAAATTGTCCATGTCGTTTTTCTAAACATGTGTCGAGTATATTAAATAAAACGGCATTACCTATTCATACAGGTAGATATTCACTGACCATTCAGGCATAAATCTATTTGAACAACTATGATTATGGCTTTTGCAATCAAACTTAATCAAACTTGACCAGTGTAGGTTTTAATAACTTAGTGCATAAAAACGATGATTTACCGTGCTATTTTCATACGTGTAGAGGGGAAACGCAAAAATGATACCAAAATAAAATTCTATATTCAAACAGCGCTCTAAAAGTTGAATATTTCTTTCGATATTCATATACGTCTATCTCAAAGCGTTTTCTTGTAAGATCAAAATTTCTGTTTTCTTAACTGGCTAGTACACCAGCAAACTTTCCTTTTCTGAGTAGCAACATCCCTTCATTGTTGCTTATGGCGTGTTCATATCTCAGTTGATACGCTATGCCAGAGCAAGTACCAAATATACGGATTTTATTATGAGAGCTAGGCGTCTTTCAGATAAGCTTCTCAGTCAGGGATATGTTTGTGACCAACTAACTTCGTCATTGAGGAAGTTCTACGGTCGATATGGGGAACTCGTCATACACTATGATGTCCCACTCTCTAGAGTGGTGGATGATATTCTGTCATAGACCATTTGAACCATCCAACCAAAGATTTTACTCTATGTCTTCCGAAATGGAAGTGACCGGACGTGACAGTTCTACCGAATTGAAGCGGTGGGTGTTGCATGCAATGCTTACTCTTCCTGGGCACCTGGTCTCACTCTTATATCGGGAGTCCGCTTCTTTTCATGTGGTGGAGATTTTTTGTTTGTTTGCTTTGGTTTCTGTTTTATCTGTTTTATCCTGATTTTGTATGCCTTCGGTTTCTGAGTTTTCTTGCAGTTTTCACAAAGATTCTGGATACAATCTCTACAGAACCAGTTTACGTTTTCATCATCTTCACATAAATCACACGGTTTTATTATTGCCTCTTGTGTCCTTATCCTTGACGAAGCAAACGCCATTTTCTCATCTTGCGTAATAGATATTGTGCTATTTGTGTAATTATTATATCGAATTCAGACTTTGGCATTTTATCACTACGCTATCAGTACCCCCATGATAAATTGAATTTGCCCCTTCACATTTTATCTCCTGATTTGATCAACCCATTTTACTACATGCACATGTATAAAATATATTGATAAAATTATATGAAATGAAATAATAACGCTCACACGATTTTTCAAGAAATGTGTTAAAGATCAGCAAAATGAAGAGAAATCAGATCCTACGTGATCTCCACTAAGTACACCAGACAGACAATAGGAATACCTAGACAACAAGATATTTTACAATAATTAATAATTATACAAAGTATTTCAAAATAAGAATAAGCTGAGAACCAACCACAAGATGTCGTGTGTTGGATAAGAAGTATCTTGCCTACCATAGCGTAATGTACATTTGTTTCAGGTACGGTCCATTTGATATTCGGGGGGGGGGGGGGGGGGGGGCTTGGGTTTTTTGTCGGAGCAAAATTATTTTTTTTCGAAACAACCCCCTCGGACAATCAAAATAACCTCTATTTTCAAGATGGCCGCCATTTCCAAGACAAAACTATCGTTTTCAATTGATAATTGATTTGTTTGACCGTTTATCTTTTGATTTTCTATCAAATGAAAATTATACATGAAAATGTTTAGTCCTCATTTCTGATAGTATTAATCATCCGGAGGTCATCATGAACCGTGATCTTAGATGAATAACGGTCGTATGACGTTACGTTACTTTTCCCTGCTTAAATATGCTTTCTATTTTGGTTGTGACAAATCGTAGAAAATTAGAATTTCATGAAAATGTTAGAATCTCTATTTAATATACGGTTGATCATACAGAGTTCAATTTGAATTGTGATCTCGAATAGATAACGTCATATGACGTTACGTTACCTTCCTATTTACGAACTTAAGAAGTTTTCTTTCATAACTGTTACAAATCGAAGTGAATTGACATTGGTGTCAGATGAAACCTTTTAGAAGGCTTGTTTGTATGTGTTTCAGTGTAGTAAATATCAACCTCTTAAGAATTCATTACTTTTGCTACGGAAGTTGTAATGATAAACTGCTATAAAATCAGTAATTGAACGAAAGCAGTAACCGAACGATGACGGTTTAAGGGGTATTTGAATTAACGAAATTGGGTAAAATTAAAATAAACTTATAAATTAAGATTCAATAGAAATCAACATAAGTGTCAACATTTTTATATAATAGGGTGACTTGATGAACAGTTTTTATGTCCCCGTAACCGAAGATTCGGGGGCATATATTTTGTCCTACGACACTGATGGTCACATGAACACCTCACTCTATGACAAAGGTGACTACTTCAATTTCAGCATTACAGACTTTCCTTTTCTGAGTAGCAACATCCCTTCATCGCCTGCTTATGGCGTGTTCATATCTCAGTTGATACGCTATGCCAGAACAAGTACCAAATATACGGATTTTGTTATGAGAGCTAGGCGTCTTTCAGATAAGCTTCTCAGTCAGGGAAGGGATATGTTTGTGACCGACTAACATCGTCATTCAGGAAGTTCTACGGTCGATATGGGGAACTCGTCATACACTATGATGTTCCACTCTCCAGAATTGTGGATGATATTCTGTCATAGACCATTTGAACCATCCAACCAAAGATTGTACTCTATGTCTTCCGAAGTGGAAGTTACCTGATGTGACAGTTCTACCGAATTGAAGCGGCGGGTGTTGCATGCAAGCAAGAGATGCTTACTCTTCCTGGGCACTTGGTGTCACTCTCATATCGGGAGTCCGCTTCTTTTCATGTGGTGGAGGTTTTTGTTTGTTTGCTTTGGTTTCTGTTTTATCTGTTTTATCCTGATTTTGTATGCCTTTGGTTTCTGTTTTGTCCTGATTTGTATGCCTTCGGTTTCTGATTTTCTGAAATATCGATCTTGTGCTGTGTACAGGGATACGGTCATTATCCATATTTGTCATACATGTACATGTAAGCAAATGAAATCAAACACGAAACATGTTCAAAATTCAAATGCACTGCACAGCAACCAGTGATTTCTCCAGTGCTTGTAGTAGAAGGACGAGGCACTGATTTTCAATCTGATACCTAGAAATGAGGAATTCATTGTCCAACGATCATGTATACTGAAGATGCTGTCATTCTGAAAGTAAAAGATGTAATAAATTGATATCTTCATTTTAATAAGCTCTTATGCAAATGAATTTTTCATACCAGCTTGAGAACATGTATATGTACGGTAGCAGTAGTATACCGTATAATCATAATGATGTGCATGTATATAAATTGCTAAGTTAAGTTTCAGTAGTAGAACTAGCATACCAGTATAATGACAGGGCTCTTTATCATTCATTCCCAAATTATGCAAACAAAATTACATTCAAGTAGTATCATTTTTCCAAAGGTATTGACCATTTTTGATACATACCTCATAGAAAGTTTTTAAAAAGTAGTTAGAAATGCTAAACTTAAAATGAAAAGGCATCCATATATGGGTCAGGGTTAGGATTGATATATCATTATTTCCCCAATTTTTGGATTTTCCCAATTTGAAAGGCCCTGATCCAGAAACAAAAGCTTTAGGCCAAGGCTAAGAAAAAATAAACCCACATGTTTTTGTGAAACATTAATGCCCTTGTTTTAAGCTGTAATGTAAAAAGAATTTCATCTTTAAGGTCAAGGACTCGAGGTAAAAATTCTGGTATCAGTTGGAAGGCCTTACCACAAGGGATACACATGTAAAATATGATAGCCATATGACTTGAAATTTATACGTTATTGCCAAGTTTAAAGTTATTAACAAATTGATCAATATCCAAGGTCAAGGTCACAATGTCAAAATTTTGGTATTTACGGGAAGACCTTATCACAAGGAATACACATAAGAAATATGAAAGCCCTATTACAGCATTTCTTTAGAAAAATAATAGCCAAGTAGGTCAATCTCCAAGATCAAGGTCACAAAGACAACAATTTTCGTTACCATGGAAATTGTCCCACGGAGTACACATGTCTATATACATGTATCACTCACCATTTAAAAGTTGTGACAAAGGTTAAAAGTTTTTAAATAAGGTTATTATCCAAGGTCAAGGTCACATTAGGACAAAAAAATTAGTATGCATGAGAATGTCTTGTTACAAAAATACATGTACACATGAAATATGAAAGCCCTTTACATGTAACTTAATATTATTTAAAAAAAGTATTAGCCATTAAGGTTAAAGTTTTTCTTTCATCACATGGAATACACATGTGAAATATGAAATAAATACAATGTTATTTGTACTTGTATTATTAGATTTACGAAATTGAATAGTACACAACTTACCTTTCAATGCTATTTTATAAGCATGTTTACTGCAAGAGGCTGGCTGTGATACATTCTCATCTGTCAGTCTCACTATCCTTCTATTGATGATGAATTCTCGTACATGATAACACAAATTCTCATTTCATACTGGATCACAGTTTCACACTGAATATATTGTCGATGTTCATTGAATATGTTTTTTGTGTAGAAATATGCACTTGAATAATTCTATTCATTCTCCTGTCACAACTGAATTATTTTCACACTACGGTGGCCAACATCATAGTACAATTTTAAATTATATACTTAGAGATGGTTATTATATTCCACAATTTCCCCAACTTTACAAGTACGCTACTTTCCATACACAAGAAAACATTTCTCTGAGTATATTCCTTCTTTTGTCTGGCAGTTATAGTTATGTTACTGTAAAGAATAATTAATCATTTAATTAATTTGAAATTCAACCCCTTTAAATATTTTTTCATACTTTTTTCACCATCACCAGGCTACAAAACTGACATTTACATGTATATTTGATACTGATTATACTACCACTGGCATTAAATTCATTCAAAATTATGGTGTGCAATTAAATTTAGAAGTTCATGGAGATGTAATGAAAGACAGAAATGACCTAAAAGAATACATATATGAGAAATATTCTCTTACACCGATACACAAAAATGAAACTCATTCACACGAAAACATGGAGCACTCCCTGGTAGAGAATTTCTGATAATAAGAATTTAGAATTCCTCAATATGTGTTCCATGAGATACATACATCAATTTAAAAGCATACCTTATCATAGGCCATGTGTCTGTTTTCTTGAACAGTTGGTTTACTTGCATAAAAGAGATATTTCTTCGTGTTCAAATTTCGAACGGAAGTCCACGAGAGAATAGTTTTGACGAGACTTCTATGAAATTAGAATAGTAACGGATTTTCTTTTCCATTGCATGCAATGTAAGATCTACACTCTAGATTCTTCAGATTGTATGCATATAATTTGCATGATAAAGTTCGGAGCCTTGATACTGCTTTATCTTCTTGAAAAAAATTCAAACCAATGCACCAGACACGTGTTTCGAATATAAATTCTCATCAGTGATGCTTTTAGAGGAGTCGCCATAATTCATTTTAGACTCTTTTGTTTGACATTTGTTAAAATCTAGATTTGGACATTTGCTTTACAGAGAGTGCACGGCTCCGAATGTACTGTTGGGTAGATTCAGTAGCATACCCAAATAAAATATATGTTCAAAATAGCATTTAAGTGATGGTGCTAAGATGTTAAACTCCTTTAATTTCGATAATAATTTTCATAAACTCCTTTAATTTCGATAATAATTATAATGACACGTTTCCGAAATAGCCAAATAATATACTAGTATATGATGTCAAATCAATAAGGGGCCAAAAACAAAGCTTCTTTAAAGCGACAGAGATGGAAAGAAATAATTGATAGACAACAATTCACGGGAAACGATTTTCACTGCTCCACAATGCAACAAGATATATTAAGTGCTTATAATAATGATAATAATAAGGAAGAGTTCCAACTTTATACTTTCTTGAAGAAAATTTCAAACCAATTTTTCAGCACCAGACACTTGTTTCGAATATTAAATTCTCATCAGTGATGATTTTAAATTAAAGATTAAAGAACAAATAAAGCAGCATAGACCAGACATGCACGATTCGGGTACTAAACCATCGTCAGTGATTAAATCAAAAAATGTACCATGATGGGTGGGATATGACGCTACAGGACCCACGTTTAAGCAGAATTTTTCGAATATACTGAAGAGCCAGACGACCAACCGAAGTCGATCGAACTTGGCTACATGTACCCTCGGGGACTCTTGGTCCACTAGATCTTTGGAATATCTTCCTGAGCTACCCCTATCGGAACGCATCCGCAGGATCCAACAAATATTGGACGAAAAAACAGGGGACAAAGATTGAACAAAAATCTCGCATCGAAAGGTCCAACAAACAGTCATAGAAATCACACCAAAACATAAAACACGATTTGCATTACATAAATCAACAACATTATTAAATATCATTCTTCAGATGACAACTGATCTAATCAGGTTTATACAGTAATTGCGAAAATTATACTCATTCGAAAAACGTGCAAAACCTTCTACTTCACTGGGTGGATAAGAAATTGATATGTTTGGGTCTAGGTGTCACACAAGTATTAGCTGTTGCAAGAAGGAAGCTAGCCGTTGTATAATTCTAGTAAGAAAAAATTGGAATAAACGATTTAATTTATTCTTGTTTGACCAGTCGCAGATTTCCGGGCTTTCCCGTTTTTATTTCCTATTCAAGCTACTGAAACTTCAAAGGATCTGCGATTGTTGTAGGAATCATCGAAACAAAGACTTTTCGATGCATCTTTCGGAAGAAAATGCACTGATATGAAATGACTTTCATTTGTCAATTCATCTACACTCTTCAGCCGACCTGATGAAAGTATCTTATTAACGGATTCTGAATAACCTTGAAGAATATTTGCATTTTTTGTAGTTGACCACCAATCATATAGCCAAGAGTTATTTTATCCGTGCAAGTTATTCACGATTGATCACAGTATACCTTTTTGACTGCCGGTAAAAAGCAATGTGAATAGATACAAAAAGCAATTGGTTTATGAACAAATACTACAGTTTATTATCTGCGTGCTGGAATGAGCCCATGATTAATCAATTAGAAGTCCTACCAACTTCCAGCTGTATTGTTTATGGGTTTTCATTTACGTTTTCGATAAACGTCAAGTCTGGCTTCAATCTGTTTTAGGTTTCTATCTTCAGGTTAACGTTAACAAAAATTGGAAGATGAGGGATTTTCAAATTTTATATGTTGTGAAGCTTGATTTGTCAAAGTTATCATAATGGTGTGCCGAATAATTTCTTTATAATTACAAGAGGATTTAAACAAGTTTATGATATGATAAGTCATGGCCTCTTCGTATCCATTGGTATACAGAAAGCGCACATTTAGCATCCATAGGAATTTCAACAACGTGATTGTGAAGAGTGTCACAAAATTATGCTTTTTTCTTAAAGGAAGGATAATGCTTTGTTTAATACAGAGCAGAAGCAGCTGTACAGCTGTAAACCGAAGTTGTAAATGCAGTATCACTGCGTACGATGACGAGTAAATCGACTGTCTGTGATTGACTCTTACTTATTATCTGAATGATACAACAAGATGGCACACACCTCTTCTTCAGTGTTTGTATCGTTGTTCATGTTATATTTTATGATGGGTCTCCTTTCATTTTTCCTTTTGTTTTTTGGGGGGCATTTGCTTATAGGCTTTAATATTTGTCTTATTATCCTCTGTTGTTAGTTTGTAAGGTGCTCAATGTCTGCAACTGAAATGTTAATGTCGTCAGTGAATCTTTTTTTGTAAAGAGTTTCTGCATATTATCATTTTGATTTATTCGCCGTTGTCTATTTTTGCTGGTGAGTAAACGATGTTCGTGTAATCCATTGGAAGTGATTGTGCATCATGGATTAAGTTGTTTTGAACAGAAATACGCGCATCAGCATGATAAAAAGTATAAAATGAAAAGGTTATAAAGTTAATACTTGCTATTTTCATGATTTTACATGTTTTTCTATTGTTTTATCCAGAAATGAACTTACTTTATATACATATATATTTTTTCTACTCTCACAGAAACAGATGGAGAATCAAGTTCTAGCAGTCATAAATCTGAAGACGATATTGTTGAGGGGACAAAAAACATAAGTTTTTACGAGGTATCGGGATGTTCAATCAATATGCCCTGATCCTTATTATAACCAAATTACCTCAAAATAGATACTCGTACTCAAAGTTATTAGTAATAAAATTTGAATAATAGATATGAATCGCAAATCAAGCTATTGTTTTAAATGACATATACTTCAATTTTGCAATTAATAATTGAATTACGTTTGATAGTTTCAATAGCTTAATTGATATTCAAGATTGAACATTTATGTCATTATTTTTTTCCTGATGTGTAATTGATAGAAAACAAGAAATATTGGAGCACGTTTTATTGCTGTTTTCATGAATATTTTCACGCGTAATAAGTCCGAAGCCCAACCTACACCAAATGATGCAACAGGCAGTAGTGACGTTGACAGTGAGAAAGAGGATGTTTCTCTTCCTACACGGAGTGCAATAAATCCAGATCCTTGCAGAGACGGTAAGTTTTGCGTATATCTTATTGAACATTAATCATTTCACATGTCATCGTTTTAATCGAAACTTATTTTCTGGTCATTAACAAGCCCGTTTTTTTTCCATTCTAATAATTTGCTCGGTCTTGTAACCAAATGCAAAAGGGATGAAAATATCAAATCTATTTTCCAATACACAATTTAAAAGTTTTCGTGGGAGTCTGTACGTACATGAGATCTACCACTGGGAAAATCACATGCCATAAGAAAATATTTACATTCCTACTGCGTCTCTCTTAGATGAAGGTACCCAATTAGCTGTTGCGTTAAATCTCAATAAACGCAAGAGCCTATCATGTGATTTTAGAACATTTGCGGATTAATTTCTCATAAAATGCCCCTTTTGTTTATTGCTTTAACACAGTTTAAAAACAAGTATATTCAATCATCAAACGACGTCGTCTATTCCCAGAGATTAAAAGTGTCAAAATCTAGGTCACCGACTTGTGTGTGACGTAGTAAGTCGATCACGCGTCACACCAGACGAAGTTCAAGGACGACCTGCATTGCTGTCTGCAGAGAGATGCCGTGTTTAGATGAGGTAATTTGGACATTAGTGGATCAAATATTTAATATTTAGGATTAAGATTTGATTCACTTGTGTCATTTATCAACAGTGAATTTATCTTTGCTTCTTATGGAATCATAACATTACAAATATTTCCAAATTCAGCGAACCTTGAGTCATGTTGAGGTAAATGAGTTAAAGAAGATCCTGATAATATCGAAAGTTTTTGTGTACATGTATCTTTTTCACTGATGTACTTTTGCATTATTCGGATAAGATTTACTTCCAGAAGAAATGGGATAATTTAACAGCAGTTTGTATAATGGCACCGATTAATTTAATGGGTATAAACAGTTTAACAGTGTGTTATAGTGAGTTTTCAAATGTTTTCACTCCATGTTCTGTTAAGATTCTACAGTATAAACCTCCGCTTTGTCTGAATTATGTTGGACAAAAATCGCGAAATTTCTCGATTCATTTTTTTTTCGGTTTTCATTAAGATATTTGAATTTACCGAAAGACAAAATTCAGTATCTCATTTTCAACAACGTTTCCATACAGAAGGTACTACTTCCAATCTAGCGGAGAACGTTGAACGCTCGTTTGCTTTTACGTCAAGTGACGTTCCCCTCCACGATGACATTTCAAATGTAAAGAACGGGATGAAAAATGGCAGACTTAGCACAATTAACACTGAAAATGTAAATATGACGATTGTTTTGTAGCTATTTCGCTTTATCGGTGTACATTGCCATAAGAGAATGGAAACGAAATTCATGAAAAGCACTACGTCCGCAAAAATTGAAAAAACAATCTTTAAATAAATTCCATGGGAAAACGAAAGATCAATTAGAATTGGAAATCTCTTTTAGTAATTAATATTTTTACCATTGTAATATTAATGTAGATAACCATTACCTTTATAGGTGAGAGGTGGATAAAGAAAATGTTATGCTGTACATACATTGTACCTTGCTTCATAATTCTCATTATTCATCCCCCTCAACAATCACATATTCACTCTTTATAACCGAATCGTATCCAAACTTTTTTATTCATTGACTTTTCTGTCTAATTCAATGATATCTCTCCGCTTTATTCAAATTCTATCCTATCCAATCCTAACCAATGTAATCCATTCATAGCAAGATAATCATAAATATCAATGAAATGTTTAAAATTCATGCAATTAAAGTCAATTATGATTTCTTACTGAGGTACAAATGTAATTTATATGTTACAATCACAGTGTCGAACAGAATCAGGACGCGATTCGAAATACGTTTCCTATCCGTTGCAAATTATTAAGGTATTCGATTAGTGAATGGAAGTCAAACATATCACCAAAAACTAGAATCCAAAATACTAATCAATAGGCATAGAAAGTTCTTGAATAACACATGTTAGAAAACAAAGATATTAGCAATGAAGACAGCAGAAAATTTTCTCATAAGAATGAAAAAGCGACCAAATAGACGAAGACAATGGGATAGGCTCTATGTCTTATTTTAGGCCATGTTAAGAATAACGCTCTATTTCGTCTAGGACGTTACTTGTTGATATGTGAATTCTACAATTTTGAATACATTTATTTTCGTTCATAATTCAACAAACACGGTATCATCAGTGATACTATAGACCAAAGAAGGGGAAATCCAAATGTAGTGATTATATATGAGAAGCGAAATTCTGAATATGGCCGACAATACATGCCAAAGATACAGCAAAGAACAGGGTTAAGAGTTTTCAGAATTATCGATATTCTACGATGTATTTGGAATATGGTCATTGTCCAAATTTGTCATTTTATGCACTTATATTATTTTCATAACAGCCAGTTCACGTAAAAATCATGCAGGGGGTGATACACTTGGGTACTCGGATTTCAATGAAACTTTGCATACATCTAAACTTTAATACCAAAAATACGTATTTTAAATGTTATGGCGTTTTATCAAAGGTTGCTATGGAAAATGGCTTTTTCAAATTTCCTTAGCAACAAGCCTTCCTTTTTTAAGGACAAAAGTCTCCTTTTTTGCAATTTTGCAATTTTTGACAAAATGACCGATTTTATATTTATTTAAAACCAGAAATATTTAAAAGTCAAATGACTACATGAACAACATATACATATTGTAAAAGAAGAGGAGTTGTTGTAATAAAACAGATTTTTAACACGTCGGATTTTAAAAATGTGCCGTTGCCATGGCAAGAAAACATAGACATTTTCACAAAATCACTTAATTGGCTTTATTTAAGGCATGATTTCTACAGTTTTACAAAATGATGTGCATGCAGTACCTGTATAGATTTAAAAAAAATCTTACATTTGCTTATTTTTGACGAACAAGCCGTTTCAATACAGCATAATTGCAAATCACTGGAAGATTAATTTTCTTTGACATATATTTATACTCTGTCAGTAGCGTCATATATAGTCCTATCATTTGATATATAAAGGTCCAGGACAGCCAAACATAAATTTGATCCTATCATTTAATTTTGCGAAAAATTATAAATGTTAATAATTGAAACATACTTTTTCTACATGCAAACTTTCATCAATTTCAACCGTTAGTTTTGAAGCTACGAACGTACATATATATCCATTGATAGCCCCAAAATGGTCCGTACATGTGACGTTAAAATGAACACACTTTAGGTAATGAAAAATAGTTACAAAATTAATCTTCTGTAGTGGCAGAATATTAACAAGTTCTGTATTTTTAATTTAGATATAATGTGGGCAATCGGATATGTATAGAATTATAAATGACCAGTAAGACTTTTAAAAGAAATTGTCGAAAGGAGATAAATTATGTCTTTTTTTAAACGTCTTTAAGTTGCTATTTTTTAAATAATAAAGTCCGTTTATCTGAACACTATCATTTATTTTCCGTAAAAACTTAAACACCTATAAATTCCTATTGAAATTCGGCCGTCAGTTCTTCAGTTACAGTGATTTTGTTACACCCCCCCCCCCCCTTATTTTACATTACCGAATCCTGATGTTCTTGCGAAAAACGCGCCAATGTCGCCGTTAAGGCCTTGTTACACGACGAGATTAGTTGCATGCAACTAATTGCAAAGAGTTTTTGGTCCGAGCGAGTTGCAGCGACTCGCACTGTTACACGTTGCAACTAATTGCATATATTTTGTGCTAAATTCATACCTTTTCCACCTAAAGTTTACGAATAAATTGTGTTATCAACAGATAAAACAGCATGTATTTTCAATTTTCATTACAATTACATTCACATAACTTTCTCGACGAAGAGAGGGCAGAAAATGAAATTTTTGAACCAAAAAAGCTTGCAGTAAGGTTACTGTGATCCTTTGTGAGAAAAAGAGCCATTTTATTCTCTATGTATTTGATATGACTAAAATTCGCCAGATAAGGGTTGAAATTATAAGGAATACCAGGTATTTTGATTGGTTGACGCTAAAAATTGCATGCGATTAATCGCAAGGAATAGAACGTGTTCTTACATGTATCTGAAAAAAGTTGCATGCGACTTTTGAAAGTCGCATGCGATTAGTTTTAAGCTATGTTACTCGACACGATTAGTCGCTTGCAACTAAATTGCAAACGATTAATCGCGTCGTGTAACAAGGCCTTTACTAGTGTGACGTCATAATTGATCCAGAGGTTTCCGATGGGGTTCTTTTGGAAATTGTTCTGGACCCTCTTAAGTTTGTTTATATAATAATTAATGTAGTCTTTTCACTTTGTAAATGCTTTCTGTCATTTTGAAAAAAAAACACCTGTTGCCATAGGAACAAAATAATGAAACTTTCACAAAAGTGCCTAATTAATCCATGTGTATTCAATTATTTTTATGACATGAATATGCAAGTTTGAGTAATTGTGAAAAAAAGTCATGTATCAGAAATTTCAATTGATGCAATTTGATTTAAAAAAAATGTAATGGTGACACAATTGAGATATTGATATCTTTGAATGGTACATATTATAAAACAGATTTTGTATATGATATATCAAACAACCTACATGAATACTAAAACAAATCTAATATTACTTTATTATATACAATTTATCTATATATCATTATAACAATAAGCCGTTGTCATGGCAACACATGTTTTTAAGTATAAAGTTTATTATCCTCTGCAACAATAGTAACGCCGTCATTCCTGTGTGCACCTCACACTTCTATTCTTACAACCCCGAGGGCACCGTTTTGATTGGATCTTGTACAACTTCATACAATCATTCCTTGTTGTAAAACGTACAAACCGAATGATTTAAAGGTCACAGGTCAAAGATCAATATCCTTGTATTCAGCCTAGAGGACATATTTTTGATTTGATCCGGAATAGGCGTCATACAGTTTTTGCTTTAGTTATGTCTAGAGGAAAACCCTATTGATTTTCAATGTCACACATTGGAAGTGTATTCAGCCAAGAGGGTGTAGTTTTTATTGGATCTTAACCAAACTTCATACACTTAATTATTGTTTATGACAATAGGAAAAATATATTGATTTCAAGATCATATGTCAACCGTCAAAATGTCATGGCAAATATCATGGTTATGACAAATAGTCTATGACAAAATATCACAAAATAGTCTATGACAAAATATAAAATAGTCTATGACAAAATATCATGGCAAAAATTATCATCAGTGTATGATGAGTTCCGCATATCGACCGTAGAACTTCCTCAGTGACGATGTTAGTCAGTCACAAACATATCCCTGAATGAGAAGCTTATCTGAAAGACGCCTAGCTCTCAGAACAAAATCCATATATTTGGTACTTGCTCTGGCATAGCATATCAACTGAGATATGAACACGCCATAAGCAGGTGATGATGGGATGTTGCAACTCAGGAAAGTTTGTAATGCTGAAATTGAAGTCGTCACGTTTGTCAAATCTAGAGTGAGGTGTTCATGAGACCATCAATGTCGTAGGACAACATTATGTCCAAATAGGATGCTGAATTATTTGTCTCTGTAGTTTTGTTTTATTTCAAGCTCCGAGGGATATATACTGCTGAGGTAATCCGCGAATTTTGGATTATTGAATGACAACACATCGGCTATGTATCTGTAAGTGAAGTTGAAGTCAAAAGCTAAGTATCTGTTCCCTTCAGAGACCAACGATTGAATGAATTCAGCTTCGTACGAGTAAAGGAAAATGTCGACAAGGAGAGGGGCACAATTGGAATTCCGACAATTTGCAGGAAGACCTTTCTACAAAACACCACAAACATGTTGTCGATCAGAAAGTTTAACATCCGAATAATGCCTGTTTCAGTGTACTTGTTTTCAGAATCGGACTTTTCTTTTACAAAGTAGGTTTTGTCATAGTTACAAATTACAATATCTCTTCCAGAGGGAAGGGATGATACAACAAAAACACAAACACTCGATTACACACATTTTCGACCCCTTGGCCTTTATCAAGTGTAAAAACGGCAAAGTATATAATAAGACTAAGTGTGATCCATCCTTTCTCCTCTGGCGTTCATTGCAATGTTTTTGTTAGTCTATAGTCTCCTTGTCCGGAGAGATAATACCATACCCTCGGTGTCGTCGTTGTCGTCGTCCGTAGACAAAACTTTAATCTGGGCTATATCTCTTGAACGAAAAAGGGTAGGGCTTTGATATTTCACATGTAGATACCTTGTGACTAGATCTTTCATTTGAGACCTTTGACTCAGTAACCTCGACTTTGGACTGTGATCTACTTTTCAAAAACTTTAACTTGGGCTATGTCAGTTGGATTATAAGGGGGTAGGGCTTTGATATTTCACATGTAGGTACCATGTGACAAAACCTTTCATTTGAGACCATGATGTTTGACCTAGTGACCTTGACCTTGACCTACTTTTCAAAAACTTTAACCTCGGCTGTATCTTTTGAACTATAAGGAGAAGGGTTATGATATTTCACATATAGATTCCTTGTGACAAGACCTTTTATTTGAGACTATGACCTTTGACCTGGTGACCTAGACTTTGGACTTGAACCTACTTGAAAAAAAACTTTAACCTTACAGTAGTGTTAAAGATAAAGTTGACAATTTCTATGAATACTAATTAAAATGAATGAGGAATTAGGGTGAAAAAAGAATACGTAAAGTGAAGTAAGTCATAATAAATGTGAATGATTCAATACTATGTGTATGCATAGAATCGTGAGATTCCTCATAGCCAAAGATTGTAATACACCTTAGTTTTATTAACCAAAGCTAAATATATATTCCAAATTGCTATGCGTAGGAATAAGGACTTTTCTTAGAGATGGTGAATGCCGCTATGTGTATGAATAATTACTGAATAATGCTATGGTGAATGACAAACGTGAATGAATAAACCAAAACTGGTTTCAACGCAGAAGAACACCGCCTTTTTTTCGTTTTGAGATTCCTATCGTGAATTCTGAAATTTTTATGTAACCGTAATAACAATGGCAGACTTCGTTCGAACAGGACGTTCTCTGTCACCTTTTTTGCTTGTTATTTCACATCTTCGCCAAAAAAGTTGTTCTGTTGAAAGATTTGCCGAATCCTTAAGAGGGAATATTACTTTAATCATCTTTGACCAATTCGGGTCAGCTGTCAATTATTATCTATCTCATGGACTTGTGACCGATCAACTGTGAGATCAACCAAGTGCAGAGAATCAGCCTACAGATCTGTCATTGCTTTTTTAATTTGATGAGTGATCATCGCTATATTTGAAAGATATTGCGTATATGTTTATTTTTTACGTTACGTTACGTTATTGTTTACAAGAGAAACAAATTTCTCTCAATAGATAATTAGCGAATTACCGAGGTTAAAGCAAACCTTCAGTTTGAAATTGGTAATGAGAAAAGAAGCCAACATCGGAAATACGCATTTTCACAGTCAAAACAAACATTATACACTGCCATCCATAAATACCTATACAAACAATACATCATTTTAAATTCTTTATAACTTTATCCTAATTTTTAACCCTGAACTTGAAAGAATCATAATAAATGGCTCCACATAATTCAAAATTATGAATTGTGATAAGGTAAATGTAAAAAGAAACTTTTTTAATCTGCACAATTTTTTTTCCCAAAAATTGTCATTTTTATATAAAAAATAATAAAAATTCAAAAACTTCAAATGTTTGGGTCAAGTTTGTTACAAATGATTTCTACAAGGTGCATTATTACAATCATACAGCCATGGATTTGAAACTGTTCATTTTATAACAGCAACATGAGTAGAAATAGTGTATACTAATTAATAGATGGCAGTGTATTTGATTGTGTAAATGTGTCTATTGAAATGCATGATGTACCTTGAAATGAAATATTTTTATGTACATATATATTTTCTCTCTCTCTCTCTCTTTCTATCTCTCTCTCCGGACGTTCAAATCATATCAGCAAAATATTCTATTGTCTTGTGAGAGCAAGGAAGTTATTACTCTTCCCATTAATTTAAAATAGTAGATTATTTCATAGAATATTAGTGTGTGCATGGGTTAATTTATAAGATTTCTTTATCTTTGGACAAGGGTTTCGCTCCTTGAATTCCACACGGACTTCTCTCTGGACCAATTAGGGACCTCAAAGCGATCCCCAAACCCCTTGAACGAAAGTGCTTCCACTTGAAAAGTAATCTGGCTACGCTCTTGGCAACGAGCATCTAAATATATTTGAGTATTTATTGATGAATGAAATCTTAAAAATGCATAGGAAAAAATATAATGTATTTGCAGACGTATAACCAGACTTGTCAGAATGACAACATAGCTCGCCGGTGGCAACCATATGTAAATTGCAACAACAACAATAAAAAAGGTCTTATCACAAGGAATGCACATGTGAAATATCAAAGCCCTATCACTAACCATTCAAAAAATATGGCCAAGGTTAAAGTTTTTCAAAAGTAGGTCAATCATCTCCAAGGTCAAGGTCACAAGGTCAAAAATTTTGGTATCCATGGAAAGGTCTTGTCACAAGGAATACACATGTGAAATATCAAAGCCCTATCACTTACCATTCAAAAAATATGGCCAAGGTTAAAGTTTTTCAAAAGTAGGTCAATCATCTCCAAGGTCAAGGTCACAAGGTCAAAAATTTTGGTATCCATGGAAACGTCTTGTCACAAGGAATACACATGTGAAATATCAAAGCCCTATCACTTACCATTCCAAAAATATGGCCAAGGTTAAAGTTTTTCAAAAGTAGGTCAATCTCCAAGGTCGAGGTCACAAGGTCAAAAATTTTGGTATCCATGGAAAGGTCTTGTCACAAGGAATACACATGTGAAATATCAAAGCCCTATCACTTACCATTCCAAAAATATGGCCAAGGTTAAAGTTTTTCAAAAGTAGGTCAATCTCCAAGGTCAAGGTCACAAGGTCAAAAATTTTGGTATCCATGGAAAGGTCTTGTCACAAGGAATACACATGTGAAATATCAAAGCCCTATCACTTACCATTCCAAAAATATGGCCAAGGTTAAAGTTTTTCAAAAGAAGGTCAATCTCCAAGGTCAAGGTCACAAGGTCAAAAATTTTGGTATCCATGGAAAGGTCTTGTCACAAGGAATGCACATGTGAAATATGAAAGCCCAATCTGTATTGGTTTAAAAGTTATAAGCAAGGTTAAAGTTTTTGTGCACGCGCACGCAGACACAGACGCAGACGCAGACGCCAACGCCGACGCCGGGGGTATGACAATAGCTCTCCGGACATTCGTCCCGGCGAGCTAAAAAAAGGCAGGACGAAAAGGATACCTTTAAAGGCGGATCAATAATCATTTCACTAAAGGAAAAATGAACGAAACATATTACTGTAAACATGGTACCTTTTCCTCTCTTTACTCATTCGTTATTTTCATATTTAGCGAATTGCATTGATCTATGTTTATGTATTTCTAAAATTAATGTAGCTGCTGAAATAAAAAACTGAATAGTCATAATACTTCGATTTTCCGCGATCAACTGAGATTATCATGACATTGCTCAATGACCAGTGTACGAGGGTTGTTCGATAAATTCGTAGACAAGTTTAATAAAAGTTTTATCGTTACGGTTAAACAATTTGATTATATACTAATCTATTCCTTACGATTGCATATTCTTATTGTGCAAAATTCAAAGCAATAGGTCAAAGAAATACAATATGTTATGTATTGACAAATACTAAATCAGAAGACATTATGAGCACTGGAACATGCATTCAAAAAGAAGGGAGGAGATCTCCAACAAGACCCCGTTGAAGCATCAACAGTAAAACACCAAAACACCCGATGCAAAAACACAAAAGACGAGTACAGCACGAGACGGAAAAGAGACACACGACATGTAAACATCAAACACAAAAGACTACACATAAACCGACGAGACCAATGGGTAACCGGTGCCGACTTTGGACGGCCATCTGTCACGCAAGTAGCAAATGGTGTGGTTATCCTGGATTACGTGCGCACAACCCTCTCAAGCAGAACTCACAATTGAAGCGATTGCTATGTAATATGAAAGAATCACAAAAAAGCATTTCAAACACTACATTTTCAAATATTCTAATCTTCCAAATTTGAAGACATAAACATATCGACGGTGTTTTTCTCAAGGAGTCACTTCGGAGAGCGGCGCAGTAAATGGTGTCCAAAACCACGCTATGCGAAGTAATTAGCAATTTTCGGCTTTTGTTCGGTCTTTAAATCTAAAATCATTTTGGGAGGAAAAGTCGTTTATTTTATTTCAATCGGTTTAAAAA
This sequence comes from Pinctada imbricata, assembly GCA_033119305.1. NCBI lineage: Eukaryota > Metazoa > Mollusca > Bivalvia > Pterioida > Pteriidae > Pinctada > Pinctada imbricata. Next base: position 1,977,038 of record VSWD01000011.1, read on the forward strand.
TAAACCATACAGATTAAATTAGGCAATAATACGCTATCTAGAATTATTCCCTGGTCCCATCTATCTGTACACAGACGATGCATCATTTCAGAACGCGGATTGGTCAATTTTGTTCTTTTAAGATGTTCAAACCATTCTCTTGGAATGAATGTTTATCACTTTTTCATCTTCGTTGCAAATTGTATGCATACTGACGTGTGCTCGAAACATTTGTCTTGCGGTCAATAGCAATGTGTACCAACTTCAAAATGTAGATCTTTTATGGAAATTGTATTAACTTGAATAAAAGTTAAATGATTCGACGTCGTTTAAAAATTGTAGGGAAACGTCATTTTTACCACTCTTACGACTTGATGGCGCTTCTTGTAATAGTGCTATCTAAATTCCAGTGTATAATAACAAACTCAAAGGAGCAGATTCGGTAACATGGAAAATCGGCCCTAATTTTAAAATGTTTTAGATTTTGATTGTATTTCGTATCAAGGAAGTTAAACGTGTGGTTGTTTGAAATATCGAATAAATATTTTAATTTACGTGCAATACACCGAAAGATATGGCTTCAAAATCGGCTTAAAGTCGTAAAATACTGAAAAATCATAAGAAATTGGCATAATTCTGGTCAAAATTTATGAAAATAAGTAGGGCGCCAGCCCTCACTCTAAATAATTTTCATATAAAAAGTTGAATTTGCGATGTATCTTTCGATCTACATGAAATTTATGTTGGGTGAGGGTTGGCGTCTATACTAATTTTAAAGATTTATGGGAAAGTTATGGCGATTTTCCTTCATTTTCCGTCATGCAGAGGAAATGACGTCAAAATATAAAATATTTTATATATATTTCAAATATTATGACAATGAAAAATGTTTACTTTCTATTTCTGCAGATATTTGAGATAAAGTTAAGAGAAGCTGAATCATAATTTTCATAAAATTATTTTTCGCAAAAATTTAGGGCCGATTTAGTAAGTTAGTGAACTTACCCCTTTCAGTATGACAACTTTCAAATACTTTTAAAACAATAAAGTATATACTTTGACTTTTTCTGCGTTCTAATTTAGAAAATTCTACACTTACTGTCACGAATTTCTGAATTATTGCGGTTGTCTACGAATTTTTCGAACAACCCTCGTAAACATGGTTAATCAGCGTGAAAGAAATGAACCACTTATTCAGTTATTGTTAGTAGTAGGAAGCGCAATTACAAACAAATTTAACCAGCTTTATTTTTTTTTAATCCGGCGAATAATGATATACCCTTTCACATGCGATCATTTCTCATTTCCTAATATCCTTTTTTTAAAGACATCTGCATGAAGAAATACACATGATTAGTTCTACTTTGTAAAATATTCAGATTTTCCTGTTGTAAAAATGTACCCCCTTATAAGGCCTCGTTTTCACCGACACACGTACACTAGGGGTGCGTTCGATTAGACGACTCGTGTCACACGTGAACGACAAGTGTCGCGACCCGAGTGTTGAACACGAGTGACACGAGTATACTCCCCAGTTTACCGGGAGTAATCGAGTGTTAAAGCAGTTGGCTCCTGACGATTTTGAATTCACTGCGCAACGCGAACTATCGTATACCGGTCGGAATGACGTAAAGTGTAAGAAACATGAACAGGAGGCTTATAAACAAAACTTATTTATGTTTAATCAATTAACAAAAAGAAAAACATAATGATACATAAATGAATCAGATTTTGTTGCTGTAAACCCCCTGGCTGCGACAATCTTGTTCAAATAACGTTACGTCACAGTGAGAATTTTTTCCGTCCTTCCCACCAAATGTAAATGTACTGTTACGCTGCAGAACTTGGATTGCTACATGATCTATTTGATTTTTCTATAAGCCCTGTCATTTCAGAAGGTAATTTAAAATTTGATACATATGCTTTTAAAGGGTATATTTGGATTTTCAGTGTTCAAGATACCCCGAGAGACGCCAAATTATCTAAAACGCAACGAAACATGTAACATAGATATGCACTAGAAAAGAACCCGCGCTAGCATGGAAAATATTAACGTATACGTAGATGCACCATGTATGACTCTCATATGCAGTACTTGTACAGAGGGATTCTGTTCAGATTTATATAAAATGAATTTGAAATAATATGATTTCCATCCACTTACGGACCGTCATCTCAATATGTCGGAATCAAAAACAAACGAATTTACGACTACGCAAGATCGATCTATTTCATATGTTTTTGCATGATAAAGTGATTAAAATCGGTATCGAGTTTTCGAAGTGATTTGTGGGGGAAGTAGCCAATATTTGACACACTTTTTCCCAGTGACGGATCATACGCCCCACCCAAACCCTAAGATTTGAAAATAATAGGTATAAAACGATAAATTTCAATCCAAAAAAGATGCTCACATAGTTAAAGAAGTCCTCTACTGGTGGGTATTTTCACTTACATATACTCGGACAAACTCAAATTACAAAGTATTGGTAGTTCCATGAAAATATATTGTCTTGTTTATCCATGAAACAGCGATTTATAGGCCCATATCAACAAGCTAGCGATTTAACACAGAACTAGTCTGCAACTTCCGCTGAAATTGAAAGTACAAATTCGTGACGTCAGATGTGTGTATACACTACACAGTCACACGATGACGTAATGTGAAATATAGTACATGTGTCTCTTTGTTTATATAGTACATTTATAATTTTTTTTTCGGTTTAACCATTTTAAAAGTAAATTAGACATCAGTGGTTTTTTTAAAGACCTGTACAATTTCATTGTCGGATCCATCCAGGTGGAGTGGGGGGGGTTCTTCCCCATTCCTGGTAAGACTTGCATGAACACGGAAAATATATAATGAAGGGAGGGTGCGAGATCGAAATTTTATAGGGAATGAAATCCTAAGTAAAGCCTTTCCTAGCTGTCTAGATGGGATCTCAAATTGATATTCTTATCAGCTTATAAATAGCTAGGATTGAGGGGGGGGGGGGGGGGGGGGTGGCGCAACTGTATTAGGAAGAGGGTGAAAAATGATAATTAATGTCATTAAATTGACGACACATTTTTTGGCTGTTTTAGATAATATGGAATTTATTTTCTGAAGTTATATAAAGTTGTGAATGTAAAAAAAATTAAATGATTAAGGTCGACAAAAAAATAAATGATATGGCCTGGAAAAGTGTTTGTTGGCTCCGTTCAGGATTTCAGGAAAAAAATAACTTTCTTGTAATTCAATACCGGGAGAAGTGATCATGTAATGTATATCGAATAAAATGAAATTCTAATCGTTTCAGAATTAAACGGAAGGTAACGAGCGTTCTTCGTCAACATTTAGTGATCGAGTATCTCAGTACGAGAGAGAGAGAGAAAGATTTTCATTTCCGAGGTACATTACAAGAATTCAAGACGGTCTTAATTTATTAATAATACTATCTCAGCTCCAAAAGAATATGATCACTGTGTTGCCCAGAACAATAAGAAAATAGATATCCGGAATACATGTATATAATAAGTGTCTTATTTTGTGTGTTTATGCAGAAATGAATTTCAATGGCTGATGCATTTATTTTGATATAATGCGCGTTAGCGCATTTTATCAAATAAATGCATCAGCCATTGTAATTTATTTCTGCATAAACACACAAAATAAGACACTTATTCTATATATATGCGCTTTCAAAGCCAAAAATAGAACGAAGGAAGCACCCGATTCTATTTATAAAGCGAATACGTTCACTAATACAGAGGGGAGTTAATTTTAGAAAGGAACAGCTGGAGTTCCCCATGACAACGTCACGCTTATTCACTATGACTGAACTGTCATAAATTAATGCATTATGATATATCAAGTATTACAAATTAAACAATTTAACAATGGAATCATGACAAAATATGACCAAATAAGTTGTTTATTACTCTCTAGATGTTGACTGTTTGGAACTAGTTTTGTTGGCGGAATGAATTCCCATTTAGTATCCGTTTGAGTCAGTTGCAGCGCGGTGAAATCATGAAATGTTGATAGCGTTACTTCATGGATTTTTCTTCTACTGTGTACTGCTTACATGGGTGGTTTATTTTGGAATTATCACAAACAACGCCGAATGTGACAAGAAATCTTCATTCGAAATATTCCGTTGAGTGAAGGATGTGACATCAATCGACAGAGAGCTATTGTAGCTGCGCCTGCCTCTGTTGCTTGTTGATGTCGTATTCTGTAATCGTCAAGACAAAGTCGCTGAAAGAGGTAAGGGATTAATGGGGAAGATTTAAGATATGAATTCGACTTTCTATATGATGATGTTCCTAATTTCTGTATAGGAAAGATTTTATACTTGTTGATATTCAATTCAAATTCATACGCGATGCTCGGCGGCGTTTTGACGTCACACTGTTATTGATAAAGAAATCAATAACAATCGTCCTGAAAGCTTTATCTCGGGCAATTACTGTGGTTGTGCATATATATACAAGTATTTGATATGGTATCTTGTTTATGATTATCAAATATATTTTTTCCAAAATTCAGTCGCAGTTGAAATTTACGTCCCCACCCCAATCTATCGAAAATTTTGTAAACATGTAACAGGTTATGCTCTGCATATTGAAAACTGAAGTTCTTGCGTATTTCGATGCTCCACACGGATCCGTTTGATGAAACATTTGATGGACATTTATTTGTTTACACTCAATAAAAAAATTTGTTTTACAAAACAACAATCGTCAAACATCGTATCGTTATTTATGAGGGGGGGGGGGAGGTCTGGAGACGAGAGTTATGTCTGCCATTCGGGCGAGAGGGTGTTAATATTTGTCTTTAACAGTTGTTGCATACTGACTTTTTTTCGGCACTTGGGGCCTGTATATATGTAAAAAAAAATCTAGCTTGTATCTTTCCTTCTTTCTTTCTTTTTTCCCAGCTCACAAAAATAAGTACATTGAACATGTCGATGACTTATATTTTTACATTTAATTCTCATCAATATTTCACAGACATAATTTCTCCCTCTTTTAACATGTACATGGCATGCTTTTTCCAATGTAAGGAAGGTAATATTTATTGAAGTACGTACGTGCCGACTAGAAGTGGGAAGGTACAAATGTCAACAAAGGCGGGTGGTATCAATAGGCTGAACGGGAGGGAGTCAGATTACCGGGGAAATTATAGAATTTTGTAAATAGGATACCATCTACAAGCGTGATCTAGACGGTTAGGACGTCATGACCCCTTGGATTCGCCAAAAATGCAGATGTTTTCTTTGTTTTACTAGTACATGTAGTATGTTTTTTTCCGAAATAGACGGCTTACCCCACCCCCATTTTCTTTCCGGGGGAAAGGACCCTAACGAAAAAGTACTATAGTATACTATAGTAAACTATAGTATACTATAGTATACTATAGTATACTTTACTACACAAAACTTTACTATACTATACTACACGAAACTTTACTATACTACACGAAACTTTACTATACTATACTATACTACACAAAACTTTACTATACTACACAAAACTTTACTTTACTACACTATACTACACGAAACTTTACTATACTACACAAAACTTTACTATACTACACGAAACTTTACTATACTACACAAAACTTTACTATACTACACAAAACTTTACTATACTACACTATACTACACGAAACTTTACTATACTACACAAAACTTTACTATACTACACAAAACTTTACTATACTACACAAAACTTTACTACACAAAACTTTACTACACAAAACTTTATGAAACTTTACTACACAAAACTTTATGAAACTTTACTACACAAAACTTTAAGAAACTTCACTATACTACTAGAAACTTCATGAAACTTCACTATTTCAAAGAAATAATGTATAGTGGGAGAGATATACATGTTAAGCTAAGGGCAAAGTATAGGTGCATGTAACACAATACAATGTATTTTGATTATGCGCCAATGGATTTTCATTATATTTATACATAGTGTGATAAGAATGTGAAGAGGAAGCCATCATTACACATTATTTCTAAACTATACGACAACAAAGACGAACGACCCGAAACATATATTAAAGAGCATCCTTTTTTCTTGAAGTATACAAATTTTCAAAACATTTCACCGAAAAATAGAGTTTTAAAGAATTTTTGACTATTTCAGTATATTTTCACAGTATTCAAAAAGAAATCTAAGTCCCATAACTCTGTAACAACAAAACAGATGAACCTGACAATTGAAAGGTGGTTTCCTCTCCTCAGTCTTATTACAATGTAGAAATATCATGTAAATCTGTGGATGCATATTGCTTTTACTATAATTTGTACCCCCTCCCATTACACATAATTTTTCAATTATGCGACAAAAAAAAATTCAAACCCGTTACATATACAAAAGAACATCCTTTCTTCAAATACAAATTTTTAAAACATTTCAACCAAAAATAGATTTTTAATGAATTTTTAACTATATTAGTATATTTTCACAATATTTAAAAAAAAATCTAAGTCCCATAACTCTGTAATGACAAATAGGATGAACCTGAAAATCTAAAGGCAGCTTCCTCTCTAAATTATGATCTAAATCTTAAAATATCATGAAAATCCATTGCTTCATATTTCATTTATTGCGTTCCATGTGCCTGTAATTTGCCCTTAGGCTTAGCTTAAAACATGTACATGCATGTGCATATAACCCCCCCCCCTCCCATCATGCCCATTACACGCGATTTCTCAATAATGAGACCAAAAAAATAAAAACCTGTAACATATATGAAAGAACATCCTTCCTCCTTGAGATATACAATTTTTCAAAAAATTTTGACCAAAAATAGATTTTTAATGAATTTTTAACTAATTTTCTATATTTTCATATATTAACAAAAGGAATCTAAGTCCCATTACTCTGTAACGACAAATCAGGTGAACCTGAAAATCGAAAGGCAGCTTAATTCCTCTTCACAGTCTGATCAAAGTGCATATCATTAATTTTAAATATCATGAAAATCTGTTGACGCATACTGAAGTAATTGCGTTCCATAAGAGGACGGAGGCGGTAGGGCTGAGTATCGCGGGTCAAATGTGTATTGCGCGTTATATAGCGATATTTGGAAAAATATTGCGATATATATTGCAATATTTTTATACGGTAACATCAAGAGCCCTTATGGTTTTTTTTCCCTACCTCAATTTTCCTTTCAAAATTTTATTTTAAAATCTTAAAATGTCTTCATCATGATATAATTACGGATGCACACGTGCAGACAAATTTGACCAATCATACGTACATGCATGAATATCCGGTTGAAAAAAATAATATCCATCCAGTTATTTTAAGCTATTAATGTGATAATTCTGCTGAGACATCAGCGGACACTCGCGGACAGACAGCGCAAAAAGTCGCTAGGAAACTTTAAATGACACCACTATATTGTATGTTTAAACAATCATAACTAAATATATACATGTACTATAAACAAAATATAAGAATCAAGCTAACATGATAGTCTTTCTTGCAAATTAGTATACCAATGTGCAGTGTGTTGCGGAACATTTCTAAAGGTTGAAGAAACGTTATTTTACCTATTTCTTGAAATATGTTTTGCTGTGTAGCATAGAACGGAGACCTCGTCATGTTTAAAAGTGGCTAGTCAGAAAATTGCAGAAATAATCGCTTTTGCCCATATGTTTTAAAGAGACAACATAAAAATATGAAGATAAATAATATCGTCAAAAACCGGTTTTTGAAAACAAATACAGTGGTACGTATTGCGAAGCCTCATATCGCGATATGCCGGTACCGCGATAAAGCCGCTCAGCCCTAGGAGACGGACAGATGGACTGACGGACATTGTCATACCATAATATATCCCGTCAAATGATAGGTGTATAAAAGTTAACTGCATGGACCTTCACAATGCTTTTTTTCATATTTCATAAAATTCTATTGAAAAAAATCTGTCTAAATCTATTTGTTGATTAGTTATTGAAACCAGTCGAACTGCACAGAACTTTAATGTACATAGATGAGCAATTGGTAAAATTTTAATATCCATTGTCTGTGCACTATGAAGTATGATGGGATCCGAGACTAACTATTAGATAAATAATAGAAACTATCGAAATGTCCGGAACAATTTTTAAACATGCCTATCATCATACTGATTTAGAGAAAATTCAGAAGATTTTGACAATCCAACGTAATGAGTTACAATATCAATATAAAAAAAATTATTATTTATATAATAGTGTTAGGTTTAGTGTTCACTATGCCGAAATAGTAGTGACAGGAGGGTCGCGTGCATCTTCGATCCTCATCGACTATTGACACGGAATGATGTTTTTGGGCTGAACATCTTCTCCCAAGCCTTATAAATAATGTAGATATGTTCTTAACCCGTTCTTAAAAAATGTTTGTCGATCAAAAGCTCTGCTTACAGCTTTAATATTCATTGTTAAAAATATATCCAACGTTAATTAAAGATCATTATACAAATAAGGACTTGGCCTCGGTCGATATCACAAATCTTATCGGGTCATTATAATGACATAATGACCGAGGCCAAGTCCTTATTTGTTATATTATATAACGAATAGTTAGATTATATAGGATTAAAATAATGATTAAAACCAATATAAACACAAAAATTTTAATCAAGAATCCAACAATTAATTGCACTTTTTTGTGAAAAGTATATCTTTTAATATTTAACAAAATAACTATATTATTTTTTATCATGTATACCGAAATCAGGACAACTACCACACCCAGTCATTATCTTCCGTCAGCGGTCATTTACGGAAATTCTAATATGACTTGATTCTTTTTCCCTATTAAGACAACAGACGCAAGCCGGGCTCTATTCTTCAATATAGGCCCTATAGCGATAAGCCACGCCTACCCATTTTCTGAAAGCAGATAAACCGGCAGGAACTGGTTTTTATATAGAATCAAAAGGTCTAAGTTTGGTCATCATTAGAATAGAAATAAAAAATGACAAACCGGGCTCTATTGTCTCATAATGCCCTCGCGTCCTCAGCCAATCACATTTATCACCTTGCCGCTGACGCGGCTCGGTCATAAATGTGATTGGCTGAGGACGCTCGGACATTATGAGACAATAGAGCCTGACTTGTCATTTTTCTTTCTTAAATAATGACTCGAGCGCCAGCCAATCAGAATCGACGTTACATCCCGTTTATATAATATTAGATTTTATTATACATTGATTAAGACGTACGCACAGCTGCAAAATTCTGTGCGAGCAATGTAGATTATGATTGGATTTACGTTTAGCTTGTTTAGATTTCCAGTCTTTTTAAGATAAAATCTCTGTATGTCTTAGAACTAGAGCGATAGAAATAGAAACTGGAAACATAGATTCTATTTATGCGTACTTGTGACACACTCGATAGATATCAATGGGTATTAAACGAATCTAATGCGTAAAATACACAAAACACAGGGAAAATTTAAATCACTGGCAGTTGTATCATTGCGCCGATGCACTTCCTTCCTCCCCCCCCCCCCCCCCCCCCCCCCACCTTTCTAACATACACATATTTGAATTCTGTTTCTCAGAAAAAAATACTTTCAATTAAATATGTGTCTTACTTAACATGCTAAAATTTCTTAGATTGAAAATAAATTCAGTAAGTGGCATACATTTGAATTATGTAACAAATACACATAATAGCAGTAGCAGTCAGAGGCAACTCGAGTTTCAAAACGTTACTGTAACATTACGTTACTTTAAAAGAGTATCTGAAACGAAGTTATCTCCCATCAATCATATTCCATATCAATTTCTTGTAAAATATGATTGTGAGTACTAAGTATACCTTTTTTCTAACATATTTTCACCAAACAGTGAAACTCCTCGTCGACTCGATGTCCTTCTCGTTCGGGATGTCCTTGGTCTAAATATAGCACCAGTCAAATCTATAATAGGAGTACCTGCAGGGACGTGATACTAGGGCTGGGCTAGACAAGACCTAGGGAAGAGGGGTTGCAGCGAGGAACCTTAACGTATTTCGAAAGCGATGAAAGGGTGGGTCCAGGGTTGGAAGCACATAGGAGATAGGAGGTGTTTTGTGTACCCTTCAGAGTCATATGAACCAATTTTGAAAAGGGCCGAGTACCGAGCGGGGGAGGGGGGGGGGTAACGCCAAATCCTGTGGGTAGGGATTCGGGGGTCTTTCTTCTCAGAAAAGTATTCATAGGACGGAGAAACATGCATGGTGGATGGGGTTCAGATCATCATATAATGTCCGATTTAAAATAAGAAAAATTAATAATTTTCAAATTATTCCAGTGGCGGATTTAAGGGGGGGCTTTAGGGGCTGGAGCGCCCCCCCCCCCCCCCCCCCCGGCAGCGAAGACAAAAAAAAAAATAATATCTTTTACGACATAAAAGTATATAGGGTAATTTGTTAGAAAGATCCCAAAGACACTACAGAAAACGCCGATTTTAGTCGATTTCTCAAAATTTTCTCGGGGAGGGGGAGTTGTCGGTGTGGACACGTAGGCGACGAAAAATCTATAGATGCATAACATATATAGAGCTGGATCTGGAAAAAAAAGTCACACGCAATGCATAATTAAACCTCAAGCCGAAGTTATTTCGCAAAGGGCTAGGGTTTTTTCCCCAGTAATTTGGGGCCAGGGCCTGGCCCCAAATTACTGGAAAAAAAAACCTTAGGGTCTGTGCAATTTGGAAAAATTACGACGTTCGGGAATATTTGTGGTAGTACTAGCTTAGAAAGTAAATGACTGCTTAGACAATCAAAAGATCAGAAATGAATGTTAAATCAAATGATTTTCTTTTGAATTAGATTTAATTACGATAATGATTAGTATTTTATTACATAAATTATGGCAAATTAACAGTAAATTTGCTACTTTTGAACCAGTAAAATTAACCAATTGTGGTGATAATTCCACCTACATGTGATTGGAAAATTTTAGAGCCATAGTTTGGAGAAAAAAAGATACAGTTTTTTTTTTGTTTTTTTTTTACTAATTTTCATTGGGAATGGCGCCAAATGACCCCGGCGGTTGAGGTTCTGGATACGCCACTGTGTTCATATAGACTAATTTTAATTTACACAATAAATTATGCTTTTACCGATACTGCATAGAAGAGGTTGTACTGAGGAATTTTTCCACTGATTTTGCAACTTTCGTTTCGTTTCTTATCGTTTCTTTGAGAATTCAAAGGCGAGTGAGGGATAAAAAAAGAGTTCAAAAGAACAAACAAACAACAAAACAAAATGAGAAACTAACATGTAACAATAAAATACATAGAAACAAACCTATATTATAGGACATGAAGAAAATGCGTATCATTAATCTAAGCTCCTCGCTAAGTAATAGATACTAAAAAAAGTTCTAAGTTTAAGAGAGAGAGAGAGAGAGAGAGAGAGAGAGAGAGAGAGAGAGAGAGAGAGGTGACTTAATTGGATGCGAAGCGAATGAAATTACAAGACTATACAAGGACTTCTAATAAACAAAGTTAGTCCTTGGACTATATATACATGTAGTCCAGTCGGGCGTGAGAGAGGGGGGGGGGGGGGGGGTCCAGCATATGATTTTAAAATGAATTTTGTGTAAAAACGCAAAAAAGCTTCAAGTCGGGGTGTCCACATACCTCCTCTAGGTCCGCGCTTAAATTCGATTAATGGTATCGATCTCTTTTACTTACCCTGTTGTATATTCTAAAGGTATTCCGTACGAATGCTTTCGGCTTGTCGGTATCTTCAAGGTCACATCAACCGTTTAATCTTTCACGGCATAAATATTATCATTATAATTGTAAATTATGGTGAAAAATAGAAGATGTATCATATTGCGTTTTTTGAAGTATTAATTAATTATCTATATATTCTAGATTTTTTTTTTTTTTTTTTTTGAATGATAAATTGTTGACTTTATACAAGGGCGGATCATAGACGTATATACGTCTCTGGGCGGATCTAGATTTTGTTTCAAGGGGGATGCAACCAATCATGGAATCCATATTTAGTAAATATATGTACATGTGCATAAGAAAATAAAACTTGTATAAAAATCAGGAGAGAGAGAGAGGGGGGGGGGGGGGGGGGGGCAAAGTCCTGGCGCCGGTAACTCCCTCTAGAGCCGCGATTACTTAAAAGAAGTAGGTGTAGAGAATGTCAAATAATTGTATTAGTTTGAACAATATTTATTCATTATATTTATTTCAACAATAGTATTCATCGTATTCAAAGTAAGGATATAGTTATACATACTCTGCTCTTTAATTGATCCTTGATAAATATATAGTACATCGTTTGTTAAAACTGAATCATGTTCAAATACTTTCAAGAGGAACCTATTTGATTCATTTTTTTTAATTTTCACGGAAGGCCCGGGCTCCCATCGATAGGAGGGGGGGGGGGGTATCCTCCAGCCTCACAATTCTCAAAAGAAAAGTATATGTCCCCCGCAGTTGAGGTTCTTTGTCCCTGATCGCCAAATAACTTTCACCAAAGTTATGAAAAAAGAACAAACCTATCCGTGATGTATGAAATAACACATCGATAGGTCAGAATCAAACATTTTATCCGAAATTCTACCGTTCTAGGTTCATTATCGAAAATTTGTTTCATTTATCTTGAACCCCCTCCCCCAACACGATGTATTTTTCCCTGCCCTACGACATCCCTTCAATGTCCCCTTTTTCTCCCCTGATAGAAAGGACCTGATTCGCGACGGGTGACACCCCGAGCTAATATACAGTTACATCATGTTGCGTAATGTGACATGCCTCCCGCTTTATATACAGGGGTACAAAACCACGAGGCCTTCTCTCTCTCTCTCTCTCTCTCTCTCTCTCTCTCTCTGGAGTATACATGGCAATAAATAATTAGATTAAAAGGTAAAAATGAACAAATAAATATTATAACTACCAAAAATGATTTTTTTAAAAAAACCCACATCGGACCCAGTTCGATTTTTTTATCCGAGAAAATGCTCATGTTAAAGATATCAGAACAAAAACTTGATAATTCATTATCAAAAAGCATAAAAAAAATCAAAACTTTCTCAAAGTCATCTTTTGTTATTTAACATGGGCGGAGTTAGGGGTGGGGTCCGGCCGGGAACCCCTCCCCGTTTCCATTTTTTTTCAGTGACAGATTTAATTGTTCCCCAGAATTTCACAATGTTGAAATAATATACACAAAATTTATTATACACACATGTACCTTCTATCACTGTCTATATATATTGACTCGAAACCATCATCATGATCATTGATCAAATCCAATAGTTCGTACAAACTTTATTTATAGCATGAGTCATAGAGGGCCCCGGGATTTTCTGCTCAATCTAAAACTATCATTATTTCAAATAGTAAATCATATCTTTTTTCTGCATTTCACAAAAAAATTTACGATCATATACATGAAAAATGATTTGCAAAACAAGCCACGGGTAAGGTAACGGGAAAATTATTGTGCAACCTATCTTCTTTCATCAGAAGTTTGTGTAATCTAATTAACATATTTGCATTACGGTAAAAAAAAAATCAACTCAAGACATTGATGTGTCTTTTTCCAAATGATTCTCAGAAAGGTCAAAGACTCATCCTATCGGTTCGGGAGGGGATGCACCTGCCCTGGGTATCCATTTCTTTGTCGCTTTTTTTAAACGAGTAAGAAAATGCCCCTGATATGCGAGAGGAAAAGGAGAAAACATACTCCAGATTCACCCGTGATTTATTTATTTTTTTCAACTTTTTTTTCCTGGGGAGATCGGGCCGATATTTAAGCCCCCACTTCTCCGAGTCTGGATCCGCCTAGAGTTGACCACTTGGCAGTGGCGGATCTAGGATTTCAGAAAAGGGGGGCCCAAGGTTTCAGCTCGAAGAAAATTGTTCACGTAAAAACTGACAAGCAAAAGAAGAGCGTGAACCTCAAGACTGATGATCTAATTAAGAAGTGGGGAGGGGGAGAGGAGTTGATTCATTTACTTTAGTTTATAGGTAGACTGGCGAGCGTAGCGAGCCGGAAATTTTTTTTTTAGATATGAAGTTTTCATTTGTTTTCAAACTTAGTCATCAATACATGTATATACAACTACAACTTTATTCTATATATATTGGCGAGCGGAGCGAGCCGTAAAATTTTTGGAATAGATGGTTACTTTTTGTTATAAGAATACAATCTCTCTCTCATTTTCCATGCTCCATTTTTGTTTGACCAATTGGGGAAGGTTTGGAAGATTAGGACATTACAACCCCACTATCCACCTGTCAAACGTGGTTAGATCGGCCCATGAAAATGAAGCATTTGGTAATTATTCAAGTGTTAATTTGATTTTGAATTTTGTATGTGTTTATGACATATGAATCCGTTCAAACACGATGACAAAGAAAGTTGAAGACAAAGTGAAGACGAAAAATTAGACAAGTACATGTAATGACTTTAGTGCGGCGAGCGAAGCGAGCCGAAAATTTCCCCAAAAGTAAAGAGAATAAGCATAAAAAGAATACTCTGAATCAATAACTTTGGGTGAAAAAGGGGGGGGGGGGGGGCCTGGGCCCCCCCTCTAAATCCGCCACTGCTTGGGATGTTTGCTTCGAAACCCTCCCCTCTCCATCTCGGGACTCGGGGTCCGCATTGATTTATACGCTGTACCTAGGATTCCTGCGTTCTCTCTCTTTCTCTTGATATTCCCTATCATTGTACTCCAAATAGCAGAGGGAAATACTTGAAGGAGAAGACATTTTGGAACGAATTGTACGATGACGAAGTCAAACTCATAATAAAAATAAAAGAAGAAAGAAGATCAGCTGAGCTTAGACTGGTATGCTTGATCTGAAATTATGAAAACTGACCATCGTATTTTTAAAAGTATTGTGAATACGATTGCCGAGTAATAGCTGCGAATTTTTATTGTTGCATAGACAACATACGTAGCTCGAATTTCCTTTTACAATTATGACACATACATGTAGTCAGTACACTACAGGTACAGTAGTTGTTCCACATGATATTTAATTTGTGTGCATTGAGATGTTACAATTCTTTTCACAATTGATAATCGTGTAACATTATGAAAGAATTGGTTGTTACCTTCATCGCTTATTCAGTTCTTGCATAAACAGAGAAAGTGTGAAGAACCTACCTGAAGGCCAGGGTAAAAATTCCCTTGTTCCACTCGAGACATATTAGGGCAGTTACGATACACTTTACTTAGATATGATATAAATCACGATATTTGTTTTCGATGTTATCACACTTATGAATGGGATTTTAAGCACTTTTCTACTGGTGTAAAAGAATAATCCTAATAAGAGGGCAATACTTTGAAGTGTCAAGTGAAGTGTATATCTTAAATTACTTTAAAGAAAGTTCTGTTTTAATAATCTGAGCAGAAACTTTGCAAAAATGTCTTTAATGTATTTTTAAAATGAATTGATGAAAGCTCAATATGGAGACAGTATGCTAGGTACTGTGAATTGAACCCGTCAATCGTCAACAAGAACCGTGATTCATAATGAATCACTGCAGCCCTATGACATATACATGATGCATTTATAATATCACATTACAGCTATTACAATGTTGTAGAACAATAGGATATATTACGGTGTACATATCAGTTTGTATATAGATCTACAAGTTTTGTGTCTTCCAATTATGATGTCATACCTTCATTCCAACTAAATCTTGTCTCTCGTCATAGTTCAAATATCATTTTCATGATATTTATTCTTTAAATCATTTTACTAAATAATCAATTATTATGATTATTGAGAGTCAAATCTATTTTTGGTATCGAAAGCAATGATTGAGCCATAATCGATAATTAGCGATAATTCTAGTGGTATACCACTAATAAATACCAAACAATACTATACGAAATAATACTAAATTATACTTTGATATACTTTACTACATGATACTTTACTACATGATACTTTACTACACAATACTTTACTATACTACACAAAACTTTACTATACTACATGAAACTTTACTATACTACACAAAACTTTACTATACTACACAAAACTTTACTATACTACACTATACTACACAAAACTTTACTATACTACACGATACTTTACTATACTACACAAAACTTTACTATACTACACAAAACTTTACTATACTACACGAAACTTTACTATACTACACGATACTTTACTATACTACACAAAACTTTACTATACTACACAAAACTTTACTATACTACACAAAACTTTACTTTACTACACATGTAGTATAGTGTAGTAAAGTATACTATAGTATACTATAGTTTACTATAGTATACTATAGTATACTATAGTACTTTTTCGTTAGGGGAAGGTTGATTCCCTTAAGATATTTTTATCTATATATGCATTAGAATCCCTCTCTGAGATAAACTATAGGATTCTGGAAGTCGTTTAAAATATATAAACACATACATGTACGTACGTATATAAATAAATTATGTACATTAGTAGTTTTTATGTAAATATTTAGGTTTCATTATTAAATGCTCTTTTATCATATTTATCACTCACACACTCTCATTTGATATATGTCCTTTATTTTGGCATTCATAATTAAGAGTACAATAGTATATGTATCCACAACATGCATGTACATTTCTATATATAGCGTTATGAAACGTGGTTCCCTTTTACACACTTCTGACGTACTTCCGGTATGTACAGCTATTTTGAGAAATTGGAAAAGGTGGTAAATTATAAATTGGTCTATATCAGCTCTGAAAGAGATTACATAATGGGGAAATTTCTTGTTGGAATTTAGTTTGATATGAACTGTAATATACACGAAAATCTCCACGACTAGAGAACTTCTTTAAAAGTAAATAAAAGTCTCAAAAAATGAAATATTAGAAAGTGTCCACATCCAATATTGACATTGAGCTGATAGAACACGTCATGGAAAATATATAACGTTGGAAAATGAATTGAGTAAAAAAGAAAATGCATATTTCATACTATTTATAATATTAGGTAGTCTACTCAGACCGAGCCAAAGAAAGGTTGGAGCAAGAAGATAATTCCCATCTAAGAAAATCCGCCTTCTACGGGATCGAACGTAGACTATTCAGAATGAATGTCTGGATGTATGTCCGGCGCTTTACCGACTCAGCTATAATACCTTGTTCATGAACGTTCTCTTGTAATCTTGAATGTACGCCGTAAAGTTCAGAAAACGAATATGGAGTCAATAGTGTAATAACACAATCAAAACTTTTAAGTCTCCCATAGTTATTTATTTCCGGAGATAAAAAATATATATATAAAAGATTATTACATCAAAACCTCTACTGGTCAGTGATTGGTAATCTAAAAACATATCCTTTCCGAAGAAATCTTGATTTTGGAGTTTGAATTTGCTCCAGACAAGTAAGATTTATTATCAATTGAGATGAATACATTTAAAAAACTTAATGATTCGTATAACGGACTAAGATGATAGAGGATTCACCCCACCACCTACACTACTGTGTAAAAAGAATGTAAAGACACAAACTCTTAAATCATTGACACAATTAAGAAAAAAAAATGATACAGATAAAATCAAACTTTGAAGAAATGAAAAAAGAAAGCAAAACTAACTTCGAAGAAATCTTCATTACGCATTCGCGTATCCAATATTTTGAAAAAAAATGGGAGGGAACTGGGAAACTGTCAAAACTGCGAGTGATTATGATCGTTATTTTTTTCCTTTTGATTTATTTATTAAATTTTATTCTTATCGCCTTTAGGTATTCGGTTACCGAAGAAAGTAACTCAGCACTGTGATCAGTAAACTCCTTTATATAATTCTGCATGTTTATATATATTTCTCATTAATTCCGAATTTCATGTTTATACATGTATACTTTTACTAAGAATGCAAACAAACGTAAAAAAGTGACTGTAAGTAAAAAAAAAATCTTACCGCCTAGCATGCGGTACATGTATAAGGAGTAATGCGCTCGTGATTCACTTATTACTCTTGATTTTTTCCCGTCGAAGAAATGAAATGAAAATATACAATGTCATGTACAAGTTTACAAAATAATGTGTTAAAAAGTAAATGATCAATATAAATGTCCCTGGACAAACATTATAGACCCACCCGTCATGTTTTGTTGGTGTCAGTATTTGCCAAGAAAAAAATCATCTTTTGTGCAAATGCTCATATCTCGTTCCTTGAATCTATATAGAGGTACGCCAATATTATTAATTTAATTATTTCCATAGTGTCTGTATAACGCCTATACAAACGTTATGACGTCATTAGCGTCGAGCGCTGCTGCGTTAGGCCTGTTCAAATATTACGTTGCCAGTTTTGAACATGAACAATGCTTTAATTTCGTCAATTGCAAAGTAAACAAGATACTTAAATAGTTATTTAATTAAATCATAAGAAATGACTGTAATAATTTTTCTGTCTGATTTATAGAGAAAAACCGACGTACAAACAAAATATAATCCGCTTCGATGATCGGATGCCGATCCGCTAGAGGAGATGGGGGGGGGGAGGTATTTGAAAATCCTGTGCAGGGTACCTTGTAACGCAAATAGCGTGAAAAAGAGCAGGTTTTGCTATAGTTTTATTGAGTTCCGTAGATAGACAAAATCGGTATATTATAATAACATGTATGACCAGCATTGTTGGTACAGAGCTACGCAGCACTTTGTCAACTTAAGTTGGCACTGATCAACAACAAAAAAAGTACACGGATGCACTATTTCAAATATACATTCCTCTTAATAGACCATTTTCGAGTTACCGATCACGTTCGGATATTATACTCCGCTTCGACGTTTTGTCAAGATGCCATACTTCCGGTTTACATTTGAGTCTAAAAATAACATGATCACGATTAAGAAATAAACTATTTACGCAACCAAATGGCGTTGTAGCGTCGTAAATGTGCACCATTTACATGATTTGGGGTTGGGAAAATTCAAGCAAAAGGTATCAGTCAAAGGGGATGCTCTATGTAAAAGTTGAATGGGCAGGAAAGGGGGGGTTGTTTTACGAGGAGATATTAATAACAAGAGACTCTGGACACGTGCCAAGGTGTATGTGGCTGAATTTATTGTTTGTGACAGTTAGATGGGGATAGGCGTTTGACACGACAGGTGATTAAATGTTTGACACATTTACCCAGTACCCCGGCAACCGGCCAACGACGTGATGCCGGGTAAAGCTGATGAAGGTGAGGGGGTGGACAGGGTTGAAAGGGAGGGGGGAAGGAGAAGGGAGAGAGAGGGGGGAGGAAAGGGGCGGGAGGAGGGAGAAAGAAGTTGGGAGGTTGAAAAGGAGGGGGAGGGGGAGGTAAGGGAAGGTTGAAAAGGAGGGGGAGAGAGGTACCCCCTCCCCCCGAAGGTGTACCCTGCTGACGATCAAATATCATGATGGTATCAATTGATTTACACAGTGACATTGTATTTGCGACTCTGTTATCGGAAAAAGATCATGCAGAATCTAAAGAATGAAGAATGAAAAAAAAATGTCTGAAATAATTATCTTCTCGGACTCAGGACTGATATATTTTCCTTATCTGGCTGATCCCCCCTTTCCTCCTATCGGCTTTCCCTTCCTCGTTTGTAAAATATTGATCAGGCCATGGGCGTGACTGGGGTGAACTCCGTCCCCCAGAGATTCACGAGAACAATTTTCATTTAAAAGTTTGCAGGCCAGATGTATGTACTGAAATGTATGTTCAAGGATCATGACTAAATAGATACAATAAAGTCTATCTGTGAATACGGCAAATAAAACGTTTACTTGAACTTTGAGTCTCATGGGATTTACATTTTATTTTGCGTGAAGTTTGCACTCGCGCGGGAGTTGCGGCTCTGAACTCCCCTCCCCCTCAAGATGTCATTATTCTATTTCTACGCTCCCAATTTCTCAACTTCAGAGCAAGGATGAACCCCATCCTTTGAAAAATGTTTTAGTTCCACGCCTTATTTTTTTTTTATCTATATACAATTTGTTTTTTTATTATTCCAAGGTACCGTTTTTCAGATATTTTTTTTTCAATTTTGAACATTTTTTTAATGCCTTCGTCTGGTGTACAGAGACATATCTTTCGTATCTTTCTTATTTTCTCAAGTCACCAATATCACACACTGCCATTGATCAAAATAGTTTTAACCCCCCCCCCCCAAGAAACCCTTTTAGTACCGATTTTTATACTAAATTGATGCATTCAGAAGAGAAAGCGGCTTATATACTTCAGAAATACTTAGTGTCATTAAAATCTTGGAACCTTTTATTTACTGAAAATTTCTTAGGGATATATTTGCACAAAAAGGCAATGGCGTTAAAAAAAAAGGGGGGGGGGGTTAAATCACAATTATTGTTATGTTTCAAAAAAAAAAGAAATTCAGTTGGGTTACCATTTTCTAATTTTTTTATGTAACACTTTTAAATTTTCCGTTCAAAGAATTTCCTGTTTTTCACTTTTTTTAATATTCATTAGAATAATTTAACTTTATATGATATTACTGAAAAAAAAGTAAAATCCGATTACCTATAATTTGCAGTGTCATTGAAGACGTAAACAAATTAATGGTCAATACAAACAAAAGCAGCGATTATAATAATTTACATATTCGAAAAAAGAGTAGTTTTTCAATTATGAGTAGATTAGATCGATTTTACACCGTTGATGTCACAATATGTGACGTTGCTAAGGTAGACCGGAAGTAACCCTACTTGACGTAACTAAGCAGGTGCGTCAAAGCAGTGACTAAACTGAAGGTTTATAACGGTCATTAGTTGTAACTCGAAAATGGTCTATTGTTAATTATCGATGTACATATAAATATATCTTAAGATAAGGATTAAAAGACAGAAAAAATATGTAGCAAACATGTCAAAATCGAAAAGAAAAATGAAATCTTAAGGTAGATGAAGGGGAAGTCAGAGGAAATTCTATCTGTATTTCATGTTTTGGTTGGTAAGCCTACACTATTTTCATTGCAGTCAATATGCCTTACATGTAGGAAGATAAATAATGAATGCCAAAGCAAATTTAATTCTTATTCATCTTTTAACGTTGTAAAAAAAACTTGTCTGCATCCGGCAAAAATCTTTTTAAAAAGGTTGTGGGCTCAGATTCTGATACTTGCACTATCAGTTTTACGTCTTATCTAATGTCAGTATGTCAATTAGAGTGTACATGGGTATCAGGTGAGCGTTGTGCCCTTCTTGGGTTCCTGTTTTACATTTCTCTCAACTTGTTGTTCTTGACTATACTGAGGTCACCAGTAATAACGTGTCAACAAGGAGAGAAGTTGAAATCCGATGAAGAACATTCGCAAGGAAGCGGATGTAGTGAGGGATTACTTAAATCAATTCACTGCAGGAATCGTTTGTAATTGTAAATTTTAGATGCAACTGTTGGTGTGTAGCTATAGGAAATACAAGGAGCTTCTTTTCGTTTGAAATATGGTGTGATTTTTTCGTGACAGTTTTGTGATTCAAAATTTGACCAAGATTCAAGATTCAATTTACCAAAACCTTTGTTTGCAAATCTTACTTTAATGAAAGGACGTTTTGTTTTCTCCTCTTTCTATCTGATCTAACAGCTTGAAATAAACGAAAAGTAGAAATGTCCATGATGACTCCTTGTAGTCTGTATTCTGGGGAACGTGTATAGGAAAATGAGAGGTCCTCAGTATATTCGTAGATTTCGTGTAACTTCCGTAGAGGAACAGAGTATCATTTGGTACGAATATAATGCAGGCCTAGAGGCTCATTCAAAAATGGAACCAAGTCATCGAAGGAGAAACTATGTATCTCAGAGACCTATTACATTTACGAATGCCAAACATCTGACCCCATGAAGGCATATATTTTACCACAAAACTTTGCTGAAACTAGGTCAAAGTTCAAGGTCAAGGTTATTACTCGACCTCAATCTATAGGTCTTACAACATAGATCATAATTGCACAATATGAAGTCTCTTTCGCATATAAATTAGAAAATATAGAGCTTATTTACAGAAATTGATAACTTTGCGGACTAATATTTCAGTCCTCAATTTGACATACAATTAATAAAATACAAATACCAAGGCCATATAATTGCTTAAATGATTTGACCTTTCCATGTACATCATGCATGTATTTTATGAAAGCACCATAGCATAAGAATCCAAAGATTTTAATCAAAACAAAACAGTAAATTGACAATTCTAATTGTATATCATAATGAAGCAACATAAAGATGAAAAACAGCAATATTTAAATATTTTAATCAAAGCTTTTAATAAAGAGATATACAAATTTCAGATATTGAATCAATCATGTAAACAACTAGCGAATTTTTCGAACATACACATATAGTTGTCTGCATACATGTAGTATTTACCTGTTAACTGTACATTCAGGTCAAGGTCATATGGTTAAAACATTGATACCCGGTAAAGTCCTTGTCACTAGGAATACTAATTTGAAATGTTTTCCTGAATATCTTTTGACTATCAGATAAAAATAATGCTCAATTATATTGGGCCAGTTCAAGATCACAAGAAAACCTGTTAGACTTATGAATGTTAACCAAAATTGATTATAAGTAGTTTTCAGCTTTCAGAAATTATCATGAGTTGGGAGTCTTTAAATATCTTTTTTTTTTTGCATTAATAAGTTTGAGCAATAACCTTACAGTGAACATGAAAACTTTTATGTCAAAATCTGAAAACCCACATCGATTAAATTTCTGTTGAAAAGAGGTAACATTTTCAAGTATGTTTTTGCATCCTAAATGATGGCTAACAAATTATTTGACCTTTCAGGAATGACCTTGAGTCACCTTGGAACAACAGCTCGCCTCCTGTAAAGCATGTTAAAGTGTTATGATACAAAATGAAGATTACGCTGACATAACACTCTCCTTAGTCCGTGAGCCAGAGGGGTTGGTCGGTACCATCTGGGGTGAATAAATCTTATGTTGATATTATGATAGATCTACCCAAGAGGTTTCAGAAAATGCATGATAGCATTTGATCAAAGGTAGCTAAAGGGGTAAACAAGAGTTATTGCCCTTGCGTACTTGCCAAATAATGATTTTTTTCTGGAAAAAATTATAACTTAAATATGGATGGTGATTTGAAAAATTGAAAAGTGTAAATATGTAGTATTTTTTGTTCTCTTTCAGATGAAATAAGTTGCATGTTCAAATTCCTATTTCTATTGTGTCTTTTGGGGTAAAAAAGTCGAATTTTAGCAAATTTTCACAGAAATTCGAGGAATTTCAATTTATTCCTGCTTCTCAGTTCCTCGATATTGCATATGATCGTCCAATGATGATTTCAAAACATATTTAAAGTCTCCTCTTTCAAATGACATACATTTTATTTTCTTATTCTTATTTGCAAAATCCTTGAAATTGATGTTTTTATACAGAACACCGATTTTCAATCAGAAATCTCAGATTTCTGTATATTAATTTAAAGAACTCTTATTACTTATGAAAGCAATGATGGAAAACTATTTACTAATGTAACTTTTCACACTCTTTAAAATTATAAAATTATTTATGTTTTACTAACATTTCATTCAAAACCAAAGTATTTTTGTGGAAAAAAGTTTTTTTTTTCATTTAAAAATCGCTGATTATTGGAGAATATTTATTGAATCGATAGAAATTCTAAAAATGATAGCAGGAATGTATTTTCAACTGTAATTATGTAGGTTCACCCATAAATGACATGTTTGAAACATGAAAGGTATATTTTCTACTTAATTTTTGGGCAAAATGCCTGTTTTTGTCTGAAAATGACAAATTTTTGGGAAAATTCTATTAATTCATTATCTTTGCTAAAACTATAGATTTTTATCATTTAGAAAGTAATCATCTTGTCAGATGATTGTGGAATTGAATGTAATATTTCATTAAAACCAACATTTTTGGATAAAATATGTATTTTTTATGCAAAAACCACCTATTTTGAGAAAATAAGTACTAGCTCTTTTAATCTGCCTAAATTGATATATTTTAGCTTTGATGTTATGCTGTTTCTTATTATAAATGGATAGGAATGTCATTTGATAACTGAAATTTAATTTTCATCTTATTTTGGGGCAAAAATTCTAATTAATAAGCATAAATAACTTATTTCAGTGAATATTTTTTAAAATTTATATTTTTCATTTCATCAAAGCAGGAGAGGTTTCATATAATTTGATGGCATAAAAGTGATCAAGTTTAATGAGTTCGAGGAGATTTCTTTCATTATCTTGCTAGTTTAAAGGGGGAATCTAAAATTTTTATTTTAAAATCGCTGATTTCTGGAAAATCTTTATTACTATGAAAAGTGTCATAAATATTATCTATATTCAAAAGTGTTCCTGGGTATATCATAGTTTGTCCTTGTAAGTCATATGCATTTCAAGAATCCTCCGTTTATTTAATTGGTATTTTGGGGCAAAAAATATGTTTTATATACAATTATAGTCTAAAATTACGTCTCATATTTCAAACTATGACTATTGTCTTCTGTATTTCCTATTTAACTGTTTAGTTTTTCTTAACTTATCATTTTATTCTTATGTTTTGAAATGTTAATATTAGTATGTTTGGGGTAAAAAAAAAAGATGGAAAAGCAAGCTCTTAATAAACAAAATGTGATAAAACAAATTTCGAAGTTATATATTGCAAGAATTTTGAGAATAAAAGCTTGTTTTTCTTTGTGACCTGTGAAGACCTTATGTACCACAAGGCACGAAGAAGATACGTAACTGGTTTCTTTGTGACCTTATATTCAATAAAATATGTATTTTACCCCAAATATAAAAATATACACAAAATTTAAGAGAAATGATAAATAAGTTTAGATAGAATAAACAGTTAAAAAGGAAATACAGAAAATAATAGTCATAGTTTGAAATATGAGACTTTCTATAGTAATTTTCTTGATTCAGGCTATATATTTATGTAAAAAAATATTGTTTGCCCCAAATACCCATTAAATTAACAGAGGATACTTGAAATGTCTTTGACTTACAAGGACAAACTATGATATACCCAGGAACACTTTCGAATATAAATAATAATGACCCATTTCATAGTAATAAAATTATTCCAAAAATCAGTGATTTTTAAATAAAAATTGAGATTTTCCCCCAAAATAGCAAGATAATGAAAGAAATCTCCTCTAACTCATTAAACTTGATCACTTTTATGCCATCAAATTATATGAAACCTCTCCTGCTTTGATAAAATAAAAAATAAAAATTTCACAAAATGTTCACAGAAATAAGTGATTTTTGCACATTAATTAGGTTTTTTGCCCCAAAATAACATATAAATTAAATTTCAGTTATCAAATGCCATTCCTATCCATTTATAATATAAAATAGCGTAATACCAAAGCTTGACGATATCAATTTAGGCAGATTAAAGGAGCTAGTACTTATTTTCTCAAAATAAGTTGTTTTTGCGTAAAAAAATAAATATTTTATCAAAAAATGTTGGATTAAATGAATAATTACTTTTAAGTTTATAATCATCTGACAAGATAATTACTTTCTTAATGATAATTGCTTTAAATCTATAATTTTAGCTAAGATAATGAATTAATAGTATTTTCCCAGAAATCTGTTATTTTTAGACAAAAAAACAGGCATTTCGCCCCAAAATTAAGTTGAAATATATACCTATATGTTTCAAATATGTAACCTTGATAATAACATTTTAAAATACATTCCTGCTATCATTTTAAGAAATTCTTTTGATTCAATAAATATTCTTCAGAAATCAGCAATTTTTGGATGAAAAATACGTTTTTTCCCCAAAACACTTTAATTTTGAATGAAATATCAGTAAAACATATATAATCTGAAAAGTTAAATTAGAAAATAGCTTTCAATCATTGCTTGCATAATTAGATAGGGTTCTTTAAATTAATGTACAGAAATCGAAGATTTCTAATTGAAAATACAGTTTTCTGTAAAAAAAATTCAAATTCGAAGATTCCGCAAAAATTAAGAATACAAAATATATGTCATTTGAAAGAGAAAGCTTCAAAGATGTTTTTTAAATCATCATTGGACGATCATATGCAATATTGAGGAACTGAGTAGCAGGAATAAATTAAAATTTTCTCGAATTTCTATGAAATTTTGCAAAAATTCGACTTTTTTTTACCCCAAAACACACAGTAAAAATAGGAATGGGAAATTGAAACTTATTTCATCTGAAACAACACCAAAAATACTACATATTCACACTTTTCAATTTTTTCAATCATCAACCATATAAAATTTATAATTTATTTCCTATTTTCATTGATTTTCGACTAAAAAACAAGGTTTTTCCCCCAAAAAATTGCCTTAGCTACCTATTATTCATTGCTATCATACATTTTCAGATACTAGAGATATCCATCTATCAGAATATATTGGTGTCGTTTATTCACCTCGGATGGTACCAATGACCCCGAATTTGGGGGTCTGGCTCACGGACTACCTATCCTTATAGTCCGGCAGATTCTGGCCAAAAATGGGCCTAATTGTTCATTTCGTGATAAAAGCATGAAATTTGGTACACATACTCACTAAGACCCATCTTGAAGATTTAGCTATGGTGCCATCTCAATTTCAGTCTAAAAAGGGATATTTTGGGGTAAAAATATTATTTTGACTCAAAAATCACTAAAAATTGGGAAAAGGCTATAACTCATTCATAAATTGATATTTTCCCCCCATTTTATCTTATTTTTGTCATTAAGACCTGTTTGAAATAGCATGATATTGAAACATCTTGATTTCAGTGTATAAAATAATATTTTTGGGTAAAATCATTGTTTTTTGCTCCAAAAAATGGAAAAAGGCAATAACTCATGAATGAATGTAGATTTTTCTGAAGTTCTTTCATAATATTATCCTGAAGTGATCTTTTGGAGAATCATGTTTATTGCGATCTCAATTTCAATGAGCAAAGAGGCATTAATTTGGGGTAAAAATGGTGTTTTTGATCAGAAATCTCTAAAAACTGGAAAAAGGTTTTTAGTCGTTGATTCTTTCATATTTTGTTAATTATTTCATCATATTTCATCCTTACAACAAATCTGAAACAGTAAGCAATGATGTTTCTTTGATTTTAAAGTATAATTTATAGTTAAATTTTGCTCAGAAATCACAGTAAAATGGAAAAAGGCAATAACTCATGAATGAATGTAGATTTTTTGGAAGTTCTTTCATAATATTATCCTGAAGTGACATTTTGGAGAATCAGGTATAGCGCGATCGTAATTTCAATCAGCAAAGAGACATTAATTTGGGGTCTATTTTGTAGTATGATTTTTCTTACCTTTTAAGATTAAATATGTTTTTCTGAAATTTTCATTCATAATTAAAGTGTTTTTGGGGAATTTTAATAAACAAAAATCGCATATTTCTGGAGATTTTTTTATTGAATCTCAAGGAATTTTGACAATGATAGAAGGAACGTACTTTAAATTATGTACTAGGTTCATCCGTGAATTTTAAAATTGTTTGAAACAAACATGATATATTAGCTACTTAATTTTGAACAAAATGCCTGTTTTTCGTTTAAAAACAACATATTTCTGAAGAAATTCTTTAAATCAATTGTCTAATCTAATAATATAGATTTTAAGCAATTTTCATAAAAAAGTAAATGATTTGATAAAATAAAAGTAAAATGCAAAATAATAGTTAATTTTGGTCAACATTTTGGGGTAAAACATGTATTTTTGAACAAAAACAACTTATTTTGAGAAAATAATTGATATTTCTTTTAAGCTGCCAAATAAAACATCTTAGCTTTGATAGTACTATTGTCTCCTATAATGAAAGGGTATGAATGTCTTTCAATAACCGAAATTCAATTTCATGCTATTTTCGAGCACAAACCCTAATAATTCACAAAAATTACATACTTTTGTGAATCATTTTTAAAACCTATATATCTTAATGAATGAAAACAGTAGAGGTTTCCTATAATTTAATGGCATATCAGTGAACGAGTGAAATGAGTGAGAAATTGTTTTAATTGTTTTGCCTTTTGGGGGTAAAATATTCATTTTCATTTAAAAATCACTGACTTCTGGGAGATCTTTATTACTACATTACTGATCATATTCAAAAGTGTTTTGGGGCATATCATAGTTTGCCATAGTGAGTTACATAAATCTTGTGAATTTGAATGATTTGTTCGGGCAAAAAGTATGTTTTATATATAGAAATAGCTGGGAACAAGAATTTTACTATAGAAAGTATCATTTCCAAATTTTCACTTTTATTATCTTTATTTCCTATCAAATTGTTTATTCCTATTTAATGTTCTCATCATTTTATTCTAATCTTATTAAGTTTTTTTTTACATTTTGGGTAAAAATAAAACTGAAAATGCAATGAAACTTATTGAGAAGTTATGTATTACTAGCGTTTGAAAGATAAATGCTTTCTTTATTACCTTATGTTTATGTATTTACCCCAAAATATAACAATATTTCACACAAGAGAAATGATGAATAAGTAAGAAAAAAAAAACCAATAAAGAATTTTAAAAATGTTTATTTCTTTTATACTTTCCTGTTTTCTATAAATAAAAATGTTTTGCCCCAAAATATCATTCAAATTAAGAAGGAATACATTATTTTGTCCTGAATTTGTATGCCTTCGGTTTCTGATTTTCTGAATTATCAATTTTGTGCTGTATACAGGGATATGGTCATTATCCATATTTGTCATTGTATCTTAACGTACAAGGACAAACTATGATATACCCCAGAACATCTGAATATGTGACTACAATAAAGATGTAGAATTTGATAGTTATAAAAATTTTTCCAGAAATCAGCAATTTTTGAAGAACAATTAAGACATTACCCCCCCAAAAATATCGAAATAATCAAAGCAATCTCTTCTGGCTCATTCCATTTTCTTCCCGTTTAAATGCTATTAAATAATAGGAAACTTTTCCTGATTTGATTCACAAAAATATATTTTTTGTAGCCAATTCGACCAAATATTTCATTGCAGACAGAAATTGAGGTTATCGTAAAAAAAAACCAATTGAACTTTAATTTTTATATTATAAGTGAATTAATGAGTTATAGCCAAGTGTTTCCAAACAACAAAATTGAACTTTTAACAAAAACATTCATTGATACACTGAAATTGGGATGGCTACATCATCTATCAATATATGACTACAAAAGCCTTTTTGCCAATTTTCAGTGACTTCGAGGCTGAAAAAAACCTATTTTACACATAATCAATATGGCTTTACAAACGGAAATTAAGACACTAAATGTACAATGTACTTCTCCAAAATTTGTCCTTAAGGAAAAGGTTAAAAAAACTTGTTAAGATTACCATCACTTAAGGCATTTAGCCTTTTCCCATTCCTCGGGATTTTAGAGCAAAGCACAACATTTTTACCCAAAAAATATTCCGTTATATTCTGAAGTCAAAGTAACATTATTGCTCATTATTTCAGATTAGTTATAAGGATGAAATATGATCTCAGATGAACAAAATATGAATGAATCAATGAATATAAGCCCTTTCTAGTTTTAGAGATTTTGAATCCAAAAACACAAATTTTTCCAAAAAAATGTGTCTTTGATCATTGAAATTAAGATGACACTATAGTTTATTCTCCAAAAGTGTACTTCACGATAATGAAAGTTACTGCCAAAACTATTAACAAATTCATTAGTTATTGCCTTTTTCCATTTTTCTGTGATTTCTGAGCAAAATTTAACATTTTCACCCCAAAATAATCCATTAAACTTTAAAATCAAAGAAACATCATTGCTAACTATTTCAGATTAGTTGTAAGGATTGAATATGATGAAAGAATTAACAAAATATAAGGAATCAATGACTAAAAGCCTTTTTCCAGTATTTAGAGATTTCTGATCAAAAACACCATTTTTACCCCAAATTTTGCCTCTTTGCTCATTGAAATTGGGGTCGCACTATACCTGATTCTTCAAGAGGTCACTTCAGGATAATATTATGAAAGAACTTCCAAAAATCTTCATTCATTCATGAGTTATTGCCTTTTTCCATTTTTCTGTGATTTCTGAGCAAAATTTAACATTTTCACCCCAAAATAATCCATTATACTTTAAAATCAAAGAAACATCATTGCTTACTATTTCAGATTTGTTGTAAGGATGAAATATGATGAAAGAATTAACAAAATATGAAAGAATCAACGACTAAAAGCCTTTTTCCAGTTTTTAGAGATTTCTGATCAAAAACACAATTTTTACCCCAAATTAATGCCTCTTTGCTCATTGAAATTGAGATCGCACTAAACCTGATTCTCCAAAGGGTCACTTCAGGATAATATTATGAAAGAACTTCCAAAAAATCTACATTCATTCATGAGTTATTGCCTTTTTCCATTTTTCTGTGTTTTCTGAGCAAAATTTAACATTTTCACCCCAAAATAATCCATTAAACTTTAAAATCAAAGAAACATCATTGCTAACTATTTCAGATTAGTTGTAAGGATGGAATATGATAAAAGAATTAACAAAATATAAGGAATCAATGACTAAAAGCCTTTTTCCGGTATTTAGAGATTTCTTATCAAAAACACCATTTTTACCCAAAATTATTGACTCTTTGCTCATTGAAATTGAGATCGCACTATACCTGATTCTCCAAAAGGTCACTTCAGGATAATATTATGAAAGAACTTCCAAAAAATCTACATTCATTCATGAGTTATTGCCTTTTTCCATTTTTCTGTGATTTCTGAGCAAAAAGCAATGATTTCACCCAAAAATATTATTTTAAACACTGAAATCAAGATGTTTCAATATCATGCTATTTCAAACAGGTCTAAATGACAAAAATAAGAAAAAATGGGGGGAAAATATCAATTTATGAATGAGTTATAGCCTTTTCCCAATTTTTAGTGCTTTTTGAGTCAAAAAACCATTTTTACCCCAAAATAACCCTTTTTAGGCTAAAACTGGGATGGCACCATAGCTAAATGTTCAAGATGGGCCTTAATGAATATGTGTACCAAACTTCATGCTTTTATCAAAAAGTGAACGATTGGTGCAAGAATCTGCCGGACTATTAAGGGGCTAGCTAATAAGTTTAGCTAATAAAAAAAGTATAAATTTTTTCTCCTTAAACATGTTTAAGAGTTATTTCAAAATCCAGTAACAGTTTGACATTGCAGTAACAAATGAAAATTCAAATTTCCTTTGCTCCCTTTTCAACCTTTAACATTGTTGTCTGTATGTGCAGAATAGGTTGCTAGTATGTAACTACAAAGCTTAAAAGAAGACAAATGGGACACTGTAAAATAATTTAATTTTTGTTGGTCTCAAATTTTCAAAGACAGTCATACAATCATGTGCTATCTATATAGCTGTTCGGATAAGGCGTTTAATCTGCCCTAAAATGCATAATGCTTAATTTCAGTAAATTTATTTGTATCCCAACCAAATTTATTTAAATAGGTAAGACAGTGAACAAGAAATAATCAGGTGATTTCAGGCCTAAATCAATTGAGTCCTTATTTGAACAGTTCCTTATATATAATTTTAGCAACATGTTTCCTTGACGACACTTCTCTGGCATCAAAACAATCACCATATGGTATAAGTTGAATAAAAGTGTTATAGAAATACATTGTATAAAAATGTAATAGGCTATTTATATTTTTCTTATTATCGCATTTAACGTGACTTTTACGCACACCAAATATGACATTATTTCATTCTGTGATAATAGTGACAACAAAAGAGGGGATGTCCAGTTTTGACGTACGTGTTTATAATATAAATGCAAGTTTAGCCATATGTAAAATGAAGCTGGTTTATGGGACCTGTCCAGAAAATTTGGACCTGTTTGATGCATATATTCATC
Organism: Pinctada imbricata; assembly: GCA_033119305.1. Classification (NCBI taxonomy): domain Eukaryota; kingdom Metazoa; phylum Mollusca; class Bivalvia; order Pterioida; family Pteriidae; genus Pinctada; species Pinctada imbricata. The sequence continues at coordinate 2,008,867 of VSWD01000011.1, forward strand.
CTCAACTATTTCTAACAAACTATTTATTCGCTATAGGAAAATATATTCTCATAGTTTGTGATCGATCAATCAGATCTGTCAACAGATTAATACATTAAATTGAATTTAAAAAAAAAAACATGTAAATGAATACTTATCTAAAAACATTTTGTCAGAACACAAGCTCTGTAAATGTTTTGACCGACTAACATTATAAGAACGTGATAAGACAATACATGTATTTGAACTATTTAAACATGTACAAGGTTACCTAGTGAGAAGATGTGCAGTCCACACACATTAAAGATGTCACGACAAAAGGTCACACAAACACATGCACGTACGCGTCATTCCGTACTCACGGTATGCTGATGCTGTGATGGTTCTTGTACAAACATGACAAATGTTGAAATGGAACCCTCGATTTTCCGAATCGATGCCCAGAAACCCCTTACATCATAGTAAAATGGCATGCAAAGCATTTATCAATATACCATGACGTTATAATTATGCCGGCAAGTATGTCAATCACGTAAAAAGAACTGTACTATGAGTAACCCATTGTAAAGTACAGCAAATTTACAGAGGTAAACTGAACAAAACAAAAAATAGAATTATAAAATAGATAATTTTATTCAAAAGACTAGTTTAATAATTTTACGTACCTGCAGCAAAGCTCCATAATGCAAACAAGTACAGGTGTAATCCAATGAAATCGTTTTAGCGGGGTTTACCCTCATTTTATTCTACTGGTGAACAGGGATGAATAAAAGGTGTCATACTATTGGTCAAAACTATGGTAAATTTGGTAATATCACATGAGTTTTGAACCTGTTCTTGACTTTTATGTAATCTATAGATCGATTCAAAATTAGATGAAATTTGTAAAATTTTCAAAACGAATAGAGGAGTGATGTAAACAAAAAGTAATATTTGTGATAAAACGGTATGCATGACCTACCACCCCTTTTTAGCTCACCTGAGCAAAGCTCAAGTGAGCTATTGTCATAGCGCACCGTCCGGCGTCCGTCGTCCGTCCGTCGTCCGTCGTAAACTTTTCAACATTTTCGACTTCTTCTCCAGAACTACTGAAAAGATTTTCATGAAACTTGGTAGGAATGAAGTACTCATGGTCCCCTACAAGTGTTGTTGTTTTTCGTCCGGATCCATCAACAGGTGGCGCCACCACAGGCAAAAGTAGGTCACAGGGGGTACCCTCCTTTGACAAACTTCTTCTTCAGAACAGAAGCATGTATCGACAAACCGAAAGCATCAGGATGATCTAGAGAGATGTTTTAAGAAGTGTTGTTATTTTTGGTTCCACTCGGAAGTCAAATTTTTGACGCGTTTTTGACGTCTTTTCGGACTTTGTCAGAAATGCACATTTTTGCACTATTTCTTTAAATAACTCAATAGGTGTATGATTTTACACATTCATTTAGTTCATATTTATCACATTTAAGTTACTAAATGCTTTGATAAGTAATTTATTCTAAAATTTAATTTTTTTGATTTTTTATTAATTTTTTTCTTATGTGAATAGAAGGGGGGGGGGGGTTGATTTTCATACATATTCAACTTCTTCTCCAAAACCACTGAACAGATTTTCATGAAACTTGGTAGGAATGAAGTACTCATGGTCCCCTACAAGTGTTGTTGTTTTTCGTCCGGATCTATCAACAGGTGGCGCCACCACAGGCAAAAGTAGGTCACAGGGGGTACCCTCCTTTGACAAACTTCTTCTTCAGAACAGAAGCACGTATAGACAAACCGAAAGAATCAGGATGATCTAGAGAGATGTCTTAAGAAGTGTTGTTATTTTTGGTTCCACTCGGAAGTCAAATTTTTGACGCGTTTTTGACGTCGTTTCGGACTTTGTCAGAAATGCACATTTTTGCACTATTTCTTTAAATAACTCAATATGTGTATGATTTTACACATTCATTAACTGCACATTTATCACATTTAAGTTACTAAATGCTTTGATATTTATTTTATACTGAAATTTTAATTTTTTGTTTTTTTATGAATTTTTTTCTTATGTGAAAAGGAAAGGGGGGGGGGGGGGGGTGATTTTCATACATATTCAACTTCTTCTCCAGAACTGCTGAACAGATTTTAATGAGTATTTTTTCAATCATGAATAGATATGTTTACTGTGAACATGGACCCAAGTCTTGTGGGTTCAAGTTCTGGTACCCTGGTAACTTTAGTTTCGTATAAGTTGGTACATGTTCATGTATGCAAGAGTTGTCTTTCTTTAATATTGATATATGTTTTTGAGGTTTAAATTTTTGGATTATCTATTCATTTGAATGTTATATATTTTGAATTATTTAAAAATAAGTATGGAAAAGTAAACTAAATGATTTTAAAAAGATGAATAAGTATTTTCAAATTTATCTTGTGAAGACTTAGATATACAACTTTGAAATTACAATATTGAGAGCAGCTCAAAATATTAATGTAAGAATAGATCAAAGTTATCAATAACACAGTGGAAGGAGGGGGAGGGGGACTCTTATTTTGCTTTAGCTTCTGTATAACTATCTCTCTCAGGTTACTTAGATTACTCAAGAAGAAGGAGGGGGGGGGTATGATTTTCATACATATTCAACTTCTTCTCCAGAGCCGCTGAACAGATTTTTGTTAAACTTGGTAGGAATGAAGTAATCATGGTCCCCTACAAGTATTGTTGTTTTTAGCTCACCTGAGCGAAGCTCAAGTGAGCTATTGTCATAGCGCGTCGTCCGTCCATCGTCCGTCCGTCCGACGTAAACTTTTAACATTTTCGATATCTTTTCTGCAACCGCAGCACAGAATTTCATGAAACTTCACAGGAAGCAAGTACTCAATGCCCTCTATCAAGTTTGTGTTTTTCAAGCCGATCGAACATCCAAGATGGCCGCCACAGGCTTTGATTGGCTGACACATTTTCGATTTCTCTTCTGAAACTGCATCACAGAATTTCATGAAACTTTACAGGAAGCAAGTAATCAATGCCCTCTACCAAGTTGGTGTTTTTCGAGCCGATCGGAAATCCAAGATGGCCGCCACAGGCTCTGATTGGCGGACACATTTTCGACTTCTCCTCTTAAACGACTGCATAGAATTTCACAAACCTTCACAGGAAGCAAGTACTGATTGCTCTCTACCAAGTTTGTGTTTTTGAGCTGATCAGAAATCCAAGATAGCCGTCACAGGCTCTGATTGGCTGACAAATTTTCGACTTCTCCTCTGAAACCGCTGCACAGAATTTCATGAAACTTCACAGGAAGCAAGTACTCATACCCTCTATCAAGTTTGTGTTTTTGGAACCGATTGGAAATCCAAGATGGCCGCCACAGGCTCTGATTGGCTGACACATTCTCGACTTCTCCTCTGAAACCACTGCACAGAATTTCATGAAACTTTACAGGAAGCAAGTAATCAATGCCCTCTACCAAGTTGATGTTTTTCGAGCCGATCGGAAATCCAAGATGGCCGCCACAGGCTCTGATTGGCTGACACATTTTTGACTTCTCCTCCGAAATTGCTGCACAGAATTTCATGAAACTTCACAGGAAGCAAGTACTCAATGCCCTCTACCAAGTTTGTGTTTTTGGAACCGATTGGAAATCCAAGATGGCCGCCACAGGCTCTAATTGGCTGACACATTCTCGACTTCTCCTTTGAAACCACTGCACAGAATTTCATGAAACTTCACAGGAAGCAAGTACTCAATGCCCTCTACCAAACTCGTGTTTTTCGAGCCAATCGGAAGTCCAAGGTGGCTGCCACAGGCTCTGATTGGCTGACACATTTTCGACTTCTCTTCTATAACCACTGCACAGAATTTCATGAAACTTCACAGGAAGCAAGTACTCAATGCCCTCTACCAAGTTTGTGTTTTTTGAGCCGATCGGAAATCCAAGATGGCCGCCACAGGCTCTGATTGGCGGACACATTTTCGACTTCTCCTCTTAAACGACTGCATAGAATTTCACAAACCTTCACAGGAAGCAAGTACTGATTGCTCTCTACCAAGTTTGTGTTTTTGAGCTGATCAGAAATCCAAGATAGCCGTCACAGGCTCTGATTGGCTGACAAATTTTCGACTTCTCCTCTGAAACCGCTGCACAGAATTTCATGAAACTTCACAGGAAGCAAGTACTCATACCCTCTATCAAGTTTGCGTTTTTCGAGCCTATACGAAATCCAAGATGGCCGCCACAGGCTCTGATTGGCTGACACATTTTCAACTTCTCCTCTGAAACCGCTTCACAGAATTTCTTGAAACTTCACAGGAAGCAAGTGCTCATTGCCCTCTACTAAGTTTGTGTTTTTTTGAGCCAATTGGAAATCCAAGATGTCCTCTATAGGCTCTATTTGAATGACACATTTTTGACTTATCCTCTTAAACTACTGCACAGAGTGTCACCAAACTTTACAGGAAGTAATTTAACTTGTACACCTTGTCATTCTCAAAGCTTCACTAAAAGCAATTTCCTTCAGGTCTTGACTTTGATTGAAAACATACATACAGTCTCCTCAGGTGAGCGATGTGGCCCCCTTGGGCCTCTTGTTTTTATTCTTGTCTTTTTATGTGTGTCAAAGGTGTCCAAATCCAACGAGACCAAATTCATAATTATTGAAGGATTGGAAGTCACTCAAATTGAGCTAAATGATTAATCATACAAAGAAGGTTTTTATTTCCTTGGATGACACCTATAGGAGAACATGGAATAAAACTAGTAAATCAGGGCCCAAGGTTATAAAACTGTTTTGAGAACGTTCTCCGTGCTCAAACTCTGTTAGCGTGCTCAAATATGAGATCGTCTCTAAAATTCGAGGTTATAAACGTATAAAGTTTGAGAACGTGCTCAAACTCTATTAGCGTGCTCAAATATGAGATCGTCTCTAAATTAAGAGGCTATAAAACTTGAGAACGTGCTCAATAGAGAACGCCACTTGAGATTAGGTCTGGTAGAGGTTATAAAACATTTTGAGCATGTTCTCTATTGAGTTTAGTACGGCGTTAATTGAGAACGCCATTTGCCTTTCTCTCTGACACATTACTAAGGGAACATTAGGGTTGTGAGTTCGAATCCTGCTTCAAGTTTCCCAATCTTTTTCATTTTCCTTATTTTTTCAGGTGTTTATGCATTTGAAAATTATATGGATAGTTTTCATTTGATTTTTGATACACATTCTTGTTTTTGCAATTTGTCATTTTTATTCAAGTTGACATATTTCCCGTCTTTTCGCCTAAGTTATTATAGATATATTCATAGCTACTTTTGTGTATTTTAGGTAGATTCTTGTTTTATAAATAAACAAGTTTGTGAATGAATTTTAATAGAATTTCAAATGATTCTCTCACTTTGCTTGTAAGAAGATGAAGGGAATTTTTTTCTTCAAATTTTCAGCAAATTTACTAGAATAGGTACTCATATTTGGGAAAAAAATCAAAAGAAAGGAGGGGATCTCTCAGACTCGGTATCAGCACCCACAGCAAAACACGTGATGCGAAAACAGTGTAGACAAGCACATAAGGGACATATAAGGTCGTGAGTGGTACTTACGACCTTTTTCATGTTTTTTTTTTAATTCTATATATTAAAGCCATGCCGCATCTTCTGGTGTAAAAAGTATCTATTTTACAATATAACATAGTCAGGTCGACAACTGCAAAATTTTGTATAATATATAATGTCGTAACTACCACTTACAGCCTTATATACTCAAACATGATGACTGTCCTTTTTATAAATGAAAAAAAAAACATCGTATCTACCATTTCCAAGGAAAGGTTACCACGCATCTCCTATGGTTTATACATATTGTATGACTGTACTTTGTATTTGACGTAGGAGTAGGAGTCTTTCCCCACAACTTCAATTTTTTTCAAGTTTTTGTAAATGCAGATTCTCGTACATGTTAATCTGCTATCTCAATTTTCATAATAAATATGATCTATTGCATGTGGTTTTCTTTGTGTTACATACCCGTATCAAAACACAGAGACTTTTTTGTGTCGCATTCGAAGCATAGGGATTACTTAGTCCGGCGTCCGTCTGTCTGTACGCGCCCGTCTATCTGGTAGTCACACTTTCACATATATGTTCATAGCTTGCTTGATATGCATGATTAACCATGATGAGATTCAACACCCCATGAGGGTCAGGGTCAGATTCAAGGTCAAGGTCACATATTTAGGACCAAAGTCCCATGTTCACCGCTTACTTGATATAATTTGTTGCTCGCAAACAACTTCATAACTTCCATAAGTAAAATATTTCAAAACTCTAAATGTAAAAAGATTGACCTTAAACATATGTGTGATGATGTTAGAAATTGTTGAAAAGCCGTCTTTCTTTAGTTTGGAAATAGATTGAGTTGCAAAAATGACTATACATGAGAAAATATTTAATTTTTAGTAAATCAATATATAATAAAAAGTTGTGTATGCCTGACAGAGATTTAACAATCATGATGTTACCATTTTTACCAATAATTCATTGAAATATATGCATAGTCCGCGATAAATAATAATAATAATAGTCCCCAAAAAATATTATACAAATATGGACTTGGTCGAGGTCATTATGTCATTATGTCATTATAATGACCCGATGAGAGTTGTAATATAATAATGACCGAGACCAAGTCCTTATTTGTTATATTAAATAACGAATGTAAGACTACATATGATTAAAATAATGATTCAAATCGATTTAAACACATAATCTTTAATTACGAAATTAATAATTAATTGCACTTTTTTTCTGAAAAGTGTATTTAAACTTTTAGAATTAAACAGAATAAGTATCTTAATTTTTATCGTAAATACTGAAATCAGGACAAATACCACACCGAGTCATTATCTTCCGTCAGCGGTCATTATCGGAAAATAATGACTCGCGCTCCAGCCAATCAGAATCGACGTAACATCATGGTCATATAATATGAAGTCGTAATATGCAGTGATGATCTTTTTTTTTTTTTGAAAGATCGACAAAAAGCTTTATTTTCAAAATTATTGATGTAAATTTGTCGTCTACTTTAAAATAAAACAATACTTTTATTCATATCTATATGTTGAAATTAGACTTTGCTGTAATTATGTGGTTCAGTTCAGTTCATTTATTTCTTTGTGCTCACTGGCACATCAGACATGTTACAAGTAAATACAAATATAAGACATTCAAGGTGAACATAATTAAGTTGCAAAATACAATACAATAGTACATGATACAGAAATATGTGAAAAATTATAATGAATAAATTAATGATAAATCAAAAAGAATTAAGAGTATGCGCGAGAGCTTTAATATTTAACAGTACTAACTATAATTATATGAACTTATAAAGGGCATATTCAAACCTATATATTGTCTTTCCTGATTTTTTCTGCTAAAAACAAAAATTTTCCTAAATTTCGTATTTCTTTCAAATTCCGAACACTTAGCAGTTGTAAAAGCTTTATCATACTCGGGCGTCTAAAATAATATGTTTTAATATATAAATTTCGTATTTCGCTGTATTTTGGGCATTTTAGAATAAAGTGAAACTCGTCTTCTATATCATTTAAATCGCATAGCGTGCATTTTCTGTTACTTCTAGGTTCATTTCTATATCTCCCGGATTCTACATTTAAATTATGAGAAGACAGTCTGAATCTAGTTATTATTCTCCTATGTGTTTCATTCATTGATTTAGATAAATAAAATTGAAGACCAAAATCATCTGCGATATATTGATAATATTCCCCACGTGTTGTCCTTCTAATTGCCGAAAACATCTCTTGCTTATATAAATCATAAAATCTTTGCTCTAATAGTTCTAGCAGGGGCAAACACATTTATTTTCATATAAAGCATTTTCACAAACTCTTTTTGGTAAAAGGATGCTACTGTCCACAACACTCTATTGGGAATCTTGGAAATATCTTGTTTAAACATTTATTTATTACAAGTATTAGATAGATAAATGTTAAATGATCTAACCATCTCTATAAAAAGATAATAATATTTAACGAATGATCTATATATCATTATCAAAATTTGTATATTATTCATTCGCAATAGTAACGAGCCGAATTCTTTGGAAAAACTAGTCGATTAAATTTTCAAGTTTCGGACCCCCCCCCCCCCGAGAAATCTAAAAGGGAGGGGTACGGACTCAATTTCACCACATAGTCCGGTTGGATAATAGACTGGTCTCTCAAGACTAGTGAATGACTAGCCTTCTGTCGTTTTCGCAGAATGTCTCACCACGGCAAACGGACATGGACAGCCATTGAGCACGGGTTTGAGCAAGGTTCCTACCAATCTTAAAAATGTTTGAGCACATGCTCAATTTTGAGCACATTCTCAAACTTTAGAAGTTTTATAACCTCGAATATTAGAGACGATCTCATATTTGAGCACACTAGCAGAGTTTGAGCACGGAGAACGTTCTCAAAACAGTTTTATAACCTTGGACCTAATCTCAAGTCGCGTTCTCCGTTGAGCACGATCTCAAAGTTTGAGCATGAGATTAGAGTTGAGCACGGTAAAAGTTTTATGACCTTGGGGCCAGGTTTAATTGAAGATAATTTCAAGAGTTTGAACATATAGTGGATACATGCTTTTGATATCGATAATGTATTGCCTTAGTGACATTTCATACTAATTGAAACGCATATATGTCCATGTATGAACAGTAATGACAGGACAAATATCAAATTTCAAATGCGAGAACTTCTCGAAAGAAAGACTTTCAGACTTATATACATCGCTGTGCAGGTATTTCTTTAAGTGTTTATCTGGTTAAGATCCCCGCTGTGCATATAATTACGTAAAGATATAGTATAATGAAGTATCTGAAGTAAGCCTCTCAATGTATTTCGACCACATTTTAAACTTAATTGACTGAATACGGCATTTTACTGTCTATCTACATGTACATCATTGTTTTTCTTTGTAAATGTATTATTTTGATATTTTTTTCAATTAGAAACATTCAATTGTACCGATTTCTCGTTATTTTTTTTAAAGAATCAAGGAATTTTACCATATATGGTCTTCTTGCTTCTAGAATTACTCTATTTATTTTGCATACTTACAATGGGAAAGACATTTTTATCCCGAATATTTCCCCCGCGAAAATAACCACGTTTTCAGTAAATAGGGCCTAAATTCGATAAAATTGTCTGATACACCATGTGATGAATGTTCGAGAAAATGGAATCTTTCTTGAAATAAAGCTTTCAAAAAAGAGTCCATTACTCCTCGAAAAAAAGTTAAATAATCCTGTAAACTGCTTGTGCCGATGTAAAATAGTTTATTGAACAGGCTTAAAATCATGATGTATGATAAATTTGACAAATCTATAGGACCTCCAAGGAAATCGTTTTAGCGGTGAATCCCCTCAGTTTTGACTGGTGAACAGGGCTGAATAAAAGGTGTCTCACTATTGGTCAAAACTACTGAAAATTTAAAAATAGTAAATGAAATCAATGTACCATTCTTTGTAGTCGGGATAAATTGAGTTTTGAACCTGTTCTTGTCTTTTATGTAATCTACAGATCGATTTAAAATTAGTTGAAATTTGTAACATTTTCGAAACGGATAGAAGGGTGATGTAAAAAAGTAGAATTTGTGAGAAAACGGTATACATGACCTCCCTTTCCTTTTCTTTTTATGTGTGTTAAAGGTGTCCAAATCCAACGAGACCAAATTCATAATTATTGAAGGATGTCACTCAAATTCAGTTAAATGATTATTCATACAAAGAAGGTTTTTATTTCCTTGGATGACACCTACAGCAGGTTCTTCTTTCTCTTTCCAAATGTAAACATCTGCGGTTCTTTACATGATTCTTCAGAAGGGCCTGTGGTCTAGACCTTTTGAAATTCCAGAATAATGAATATAATTGTCCTCAAGGGTCTTCAGAATATAATTCAGCTGAAATGACCAGGGAAAACGCCAAAATGCTGCTGTTCTCCGTCTTTGGTGGGAAAATCCCGGATTGATCAAACCACGACCCCGATTATATTGTCCCAGGATCCACTCTATGGAACGCCATAGCTGTCTTAAGATAATGCATTTTAAATCATATCCCCAATACTCCATATTACAAACTCAAATCATAACGTTATGAAGTACAAATACTGGGTCATGAAGTATAAGAATAATTCATTAAGTCAAAAGAACATATCATAAAGTCAGAATAACAAATCATAAAGTCAGAATAACAAATCATGCAGTCAGAATGACAAGTAATGAAGTTAGACTAACAAGTCGTGATGTCAGAATAAGAAGTTTTAAAGTCATGCAGAAAAAAAGTCATAAAGTCCAAACAACAGCACAAAAGTCATGAAGTCAAAACAACATGTACTTAAGTCAGAACAACCAGTCATAAGGTCAGAGCAACAAGTCATTAGGTCAGAACAACAAGTCATAAAGTCAGAACAACAAGTCATGAAGCCTGAGCAACAAGAAAGTGCTCAAACCAGTTTAGCTAGGAACTTCACATTTCCCATGTAAATTGTGTATAATAAAACAAAGGATTCTAATGATTTTTAAGGTCAAAGGTCATGGTCATTTCGGGGCTTTTCTTGATATTTTGTATTAATGATGAAAATGCAGAGGGGATCCCAATTATCGAATTTCAGGATAACCTATTTGTCATTACAGAGTTATGGAAGTTAGATTTGTTTCAGGTAAACTTAATAATGACTTATTAATCTTGCTGCCTTATCGTAGGATTTATTTTGCTGATAACTTTAAAAAATCAATTAATTCTAAATCAGTCTGACTTCATGACTTGTTATTCTGACTTTATACCGTAACTTGTAATTCTAACTTATGACTTATTGATCGACTTTATGACTTTTATTTCTGACTTCATGACTTGTTGTTCTGACTTTATGATAAGTTCTTTTGACTTCATGACTTGCAATTCTGACTTCATGACCTACTGTTTTTAATTTACGACTTGTATTTCTGACTTTATGATTTGGTGTTCTGACATTATGATTTTATGATACGTTCTTTTATTTTTTGACTTTATGACCCAGTATTTGTACTTCATAACGTTATGATTTGACTTTGTAATATGGAGTATTTGGGATATGATTTAAAATGCATTATCTTAAGACAGCTATGGCGTTCGATACCACTCCACCATTTCGTATCAAAAAAGGGGTATTGAATATTAATGTAAAAGGCTATAATGGCATATACCCCTGAATAAGTCAGCTTATATAAAGCAAGGGTGCAAAGTAACGAAATGGTTGAAAAGTGTTAGGTAATATGTTTGTAACAGGACATTGAAAATTTTGTAATCCTTAGTTTGGTATCCTATATAAACATTGCAACGTGCGATGGACCATGTGAATTTTGGCGGAATTTCCTCGCGTCAAAGTCCATACAAGTTGGTTTGACAGTGTTTCGGGCAAACGAGCCGTTAGGACCTCCTGATTTTTCCATATGATTTAGAGTAAGAATATATCTTTCAGACTGTTGATTGAAATATCTAAGAAAAATGACGCAACTTAGTGAAATTTTGCCCTAAACATTATATAATTATTGACTTTTGATGAGGTCTACTCGTGACTATAAGGTATTGGTTGACCGAGGCCGAAGGCCGAGGTTAACCAAAACCTGACCAGGTCTGTATAGTCACAAGTAGACCGAAATCAAAAGTCAATAACTGCTTTATTAAATTATCAGAATTTTATTAAAATTTGCATTGTAATAATACGCGAAGTCAAAGATCAAACACTGCAAAAATCAACGCACGCACTGGAACCGCACGCGGAAAGCTTTGGAGCGTTAGCGGTCAACTCACTCTGAGGTACACTCTATCAAACAGCGTCTCCACCAATCAGAAATAAGCAAAATCGGCAATAATTACTGATCATTTAATAATGGCCAATATGGTACTTTTTGCATGAAATTTCACCCCATTTTCATGTCATTTCAGCATAGGTAATGTGATCATTATATTAAATTTTACTTTTACATTGTCTAGAAATTAAAACTGTAAATCTTTCTGAATCTTTTGATACCAAATACATAGTATGACGTCCCATTAGATGGTCCATAATGAGGAATATAAGTGGTGGGGGTCAGCGATAAAGTGAAATGACAAAATAATGGTGGAGGGCAACCCATTGAATTGAATAGCAAACTATTTTTCGTCTATAAAACCGGTAATGACTTTTTGCCAAGAAATTCTAGTTGAATGAATAATCCATGAGATGTGCTTTATCCAAGCAATATAGAAATTAAAGATATTTAAGCTTTTATTTCGGTTTAATTGTTTTAACCCTATTCTCTTTAGACTGTGCTAGACACTTATGTAGGGGATACATTTGACAAAGTCATAAAATCTTTTAGAATCTTGTTATTCGTTAAAGTTTTAATCCTTTCTACAACGCCTTTTTTCATATTTTACTTAAAACTCAGAGCTAAATTTCCCGACTCTTTCAGACCTCCAAACCCCTGATCCATAGCTTTTGAAAATATTTCCCAAATGGTCGATTGAATGGAAATTTCCTTTTTTCTAAATACTATCTTGTCCCTTCCAACTATTATTAGCGAGTTTTGGAGTTGTAGCTTGTATAGAAAAATAGCGATTTTGCATGGTTTTCTCGTAGACTTGAACTTCAGAGTAGAAAGCACGGTTAGTATCATTTGCATGAAAATATTACGAATATAGTTACATACTGTATAACTTTAATTTAAAATCTGTAACTTTTATTTTATTATGATCAATGTTAAAGTTACAGACCCTGCAATCGACTAAAATAAGTACAAATTTAATATGTAGAATACAAACTGTATTTTTCTACCATTACCAAATTTATCAATTTTCCGTTAATTACAAAATGATAGTACTCAAAATCCTCCAAGATAACAAAATAAAAGGTAACGTCTTGTAAATATTTCTGGCTGACAATATGCAGATCAAAATTGGGAAACTGCGAAATAACGAAAGTGTATTTCCATGATTACAAATTGAAAATGAAAACTGCCCTTAAGGGACTAATTATACCCCTGCCGAATACTTTTTTTCTGAGCAGATCCATTTCATGACCTAACCTGACATTAAATTTTCCAAATATATATTCTCTCATGTAAGGTAATCATTTAGAGTTCATATAACTGTATCGAATAAAAATATATAAAAAGGTTTTATGAGAAGAGCAATATGAATATTCAACATTTAAAATGCATTAAAAAATCTAAGCCTAAGGGCAATTACTCTAATGTAACAATTTTGGCAGCAATCCCCTTTCGTCATGATCATCTACATATTATGATCTTTCATTGTGAAAAGTTTCCTTAAAATCCATCAAAAGGTTTGGAATGAGGTGCGATGACAAGGTTTGACATTGAAAATGAATGAAAATTATTAGTCCAAGGGCCATAACTCAAATTTTACTTTTTCGATAGCAATCCCGTTTCTTCGTGCACATCTACATATCATGATCTTTCATTGTGTAAAGTTTCATTGAAATCAATTAATTTGGGAGGAGTTGCGATGACAAGCTTTCGTCTACAAACGGACGGACCGACGGACAGACAAATGGACAGACAGACGGACGGATGGACGGACAGGGTGAAATCAGTATACCCTCCGTAAACTTTGTTGCATGGGTATAATTATACTAAAGACATTCATTATTCTATATAATTAGGGTAAATGGAGGTACATTTTCAAAGATTATTCAATATTGAGTAAATAGACACTAAAATCAATCGTTTCAGATTGATGACTAGAAAAGTAAATAAAAGCTTCGTGTGATCAGCCCACTTTTCACGACTTTGGCATATTAATAAATATTTGTGTTTGTAAACCTTATTAATTAATGGCTAAAACAGACGAATAGAAATATGAATAGAATATGCATCGGAAAGTCTTTAATTCCTAAATAACGGGATCCACCTACACTCGACGATGACATCAAACCTTGTAAAACTTATCTTATTCGCCGGCTGATTGGTTTGATAAGGTAACTTTATAATGTGTCATCAAAGAACGTTATTTTGATGGCCAAAATATTTATATATACAGTACATTGCAGGTTTTGACGAGAATACGACTGCTTGTTGAAGGGACGGACTGTTCCTTCTGCTGAATTTAAACATTTCATGTGTCGTACTTTCTCGTTATGCATGTTTTTATTCCTTTTTCACGTGACAGTTACATGTAACGGCTTAACAGTTGACGATTCTCCAGAAGAAAAATATAGTCAACTGTAGACCGTTGGTATTGATTTTAGCTCACCTGAGCGAAGTTCAAGTGAGCTATTGTCATAGCGTGGCGTCCGTCTGTCTGTCGTCCATCCGTCGTAAACTTTTCACAGTTTCGACTTCTTCTCAGGAACCACTGAAGGGATTTTGATGAGACTTGGTAGGAATGAAGAACTCAAAATCCCCTACAAGTGTTGTTGTTTTTAGTCCGGTTCCGTCGACAGGTGGCGCCACCACAGGCAAAAGTAGGTCAGGAGGGGTACCCTTCTTTGACAAACTTCTTCATAAGAACCGAAGCAAATAACGACAAACCGAAAGCATCTGGATGATCTAAAAGGATGTCTTAACAAGTGTTGTTCTTTTTGGTTCCGGTTCGAAGTCAAATTTTTGACGCGTTTTTGACGTCTTTTTGGACTATGTCAGAAAAGCTAATTTTTGAAGTTTTTTTTCTTTTATATGTGGTTTCATGCCCTCATTTACTGCATATTTGTCATATTTAAGGCATTGAGTGGTTTCATATTGATTTTGGTTTGAAATTTATTTTCATGTTTTTTTAAAACTTTTTTTGTGAAAAAAGGAGGGGGGTATTTTCATACATATTGGACATCTCATCCAGAACCACTGAAGGGATTTTAATGAAAATTGGTAGAAATGAAGTACTCATGGTCTCCTACAAGTGTTGTTCTTATTCGGCCGGTTCCGTCATTAGGTGGCGTCTTCACAGGCAAAAGTAGATCACGGGTCTACCCTCCTTTGACAAACTTCTTCTTCAGAAGCACATATCGATAAACGGAAAGCATCTGGATGATCTAGACGGATGTCTTAACAAGTGTTGTTATTTTTGGTTTCAGCCCGAAGTCAAATCTTTGACGTGTTTATGACATCTTCTCGGACTATGTCAGAAATGCTCATTTTTTAACTGTTTCTTTGACTAACACTATAAATGTTAAACGTCTTCAAATTCAATGGCATCATTTAAGAACAGATGAATTTTCAGCATGGACCAGATGTGTGGTTTTGTGCCCTTGTTTAGTGCATGTTTGTCATATTTAAGTTACTATTTGCTTTGATATACATTACATGCTATACACAACTATTTTCAGTTATCGTCCCTGTCATTTCTTCCAGCCGACAGATGGTCCTTACACCGCGGCGCCATCGCAACCGTGACACAACGCGTAAATAAATACAGTGAAGTTTTACGCAGCGAGGAATCATAAAATCGAAATTAACTGTATAAATGTAGACATCGACGTCAAAAAACGATCATGCATGATTCGAAAGAATGTTCATATCTATCCATAATTCCAAAGATTTTAGATAAACTGAATTCATACTGTACATAGTAATCACAGGTACCTGCAAATTTATATTCATGATCGTTTAAGACAACTCGGCCCTTCCCCACTTTCTTTCTCCGAATCATTGGTGAAACTAGCCGTTAAAGCTTTCCTTTTTTCTATACTTCACGGCCATTTTCATCCATGATTTTGAAAAAGAAAAATGGGAATAAAGAAAAAATGATCACATTTGCATGTAACATGCGTACCTTATTGAGACTGTAAACGATGTTCGCAAAATTAATGGTAACGTTTATTTATAAGTACTGATCAATCCTTCCTCGATTCTGTTGTCTAAACATTCAAAATCCACCGTCCTACATTCGAAGCTCGGAAAGTTCACGAGGAAGACAAATGTTCATGAATGAGGGGCGGACAGGGAGTAGCCTCACAAACTTTTTATTCACCATAGACATGTTAATATAACACAGTCATGGTCATACATAACAACATGGGGGTCATTGTCTTATATATATATTTTTTTAATTTGGAACATGAAAAATAACTTGAATGCAATCATAATGTCACTCCATCCCACCCCACCCCACCCCATTTCCATCTTTCCATTTTTAAATATAGTCAGCTTAGAATCCACGGAAAATCCGTTGTAAGTTGGAAAGGGGGCACTGGAACTTTGATTGTAGTATAAGTTCATGGAAATTGAAAAAAGAAATTCTGGCAACGGCCTCCTGAGCACAGTACATGTAAATACGTACATGTAGATGCTCGAACGAGTAACCTTCCCATCACAGGCCAGACTCTTAAATCACTAGACCAAGACACCGATGGTGAGCCTCTTAAACTTCCTCAACATCTCATCCCAACCCTACCCTCTTGTTCATCCCGATGCCCCCGTTTCTTCCCACTCACATCCTATTTCTCCCTCCTCCCAAGAACAAAAAACTTTCAGAGTACATTGCCGTGGCCTCATGAATCATGTCTATAATAAATCAAACGAATGAACATTGGCACTGCCATGTTGTACACAACGACAGTAGTAGTCTAGGACATCTCTATAGGTAAGTTTTGACCAGTTTAAACCGGTTCCAACCAGTCCCGTGGAGTATGTGTATGTATGTACCCATGTTTAAGACCAACGACCACATCCATGTGTTATATGGTCCTTATACTGGACTCTGATGAGTTGAATGATTAGCAACCCATGATTCAATTGCCATGTTAATCATGGCAATCAGTAACAAGATATATCTCTTGCGTAGAATTAAGCGTTATCTTGACAAAAAAACACCGAATTCTTTATTTCAATGCATATATTCTTCCTACAATTGACTACTGTCTAACAATATATGGTAACACATCCAAAACACAAATGGAACGAATCCACAAGCTACAGAAATGCGCGGCTCGTGTAATACTTGATGCACCACCTGATGCACCATCCCAGCCACTTTTTGATGAACTAGGTTGGTTAAATGTATTTGAACGTTGTCAGTACAATAAAGGTATACTACTCTATAAAATATTTCATGAAATTGCCCCCGAATATCTGAAAGATTTATTCACTTTAAATTCAAATATTATAGGCAATTATTCACTACGCTCAGTTTCTGATAATAACCTCGTTTTACCCCGACACAACACAGAATTCTTTAAGCGTAGCTTGCAATATAGTGGTGTACTTTTGTGGAATGGACTACCTTCTTCTATACGGAATTCATCATCATTGTATTCTTTTAAAAAATCCTTTCATAAGTACTTGTTAACAAAACGCCAGATTAATTGTTGAAACACTACATGTAATGATTCAAAATGTTTGTACATATATGTATATATTGTTTTTGTGCGCTATTTTGTTTTGTTATTTGATGGTCTTGTGGAAGAATAGTATTTTTACTAAACAAGTCACCTTCTTGAAATAAAGATTATTATTATTATTATTATTATTATTATTATTATTATTATTATTATTATTATTATTATTATTATGCAATACTAATGATAACTGACCTGTCTGTGAAATTCCATATTAGGATATAGTCTACTGATTACCATCATGTGTAATATTGGCTGTGTTGACACAATTCAAACACTTATTGCTGGATATAACATACCAGACAGAAATTATGATGTATTTCAATGCTTCTTTATACTAATGATTTTTTTTAAGTTATCATTTTTTTTTATCTTATAACTCCCCTCCCCCATTCTTCCCTGGTTGTATGTACCTGTTTTTAATACCTTATGGTAATATCATGGATTGGTGTAAATTATGAATATTGATTGTGTTGAATGATGCCATAACCTGCAAACATGCATGGTTGACTTTTACTGGTTCCAACCAATCGGAAAATCAATATACTCAACATTCCATTGTTATCAAATTGTATTACGTGTTTAACCATATGTTTTTATGTGTCAAGCATTCTTTGACAGAAATAAATAGTTAATATAGACAAATGAATATATAGATAAATAAATGAAATAATATCATTTTGAAGCTATCGCATACAAGATATTTTAGACGTCCTAAGCACATTGATAACGACATGTGAATTTCAGCTTGTAACATGTACGAACCTGTGAATATAGTATTTTATGAAAATCCATCCAATAATGTAATTCAAAATAAACAAATAAAACAAATCCAACGTTTCAATTTTTGTAAGTATAAATTACCGAACATGTGTTAACACCATCTTCTTACACTATCGTTGTTTACATGACCTGTACATGTACACTTGTGTTTATTCCCGGAACGTCGAAAATAATTTAATGACTATGTCTAAATTGGGTGTGAAAGGGGCCTTCTAAGGGGTATCCAATTAACCAATTAGTGCAGGTTACCTGTAATTTACCTGTGTTTTACCTGTATAAGATTTGATTCAAATGAGGAAAATTCTAAGTAAATCTCTTTGAGGAAAAGTTTATCAGAATTTAGACTTGCAAAGGAGTTTAAAAACAACTTTATTCAAATAAATAAATATTACGTTCATTTTCAAAAGATATCTTGATATATGATAATATGACTGTCAGATGCATTTAGATTTAAAGAAAGAAAGAAAGACAGACAGACAGACAGACAGACAGACAGACAGACAGACAGAAAGAATAAATAATCGACAGACAATAAGGATAAATCAACAGAATAAGGATGAATATGAAATCTAAAAGCAAATTGAAAATTCATTCAAAATCTATATGGTCGAAATGTTATGAAATTTCGAAAATACAAGAAGAAGGAATTATATCACGGATTTTCATATATCTTTTGCCATATAATGTAGAAATTATGTATAAACGGGAAGGGGGTTGCTATCTTTTTTTTAATTGAGGCAATTATTTAATATACAATTATATAGTACACCTTGACCAGCCAATCAAATATCAGCAATAAGTTAGCCAATTGAATCTCGAGTTTTGAACATACTCAAAGCTCAGCAACATATCCAATGAAAAACAAGCATCTGAACTGTCCAAGCTGAAACAATGTAATAAATAGGGACACAAGACTGTAGATCAACATTCAAGTCAAACCATGGCTAATGCACAGCTTACCACCAAGTTCATCACCAACAGGAGAGGCGGTCAGAACCTTGCTCACAATGTCTACATCTACAGAGTCAACAGGAGAACTGATCAGAAGATATTCTGGAAATGCACGGTATCCAGTTGTCCTGCTTACATCTACACAGAGAACAACGTACCAGCTGGCTTTAGCAGTCGTCCGCACAACCATCCATCAGACCATGCAGGAGTCGTCGCTAGACAGATCATGGACCTCGTCAAGAACCGCTGCATCAACGAAGTCCAACCTGTACCGTCCATCTACGTAAGCGAACTCAACAAACTACGTGACAGCGACTTGGATGACACTAGCAGAGAGGTCGTCGAGCGATTACCCACCTTCAACTCGACGAAATCCGCACTGTACAGAGCCAGACGCAAGACAACGCCCCCACTACCAAAGACTCCCGCAGACATAGACCTCAGTGGAAAGTGGACAGAGACATCAACCGGGGAACGTTTTCTACTCATAGACGACACCTACCAAACCCACAGAATCCTGGCCTTCGCTACAGACGACAACCTACGCCACTTAGCTACTGCAGACGTGTTCTACTGCGACGGGACCTTCTACTCATGCCCCACTCTCTTCCACCAGATCTACTCCATCCATGTCCAGATTGACAACGTAATGACACCAGTGGTATACGCACTCCTACCAGGAAAGAGCCAGCTCATCTATCGACGACTTTTCCAACAACTTGACGACAAGATGCACTCCCTTGGACTCAGCTTCACTCCAACCACTGCCATGCTGGACTTTGAAACAGCCGCACACAATGCCATCACCGATACCTTCCCAGGGACCACTACCAAAGGATGCTTTTTCCACTTTACGCAATGTATATGGAGGAAAGCACAAGCCACTGGTCTGCAGATCCCCTACAGTGACAACGACGCCGTCAAGACACTCGTTCGCAGAGCAGCCATCCTCCCACTCATTCCCTTGGACGCCATAGACGACGTTTGGTTCGAGGCCCTAGAGGACAGAGATGATGCTGACATCACCGACCTAACGCAGCGATTCACCGACTACGTGACCGAACAGTGGGTTGAAGGCGACAGACTGGTTTGGAACCACTTCGGAAACCAAGGACCACGCACCACCAACAACCTTGAGGGATGGCATAGTAAACTCAAGAGGATCGTCCAGCATGCGCACCCGAATATCTACACCACCATCCAGACCTTCAAAGACTTACAGAACGCCAATGAGATCAACCGTATCCAGCGCGCCGTCGGGGGCTCCATCAGACCCAAAGCGAAAAAGTACTTGACCATTGACCATCGCCTATCAACATTGAAAGACCGGTACCAACAAGGACTTATTGACGCCATGGACTACGCGGACTCCGCTTCCCAGCTTATTCGTCTAGGATAGTGAATGTGATTTCAATTGACATTGTGGGACATATTTGAACTGCGTGTGTAATAATATTATTCCATGTTCAATGTATTATGTATCTATTTTCGTCAATTTGTTCTCTAAGCATGTTTTGTATCAATGTCTCATATACATGAAGTTTTATAATTTTTTTCTTTATAAATTGTGCTAGTTTGTGCTAATTATTAGTTATAAGTTAAATATTTATTTAAATAATTATTAGTTATAAGTTAAATATTTATTGTACTGCGGATATGTTGTTTCATGTCATTATCATCTTATTATGTGCAAATAAATAAATATCTGATATGAAATATGTAAACTATTCTTTCTTCTTCATCAATTATCTCTGCTACCGGCGACCTTGATATGTGACAATTTACATTGAAGATTCGTTGAAATCTCATCAATTACAATACATTCACCTTATATGGTAGACATTTTCACTATACAATTATGAATCAAACATATACACGCTTTTATATGCATCTGTTTATACTCTAGTATTACAACGAATTTTGACCTACTAGTATGTCAAATTAAAGGAAAATGTACTGTTTATCGGAAAAAGTTATACATATATACCTTTCTACATTACGACGTTTTGCACAGGTAACCTGCACTAATTGGTTAATTGGATACCCCTTAGAAGGCCCCTTTCACACCCAATTAAGACATAGTCATTAAAATATTTTCGACGTTCCGGGAACACACCGCGGATTCAAAGGGCTAAGTAGACTACGGTAAATATATACAGCGAAAGGTAGTCGGACTCAAGATCTGAAAGTATATATTGTGCGTGAATTCGCGGTTCGAGCGTCTGATCCCTCTAAAGATCTTAGACAAACTGAGAGAAAATTAACAATTAATAGTAACAGCTGTTACTTCTGGGTCAGAATATGACAATTGACCAATAAAATCAATCAGACTACACAAGATCGTCCGATCGACTATAAAAACCCTGAATTTTAGGCAATATTCATCAGTTCTACGAAAAACACTCAAGGCGTTGCCTCGTTAAATGAAATAGTGAAAAATTCAAAAAAGGCAAGAAACCAAAACCGTGAGTAAATAAAAATTTACAAACTGTATTTAGCATTCATTTTATAAGTCTTTGGTGATCTGAAGATATTTCGTACACATGAATAAGATGTAAGGGTCTAGGCCTCCGTTGCAGCTCTTACGGAGGGAGAGTAAAACGCACTCGTGTCCCCGCTCTGAATTTCCCTCCGACTAACAGATCATGTGTGCCTTAACAAAGGCGACAGAGACAAGGTGATAGTGATACCTCTTGTTGAAGAGGTCACGAAAACGTCTATTGACAAAAGTCATTAATCAGATCCCATTAGACAGAAAGAACGACTAAGACTTAATAATTCATTTTTTATTTTTAATACAAAAGTAATTTCATTTCAAATATGTGAGCAAAGACATTGAGCCACGAAACCCCAAAATCGGCCTGGTGTCAGATTCTTTTTAAAATTTATATTAAAGTACCTGAGGTTATCAACTTTTATTTCACAGAATATTAATGACTTAAAACATTGCATATTTGCACACTCTGCTGTTAAAATATACCTTGTCTACCATGTTTTTAGCATGGCGTCACGTAACGTCGTCTAACGTTCAGACATGTTTTCGGTCTTCAAGAGCACATTAATTATATCATTGATAATACGCATATCTTTTTCTAGTTTATTTGCTGAATGACAAGTTTTTTTTTTTTTATTTTGCTTTGATAAAAATAGATAATAAGACAAATAAAATAGTGTGATAGAAGTAACCCTATAGCGTCCAACATGTTTTTACTTTTTACTTTTCGACAGGCGCATTTGAGGAAAAATGGTAAAATATCGATGATTGATTATAATTTTTTTACCTTGTAATACGTAATGAAAATAACATTGAAAGTGACCTGTTAATGGGCGCAAACATTCTTTTCGGCAGATAACATAATTTTGAAACGATGTATTTATTTAAATATGATGCAGCCGTGTTAAGGGGTATGGACAAACTGTTATTCGCCATATTGGATTTTATGTAGTGTGTTATTGAAAATCTTTCCTTACACCGAGTCATGGCTCCAACTTCAACTATTCTAACCCCAAGTATTCTTAATTTCAATAGCTATATTTTCCCAAATTTTCTACGGAAAATTACATGAAGATTTAAACATTAGAAACTTTTTAAATTCATGCACCGAACTGCACAGCTGCACCTCAGAGGAATTTATGAATAATACTATAACTTACCTTAAACAATACATTGATACTATGTCTACAATCATTTGTCCCTCGATTTTGAGTACAAGGTCTCATAATCTTATAAATCTCTTGTTAATACAACACGGGGTCTTTTCGAACACGAGTTTTTACAGATAGCCATTTTCACGTGCCGATCCGCCCTAACATAGGTAGAAAAAATAAACGATTTTAAGATTCCTTGGATAATTCACTAAAATTTTGACTGTTTGCGATTCATTTATTAATTATTTACATGATATATATTAGAAAAGTGGGATAGTCTCATGAATTATTGGTGACAAATTACAAATGTGCAACATTCCGGGGATCCGCGCCTGGATTACTTTCTATGTTGATATGGCTACTAGGCCCCCGCGTGTAAAATGAAGATACCCGGTATTTTGAGGAAGAAAGATCAAAATTGGAGGACAAATGTTTGTAGATATATGATGATACTAACGTTTAAGGTAGGTTGTAGTATTAATCATGAATCCTGCAAAGCTGTAGCTGCGCAGTTCGGTGTACTAAGTTCAAATGGTTGCCATGAAAAAATATTGATGCAGTTTATGCTAAAAAAGATGGGAAATTGACGATGTTTAGGTAGAGAAAACTTAGTATTAAAATGGTTAAAGTTGGAGTCTTAGTTCTGCAGAACGACAGATTTTCATGTATGCTTCACATTAAATTCAATATGGCCGATAAAGTTTTGTCCATACCCCTTAAGCATGTAGGGTATGGCGACGGACAGTAGGGGCATAGTATTACGCTTCTCTATGGATATCTATTGTTTCTTTGTTTTTATCTCTCGGTATATTTCGAACATGCGCTTTAATATTTTTAAAAAGTAAACAAGAACGAGAAGTTTTGAATGATTACAATTATCTTGAAATTTTAATCGCTTCCTGAAGTCTGCTATACATACCTGTATTATGTGAACGATTATTTTTAAAATTAATGTGATTAAGTAATGATAAAACATAGGATCTCTAATTACAAATATACACATGAGTAAAAAGACAGGCTCACAGCAGAAAAAGAGGAGTGGTCTTCTAGCAAAGGAGCAGGTAAGTTATGGGGTTCATGGAACTTTCAAGCTTCTACTTTTCATACTTTTAAAAATATAGAATTCATTAAGTATTAACACAAATTGAATGAATTAATGTATTTATATTTCAAACTACTGAACATCTTTGTAGATAATAAGTACACAGTTAAACATTCTATTTTTCAATTCAACGAAAAAACGACAACAACAAAACTATAAACGGGAGAAAATTCAAAACATGTCCACTGGGGGCTCGTAGCAAAAGATTGTTTGTTAACATGGTATAAAACTGCAGTCAAAATGTCAACCCCCCCTTCCCCTTTCCATCAAATTAGGTTGTTTGCAATTGCAAATTCCATGAAATAAAAAATAACGTTAACTATACATCTCGCTGGAGTTAATTTTTCTTTTTACACTCGAGGTCATGGACAAATATAATGTCTTTCACAGTAATTACATCGGTCAGACAAGAGAAAATGTGTATGAAGAGCTCGAATTCACTCCTCTGTATCGCTAGCTTCGCCAGAGTCATCGCTGTCTGACTCATCGATAGGAAGTGGCATGTTTGCTGCATCCTCAACATATTCACCCCAGTTTCGCACACCAATGCCCTGATCTTGATGCCTGTGCCTAGCGAAGCCGATGTACCACACAATGGCAGCTACATATGCGCATATGCCCGCTACTCTTGCCCCTGCCCTACACTTACAGTACCAAGCCACCACATTAGCCTCATCATATCTGATCCAAAGTTGGTACGTCCGGGATGACACGTGTCGGCTCTGTAATCGAACACGTAGCAATCTGGGCTCCTCTTGATGGATGTTAATGGCACAGTCCCCTTCTAAGTGTCCCTGAACGTAATTTGGACTGAGTCGTAGCTGGTACGTGCCGCATGTCAAAGACCGTAGTTCCTCTTCATCAAGAAGAGGGAAATTTTCCACGTCCTTAACGGGCCTCAAGCATGCTGTCCTCCGATCCAGATGATTTTCCTCCACATTATCCTTCAGACGGTTGGTGTAGCATCTTACATTCGATGGCCTGATCTTCGACGATAATGGTTTCAGATATCTAAAATATGAAAAAGTTATAAAGCTACATATACACGTAAAATTATTCCAAATGCAAAATATTGTCAGTGGCAGTTGTTTCTGTGGTTTTTTACATGTATATTTACATCAACTAGTTTTAATCATATAAAACATATTCGACTCTCATTTTATTTATTATTCTCTGCATGGTGAGCAATACCTATTGATTCTATTGATTTTGTATTTTACCTTCACAGAATTAATCATTTAATATATAACGGTTTTAACAGGGGTTGCACAAAAGCAAACTCAATAATATTTTCCGTTTTTTCAACTAAATATTATTATCTAACATATTGAACGATCGTACATGTAACACACTTTTTTTATAAAGTCTGATTGCAAACTCCAACAACTTTTTGAATAAAGGTAAAAATTGTACATGCAACTTTAAGGTATTCAACCCCTAATGCATTTTCAATAATAAATACCAGAAATAAGAATTTCCAATCTCTTCAAATAGATTGCTATACATACTTTTCTAGCTAAAATTACGGAAAACACTTCTCATACAATGATCTACTCTATCACCCCGAAGACTCCCGATTATGAAATCATCGGTATTTGTCGGGAAATGATACAAATGGGAATAAAGTTTAACCGGAAGTACTCTATTAGGGTGCGGGATCCTTAACTTGAATACATAGCGTGTGCACAATATCGATATCTTGTCAAGGTCAAGGTCATTGTTGGAAAATGTCATACAGTATCAAATAAAGTACTGTACTGATTGAGATATTTTACTGTTTTACATGTACCTGTTGCTAACTGCACACACAATCCTTACAAAGTCGCCGATATAGGAAATTTGGTGTGATGGAAGTATGCGACTGAGATACGTCCACTGTTTAATCCGGGAATTAGCAGATTCCACAACCCATCTGATCTAAAATTCATAATAAATCACTATTCAAAGACAACACAGTAAGAATGTTGTTAGTCGATGTATTGCCTTCTTAAAAAAAAATCAAATAGCAAGTTTCTTCTACATACTATATGAACTGCTCAGTAAATCACTTTTATATTAGAATTATACGGACGCTTACAAATGTGTTCCGAAGGAGTCCTAATAATTACATTTAGCAAGCTTGCTCATCGATATAGAATTTTGCAAAATGTTGAATTCTTATTGATCATTATAAGTGAGAACGTATAAAATGAAAGTAAAAAAAAAATCACAAATAAGTTTGATCGTAAAATGAACTCTTACATGGTACACGTTCATGTTTGTTTGTTTGTTATGTTTTGTTTTGTTTTATTTATTTATTTATTTTTTTTTTTTTTGCTCAATCATACTTGGCATATATTTCCTTTTACCTTGGTGACAAGACGGCTCGTGTTTGCACTGTCCGTTGACATCTGACTCTCGCCTCTGGTCATAAAGGCTGGCATCTCTGCTTTAATTCCCAATTTTTCAAGATATGCCGCCGAGTCGCGGAAACCACGATCCACAATAAAAACGTCATCCTCCTGGATCCAACCTCGTATGTCCTCCACGTTGGTTTCCAGAATATGGTTAAGGATTAAAGCATCATTATTCCTGGCCAAGTAGGGCCCATTACTGATATGAAATAGCCGGTCGTTGAAACGATCACCATTGGCTTAACTAGAGGTCTGCCCTTGTGTAAACTAAATGATTGTCTCTGAAACTTGAAATTACCACTTTTGTTAATGTAGATGTAAGTGCCGTCTAATACGAGGATTACTTGACGGTCTGGGTCTTCACTGAACAGGGTCTTGGTTATTTCCCTTGTATGGTCTCTGATTATCTTCTCACGTGTTATGTGCTGTAAGCCAAGGTTCTCTCGCACAAACTCGCCTGACATCAATGCTGATCGCACGGACCTAATGCACCTACGGACACTGGACTTGGACACATAAAATAGCGTTGATAATACCTTGTTCGACTCTCCACCCCTCATTTTCATTAAGAAAATTGCCAAACTTGTACGGACGGACCTTGCTGGTGTTGCTCGTACTCTACGCTCGATGAAACGTTCCATATCTACCAAAGATTCACGTGAGATACCCAACAGGTCCATGTGTTCAGCTGTTAAAGTCCAGTCTGGTACGCTCCTGTCTGATGACCTCATCTCTAAGGAACTTGATGAGCTGTGTGATGGTGGTTCTACTAAGAGTTGTTTTCTCTGTCGCTGGCTTAAGAACATCTATGGTACCCTGCAGATGGACAGGGCAACAACGAGACCCTGCCGGTATAATTACCTCTCTGGAAATAAAAATTCGATCACGTACATCTATTGGAACCACAATCAACTTTGGTCCAGGTTTCATGCATATACAACAGTATGAATGGCCCCTGGATGTACTTGGAAAAGGCAACACAACCGACGGTGGGCTAAGAGGAACACTGGCAGTCCTGTTTTCTGTTTCAAATTATCTGTTTTTCTATACCTGTCATTTTTCTGTTTTATGTATGAACGGCATACGGGACGACATCTATTACAAATGAAATGATGTTCGCTTGGTGTCCTACCAGATAGTTTGCTAAGCACTTGTTTGTGGTCCTGGGAAATGCGGAAACGATCTTTTGGTTTCGTCCTTCTCCCACAGTGGAAACAGTCATAGAACCTAGGGGCAATGCCTAGCATCTGGAAGTAATGTATATAGTGATACAAATGACAATCATGACTTGATCCAGTATTCAAAATATTTCACTTTATAATTCACAATTATACAATTTACGGTATATAATCCTCTCAACGCACTCAAAAAATAGGACGATCGAGATTTTGCAAACTCTACATTTTTTAAAAAGTATTTAAAAATTCAATGAAATTAAAGCGATTTGATAATAGAAACAATATGCATCTCATTTTTATTGGAAATTCTATTACCATAAGCCAGATTCTATTTTAATAATTTAAATTGAAGCTTACATTGAGCACATGTATCAGTGGATGTCATATGGAAGCAAAAAATCATAAAAACGTCAGAATTTTTCACTTTTTATCATTGAATTCATATCTATAAAGAATCCAGAATTAAATGGAATAATTTTAAAAATTATTTGCGAATTTAACCTCTGATTTCCGAGACTTAAATAGGACTAACATCTAAACTTCTTTCTATTTTTACAAATTCCTGCCCTCAATTTTTGTTTTTTCATCACAAATAATTTATCATTACTTTCAAACTCCCACAAAAGAAATTAAAAAAAAAATTGTCATAAGGGAGATTCGATCCGGGGACCTTCGAGATGATAGGCGAAAACGTTAACCATTCAGCCTCTGAGGATCGACTTTCATGGTAAAATAATATCACATAAAGTTAATCGCTCTATATTTAAAAACCGCACATAATAAGTCAAATGAATACATAAACGTTGATAAAGAATATAACACCAGCTATATTTCATATAATCATTTGCAACTTTAAACTCTAACTTCTGAACTTAGCTAAGAGGCTAATATCTTCTTAACTTCTCTTTCTAGGTAACAGGTTCTCTTTCTAGCTATGAGACTAACATCTGACCTTCTCGTTCTACTTTTAAAAATTCCTGTCATCAATTTATGTTTTGTTATTACAAATATTTATTACAAACTCTTACAAAAGATATTAAAGATGAAAATAAAAACTTTGTCATCGACGGGATTCGATCCTGGAACCCTCGAGTTGAAAGGCGAAAATGTTAACCACTCCTCCACCGCGGAACATCGCTGGGCGTGAAAAACTTCATTGCGCTATATTAAGAACCGCACATAGGTCTCCATACATTTCGTTACACGAGTACAAAAACAACTTTCTAATTATAACGTGGATTAACTTTGAAAACATTATCTATTTTGGATAAAAACATCATCATAAACTATGATCAGCGTCTATGTACAGCGCACTGCCAGCGGCAGACGACAAAAAAGACAAAAACAACCAAAAAGATAGAATTATAGACAAAGTTAACAGGCAATGTCATCAGTTTACATTCTAAAAGGTGAAAATCCAATATATGTAAATAAATAAACACAACTTACCGTTTTACTCTTTGAAATCGATGGCTACATCTTGTCGCTTCTATGTTCTTGTAAAATACTGAGTACGTATGCAAGTTTTCAAGATTTTTTATGATGTTATTGGGTCTCTTGCCGATAAATTTTTTCACCGATTTTCATTTTTCTTTTGATATTCTATTTTTCTACATAATAAAATTTATCGGCGAAGCCTCCAATGAAAGCGAATTTCTCGAAAATTTGTAGATTTTTAGCGAAAACTACCGGAAATAATGAAACGTTACAGGTTTGATGCCATGTTACGCAATGGATGGACATCCAGTTATGGAAAAATCGTACTACCCTTGAGAGTTTGAACGTTCCTCTTTAGAAAAAAGTCAAGTCGAGAGAAATTAATGAAAGTTGATTACTTTCAAAAATTCAGGCCAAATAAGACAGTTAGTGACTCAATGCCTTTATGTTGAAATAATGCAAATTCATGTGTTTTTAGTACGGTGACCAAAGAGCTAAATTTTACAGTTTAGTCGACAGATTAGTACATGGGTAAATTATATGTCAAATGAAACTAGAGGAAATGTACTTTCAAAATATCAATGTCGTCAACAGGTTTGAATGTACAAACATTCGATTTTCAGGGGTCAAAGGTCAAAGGGTCATTCAACATAGATTACGTATTTCTGGTCTTTTTCACAAAGGAAAGAAATATTGATGAAAACAAAATTGAATTTTCTGTACAAATTGCATCAACAGAATAATATTCCAATCTTATCCTTAACATAAGTAAATCGCGAAGACGTAAAATCTGTATTGATGACGTCACTGGTAGCTATTTTTAGAACAAATTAAAAATGTGAATATTATAATTCCTTAAAAATGAAATATTCCTCTCCGACTACAAACATGGAGGACAAATATTTGTCAATTTTCTCTTCCATCACAGAAAACAATGTTTGCTAATCATCCCCCGCAGTATAATTGCAGTGGGGTATAATGCGACCGTTGGTGAGGGTGCGTACGAAAGTGCATAAAGGTGACTGTGTGGGAGAGGGAGGGTGTGTTTGTGCACGTCATGCTCTTTTATACAGCCTAGGAGGCACAATTTTGATTGGATCTTGACCAAACTTCATACACTTATTGCTCATGACAGGGGAAAAACCCCTATTGATTTTCAAGGTCATGGGTCAAAGGTCAAGGTCACCGGGTGAATATGTTATTAATCCTTTTATACAGCTAAGAAGGCACAGTTTTTATTGGGTATTGAACAAACGTGATACACTTTTTGCTTATGACAAGAGAAGGAGCCCTATAGATTTTCAAGGTCATTGGTAAAAGGTCAAGGTCACAAGTTGGAAATGTTAAAAATTATTTTTCTTAGCCTATGCACAGATTTGATTGGATCTTTACTAAACTCCATACTCTTATTTCTTATGACAAGTGAAAGAACTCTATTGTTTTTGCAATATAAGGTCAAGGTGACAGACTGGAAATGTTTAAAATAATTTCATTCAGCCTAGAGGGTGCAGTTTGAAGTTGATCTTCACCAAATTCAATACACTTGTTGCTTATGATAGGAGAAAGAACGCTTGATTATTGGTTTTCAAGGCAATGCATTACAGGTCAAGCTCACAGATTAGAATTTTTAAAATCTTTTAATACAGCCCCGATGATACATTGGAGTTTACCAAACTCCTTACACTTATTGTTTAATGTTTATAACAAGAAGAAGAACCCTTTTGATTTTCTAATGTAAAAGATCAAGTTCACTGAAGGGAAATGCTTAAAATCTGTATATAAAAACCAAGAGGGCACAATTTTGACTTAGATCTTTTAAATGCCCATACACTTGTTGCTAATAACAATAGGGAGAAACCCATTATATTATAGGTCAAGGTCGCAGAATTGAATTCGTCAAAATCATTGAAGATCCTCTGTGTCATGGGTCCCTGTAAAGTGCGAAACAAAACAAAAACGAAACGAAACGAAACGAAAAAAATCGAAACGAAACGAAACAAATCGAAACGAAACGAAACAAATCGAAACGAAACGAACAGAACGAAACGAAACGAAACAAAACGAAACGAAACAGATCGAAACGAAACGAAACAAAACATAAATCTTAAAGAACTTGAGAAAAATTGATGTAAATGCAGATAACTAGCACGGATGTCAATGTCTGCATATATCATTGCCTTCAACCATTAGTTCTTATGGCTGGAGGGTTAAAAACGTTTTTTAAGGGTCAAAGTTGACGATTAGAACATAATATAAACGGTTTATAGCAAAATTGCATTTTAAAGGATCAAAGGAGAGTGAACGGGATGAATAACCTCGTCATAGGCGGAAAAAATATTATTTAGCAGGGAGGAGTCTAATACAGAGGAAACGGAACTGTTCCGTTATGTGTATTTGAAAACTTTATCAGGAAAATGAGAACAAATACGGGGGGCACATTTCGTTTGAAAAAGGATAGGGTTTTTTCCTGAAATGTGCCCCCCCCCCCCCCGTTTCATGATCTCATTACGGTGTCATAGCGTGGTTTTCTATATCCTCCCCTTTATTCATCTTAAATACATGAATGGCATTTGACATTTACTTTTTTAAATAGTCAACTTTGACTCTTTCAAGAAACCCTCTCGGCACTAGTTACAAATGTAGAACTCTTGGATTAAGGCAATATTACATGTTAAACGTCTTTAAATTCAATAGCATCATTTAAAACCTGATAGCATGGACCAGACATGCACGTTTCGGGTACTAAACCCTCGTCAGTGATCCTCAGTCTAAAAAATGTAATATGGCCAAAAAGTATGAAATATTATGTCCAAAATGTACCAAACGACGTAGCAGAATGTGTGGGATATGATGCTACATGCTGATCTTGTCTTCAAATATTCGTTCTAGGCGAATTTTCCTCTTTTTTCTCATATTCTTTAAGTTTTATGCTTTGTTTCGTTTCGTTTCGATCTGTTTCGTTTCGTTTCGTTTCGATCTGTTTCGTTTCGTTTCGATCTGTTTCGTTTCGTTTCGTTTCGATCTGTTTCGTTTCGTTTCGATTTGTTTCGTTTCGTTTTTGTTTCGTTTCGCACTTTACAGGGACCCCTGTGTCATTCACCATCAGATCTTGGTCAAGCTCTTTAAAGTATACATTTGATACAAATGACACAAAGAACATTTTTTCGATTATCAAGGTCAAAGATCAAGATCACAGATATAGAGGAGGCAACCTAAAAATGGGACTTCATCAATGTTGACGCATATTTGCATATGTTGTGAAGAATTTCAAGTTCTATTTTAAGATTATCTACAAAGTGGTTTATATCCTTGTTTATGCCTTCACTTTTTTGGCCAACGCACGAGTATAACGACCTTCAACACGCTGGTAAACGTCGGGGTTTGGTCTGAAAATCATTTATGAAGCAACGTTCTCAACGTAAGCGTAGCGACCTTGTAGCGCATAGGGAGGGTTTGCCAAACGACCTCAGCGTCTTCCAAACGCATAAAACTAGTTGACAATTTATCTGTTAACGTTCTATAAAGCGTGCCCAAAGATCTCGCAACGTTCGCCTAACGACTTGTCAACAACCTGGCAGCGACCTTCTCGCGATCTACAACGTTTACAGCAAAACTTAATTTTCAGAAAATATTTCGTTGTCAAGACCTGAAGCACACGCCAAGGACGTTAGACTGTTGTTGGACACACGCTGAGGACGTTAGACCATCGCTAGAATAGTGTGGCTGTGTACGCGTTAAACTTGCGCTCCTCTGTCGTTACACATTCGTTGCAATTATCGGCGCCCTCTCAACGTTTTTAGCAACGACTGCACAGCGCACGGGAACGCATGCCCAGCGACCTCCTAATGACTCCATAACTTACAATTGGACGCTGGATAGTCGTCGGAGGTTTCGTGTATTCACAAAATTTTCCGACGACCACATCGCACACCAACGTCCTCCAGCGACCACACAACGACAAGCCAGCGACCAAACAACGACCTCAACGTTTTGCGACGTGTTGGCAAAATTACTTTGTCGTTACCCTAGGTTTACACTATGTTCCCGGCGACACAAAAAGCTGCATAAAAGGGTTTGGCTTGTTATACTTCTTGTGTGACCGTGCGTACCGTGCCAGACCGTGGTAGAACTTGAAATAAACCGTAACAAGCCGGGACGTACCATGACTGAACGTTACGAAACGGCTAACACATTCCTTAGCTCGCCGTGAGAAATCGTTGCACACCTTGATAAAACGCGCATCTAGCCCAAAGCAGCTGCAGTTAAACGGGACATGAACGTGACAGACCGTAACTCAACTTCACTAGGATCGTAAGTTGTCGAGTCATACTTCTGCTTCCCGTTCCGCAACGGACACTCTCCCAAGTTTTGTTACGGCCTGTAACGTTCTGTCACGTTGCGTTGCGTTCGACCCGTTTTGCTACGATTTCTAAAGTAGGCCATCTGCACCGTGGGCTGCCATGACAAATGTTTTGACAGTTTAAACATTTGCCCCGGCAACCGTGGCTAGTTACGTTTGTCGATCTCGTTCCCCTACGCTGTCTCACGGTCACCACGTTTAGTCCACGGTGGCTTGAAACGTGGCCTCCGTGGCCACCGGGAACATAGTGTAAACGGGGGGTTACTCGTCCGTTGACCAAAAAAGTGAAAGTGTGACAGGGCCATAAAGGCTATTACCTACTAGGATGCCGTGCGAGGGTGCTACGCTTTTCGTTGCTTAGTTTTTATTCTAAATTTGTCGCAGAAAGATATCCATCGTCATGATTAATTCATCTAGGGTGTACGTACATATACAGCGTTATCCATAAAATTATTTCGATGGGTAGAAAGCCCTCTCTCCCCGATAAACCATCACCGACCTCATGAAAAAAATGCTTTTTAATGGAAAAATTACAGGAAATGTAAACAGTTTACCATACATGTATCTCTTCTAGACATAAGCAGTAATAACATAGATTTATACAATTTTCAATGTACTTTCAAGTGAAATAAGTTTATGTTAAGATAAAATGTGTGTACTGTCAGGCAAAATGTTTATTTTTTTGCTTAAAAAATCATATAAAATTGTGCAAATTAACCACAAGAGCCGGAATGTTCATTCATTAGCTATTTACATACTCGTCCCTATTATGTAACTCTCTCTTTCACATTGAGATTCATAAATATCAAGATGATTATATCGGATAATAAACAGAGAAAGGATTCATTCTTTTAGAGGCAATTCAACTTAGATATCCTTCTTATCATTTGTAATGATTTGGGGTTTTTTTCGATATTTATTATGCTTTGTTATGATCACAGGGATTTATCACGCTTCCCGGTTGATAAATGTACTATATAGGTTATAAACCATAGTACATAAAGCAACTGAGAAGCGCGACAAATCCCTTTGATTCTGAAGTTTATCACAAAAAAGTATATCCAGTGACCAATTTTTGACTGTAAATCATAGGGTGCACTATATTTCCATTTTTTTAATTGAAAAAGACGTGCGTTTTTACTGGTACATACCTTCATTTTAGAGTAATGCGGAAGGAATGTAATATATCTTATTTATCATGAAGAAGGTTTAAAATATTTTGATTATTAACCAGCTGGTATCTATTATCAATAAATGTTCAAATCTTGTATCCCCCCCAAAAAAAATGTACGCATATTTCATAAAATATTTGTGAATTATAAATCAAAAATAATTTATTTATTTATTTAATTATTTTAAGTCAAAATAAATATTTTTGGTTTACAATTCACAAATATTTCATGCTGACACATACATAGAGAAATAAATAGGTCCTTCGTTTAAAATTCAAAATAAGCAGCCCCCCCCGCCCCGTACCCGGAAATTATACTAAAAATAGGGCAATGGTTACGCTGCAACATGCGCCTGTCATGTGATTAATGATGTCAAATGAACTTGACCTTCTTTGACCCCTACCCTAACAATCAAGTAAGTCCTTTGTCTGGGTCTACTCAATCTGCATGGTAAGCCTGAAGTTCCTAAGCTTTGATATCACCATGCATTACCGATTTCTCTATTATACAACGAAAGATATTTAACATACAAATTGGAAATTCCTATTTCAGACGGTTTGGTCACCATATCTTGTTACAGCATGTGTGCATCCAACCACCTCCTCTTCCGCATAATTTCTCAAATGTGCAAAAGGAGGAGATAAAACCCCGTTACATACATAAAAGATCATTTATATTTTATTTATCATGAAGAAGATTTAAAATAGTTTGACCCAAAATAGATTTAAATGATTTTTCTGAAAATTTTAACCAAAAATCTATTTTTAGCCACAAAATGACCTTGACCCTGACCTTCAAAATCAATTGGGTTTTCTGTCTTTTTAAAGTCAATGTTCATGGTAAAAGAGACCTAGCTCAAATGACATTGTATCAATCGTGTTTGCAATTCCTATAGTTTTAATAAATAAATGTGAACTCGTATGAACCCCCCCCCCTTCCCTTAAATGTACGCATACACACAAATTCTCTGTTGATTGAACAAAATATATATAGAAAGTCCGTTACATATTTGAAAGATCATTAATTTTCCTTTAAGTATATGAATAATTCCAAAACATACTGAACCAAAAACAGAACAACAACAATTATTTCAATGAAATCTTAATCTATTTCTCATAAAAATCTATCTTTAGCCTCAAAATGACCTTGACCTTTCACGCAAGACCTTGAAAATAAAATTCTCTTACGTTCGTTAAGTTAAATATACGTGGTAAATATGATGTTGCTAGCTTAAACGGTTTTGTCTCTATGATTTCTAAAAGGTGCAAGACGCACCGGTGCTGCAATACCGATATCCGTAACCCCCCCCCCCTTCCATAGGATAAAAGACAGGCATACAAGAACAGCCATAAAAAATCCTAATCTTACCCCAGTTTAGAGAATCAAAATAAAATTTTTGCTTGAATTTTGAAACACGATAGAAAAACTATGTTATAACTACTAAAGATTGTAATTTCACTGCAATGATATGATTCTGTGAATTATATAGAAAATATCCAGAAATCCGTGATTTTTGAATGAAAAATACAGTCCCCCCCCAAAAAAAAACCTGAAAATACAAATAATGGGTTTAAAACGTAAGTTATTATGCGAAAGGGCATAAAAGATCAGAATGGAATACATCCTTCAATTATCAAATTCATAAGTGATAAAGATGTTATGATTGATGTATAGAAATAATATTAATAGAAATTAGTATGCAGATTTTTGTAGAAAAACAGCAGTTTTGAAGTTTTTGCAATAAAATAATTAAATATATTTGATATCAATTGGAAGAAGAAAATGTTCAGATTTAATTTTTTGAAGAATGATCAGAATTCATTTAGTGGATCCCAGAGACGGGAAAAAATAGAATAGAATTTTCACAAAGTAATGCAATTTTTTAGCAAAATAAACTTTTTTTAACCCAAAAACGCAAATTTTATGAGAAATTTGAATTAAAACTTATCATAATCGAAAAAGTATTAAATATGTTAGTAATTTTCACCTTTCAATCTTTGATGTTACTTTCCACAGAAAAAACATTCATCGATTCCTTTTTTCAGTGATTTTTCGGTATTTTTTTAAAGCGTTGATGACGTCATTTCAACGTAATTTTTGAAAACGTTCTACAATGAAAATGATTTGACGACATCTTGATTCATGAACCACAGATAAAGAGCTTTCATTTGATACCAATATTTGCCGTGTACTATGCGTTTCGACTAAACTCCTTAAATAAGCCACTTTTGCGACTTGGTCACCCTACTATTTCAACATCTGATGCTTTCACCCATGAATTAACCTTTTTTTGGCTAATACAACCATTTCGAAAAAATACTGTTTATTATGACCAGTTCCTTTTGTTTTTACTACTTTTTCTTTTTTCCATTGATCATCATCTCTCGCGTCAGATTTAGCTACTTCTGGTTGATGAAGGATCCCGTCAATTCCTCTTCATATGATCTTCTATTTTATACATTGGTAAATAGTTCCGCATAAATCTTTTAGAAACTGTAAAAATTTCACCTGACCACTTGGAAACATACTCCCGCGTAAAAAATTTTGTCAAGTACGTGACTCGTACTTTATCTCCGATCTTTAATTTAAAACGTTTCTTCTATGATAGGTACACTGATATTCTCTCATTGGAGAAGTATGTTGGAAGTTGCACTTCTTATTCGTTGCTTTTATTCACTGCAATAGGTTCAGTATCGTACTTTAGATTATTAGATTATATTATTGTAGCTACTGGCAAAATGTTGCAACTTGTCAATGTATCTATTGGTCTGTTTGTACGTAAAATAACGATGAATTTTAGTTTTAATAGATCTCTCAGCATAATTCGCTTTCACTTCGGTAGTTTGAGCAAATATATGATTGACCCTCCTTTGTCGTAACAAAGTTTTAACAGGAACAGCTCTGAACTCCTGTCCTTTATCCGATCTTATTCGGTTGGGTTCCCGACCTGTGTCCAGTATATCTTTGAGAGAGGAAGCAACTGATGTTCCTTTCTTGTTGTGTAATGGTCTTAGCCATAAAATCTTAAATATATCAATCACAACAATGATAAATATAATTCCGTCATTCTCTTTACCGTATTTGTTCATGTCCATAAGATCCATATCCCATTGATCATCAATTCCACTTACATTAACGACAGCCCTCGAAAATCTTCTTTTCACAGGTCTTTGAAATGAATAAGGCTCCTACCTTTGTAGCCATTTTTTAATTCTGTACTTAGATGAAACATATTTTTTCCATCTCTTTTGACGAATTGATAGAGTTTACCTGGTCCATTGAAACTAGCAGGATGTTCCAGATTGTAATAAATATTTTGTAAATATGTTTCTCAACCCATGTCCGTGCACTGAGTAATGTTTTTGATGAATGATCTCGTTATTTAAAATCATGTCTATTTATTCCTTTTCTTCATCTTCATCTTCATCATCATCTTCTTCATTGCTTTCATCAATGTCTTCGTCGCCATCGGGTTCATCGAGATATTGTTCCAATAGATGCTTATGTTTTCTTTCAGCCATTTTGACAGCTTTCACAATTTCGAAGCCATCATCTATATTCTTTCTCACAGTTCTCATTATTTTGCAGTGCACCAAACCATTCTCTAGGTACAGAAAATACACGATATGTTGTAATTACGCTCCAGCCAATCTTTGATAGTATATGTCACGCAATTTGCTATCAACCTTTTCCTTTGCATCGTCTTTGGTCATTCCCTGCCTTCTATATTTTTCATATTTTTTCCCATGTGTCACTCCAGTCTTCCTTGATTTCTTTCAGAAATTTTCTGAATACTTTATTTTCATCTAAATCGAGTAGTGATTCATCTATATCAAGTTGTTTTTTCTTTTCACTATATAAGGTTTCTCGTCTTCAGTTTTTCTCTTCCTCTGTACAGGACACCGATTTTCTTTGATGTGTCTTTGAACATCATGTCCACTGTCAAAAATAATTCCACAATCATCGCAAGATGGCATGTTTTCGTAGCAAGGTGTCTCTTCAAAATACGTCTGATCTGTTGAACTCTTTGGATGCAAATGACTTTTTTCATTAACAGTTCTTTTATTTATAGACATCGTTGCTATATGTTCACCCATTGGACAGGTTTAGTTAAACCACGTGATAATTCGAAAACATTGTTTTTAAGTCTGTCCTTGTCGGTCGTTGTTGGTTTCAGGTCTACCAATAAATATCCATAGGGTTTTGATATTGACTTCTGAAAGCTATCCATAAAGTAATTTGAATTTCCTGGGTACATCTGTCTGGCTAATGTTATAATTGGTTGTTTATCTATCGAATAGTTAAACGAAACAAGATAATGACAATTGCGTCTTTGTGTTGGATCCCTACCAAAATATTGATTTTGGTTCAAAACAATAACTGAGAGATTTCTATGATGACTTCCCTCTGTGAACAGGTCATTGATTCTAGGATCCTTGGCAGAGATGGCCATGCGGTTATAAATAATAATTATGTTTCGGGTATTGGGATCAAAGAAATGATCTCGCTCCAAATTTATCGGTATGCCTTGGAGTAATTCCACTTCTGGTGAAACCGTTGATTTGATGATGTCATACAATGGTTGCCATCGTTTGTACAACCATAAAATGCGCTGAGGGTGAGGTTGAATGGTTTCTGTGGAATTTTGTAAAAGGTTCTCCATCAAATATGTTTTTACACACGACGTCGGTCCAGAAACTATCATAGTAAAAGGATGCTGAAGAACAACGCTCTCATTTTGCGGCGACGGTATGTTATATTGCGGCGGCGGGTGTGTCTCTCCCTGCGGCGGCGGCGGTTGTATGTGCTCTTGCGGCGGCGGGTATGCTTGGATGTTTTTCTGCAGAAATGCTTCAGTAGTTTGCAACTCCTCCGTTGAATTCTTATTACATACTTGTATATCTTTCTCGTGCTTGTTCCTTCTACATGTATGTCTCATCATCACATCTTTTCATAGTCAGGGCACTCAATTTTATACATCTTCAGTTTGCTCGATCGACTTGAAATGAGGTATTTGAGTAATAAGAGCCCCTTTTATACATTTCTATTAACCAATCAAATGCCAGTATATCAAAGTGATAAAATATTGTAATGTTTTGGATGTCATTCAGTCTACGCCCAGGAACAAAATTGTTAAGATGGACAGAAAATACGTATGTCATCAATGCGGGACCAAGTACTCCAAACCTAGCGCTTTAGCTGAACACAAAAAAATATGGGGTCACATGGATAAATTTACATGTGATTTGTGTCATAAAACGTTTGCCAGGGGAGATAACTTGAAACAACATAGACAAAAGCACGACAAATCTGCTTACCATGAATGTTCTGACTGCATCACGTCTCTAATCGACCCGATGTTTTAGAACTGCATAGAATGCATCATCACTCTCAAACAGGTGGAGGTAGAAAACAAAAGACCTTCTCGTCAATGTCCGGACCATCAATCAAACGCAGGATTACAAAACATGACGATCCAGAAGATCTGTATTCTATAAGTATTATTGGTGAACATTTCATGCCAAAGTTTAGGACAAGTTCACAGAGATACAGGGTAACAGTCCCCGAGGGCACATGTAGCCAAGTTCGATCAACTTTGGTTTATCGTCTGTCTCTTCAACGCGTTTGAAATTTTCTGTTGCAAAATTTCTTGAAATTTCTAAAACGTGGGGCATCATATCCCATCCATTCTGCTACGTTTTTAGTACAGTTGTGGACGTAATAATTTTCATCCTTTTTGCCAATATAACATTTGTTTAGACTGAGGATCACTGACGAGGGTTTAGTACCCGAAACGTGCATGTCTGGTCCATGCTGTTAATTCATCAGGTTTTAAATGATGCTATTGAATTTAAAGAGGTGAAACATTTGAACTATTTGGTGAGTGTCACTGCTGGTGGATCAAGAGTCCTCGAGGGCACACGTAGCCAAGTTCGATCAACTTTGGTTTATCGTCTGTCTCTTCAACGCGTTTGAAATTTTCTGTTACAAAATTTCTTGAAATTTCTAAAACGTGGGTTCTGTAGCATGATATCCCAACCATTCTGCTACGTCTTTTGGTACATTTTCGGACATAGTAATTTTCATACTTTTTGGCCATATAACATTTGTTTAGACTGAGGATCACTGACGAGGGTTTAGTACCCGAAACGTTCATGTCTGGTCCATGCTGTTAATTCATCAGGTTTTAAATGATGCTATTGAATTTAAAGAGGTTAAACATTTGAACTATTCGGTGAGTGTCACTGCTGGTGGATCAAGAGTCCTCGAGGGCACACCTAGCCAAGTTCGATCAACTTTGGTTTATCGTCTGTCTCTTCAACGCGTTTGAAATTTTCTGTTACAAAATTTCTTGAAATTTCTAAGACGTGGGTTCTGTAGCATGATATCCCAACCATTCTGCTACGTCTTTTGGCACATTTTCGGACATAGTAATTTTCATACTTTTTGGCCATATTACATTTGTTTAGACTGAGGATCACTGACGAGGGTTTAGTACCCGAAACGTGAATGTCTGGTCTATGCTGTTAATTTATCAGGTTTTAAATGATGCTATTGAATTTAAAGACGTTTAACATTTGAACTACTTGGTGAGTGTCACTGCTGGTGGACCAAGAGTCCCCGAGGGCACATGTAGCCAAGTTCGATCAACTTTGGTTTATCGTCTGTCTCTTCAACGCGTTTGAAATTTTCTGTTACAAATTTCTTGAAATTTCTAAAACGTGGGTCCTGTAGCATCATATCCCACCCATTCTGCTACGTCTTTTGGTACATTTTTGGACATAATAATTTTCATACTTTTTTGCCATATTACATTTGTTTAGACTGAGGATCACTTACGAGGGTTAAGTACCCGAAACGTGCATGTCTGGTCCATGCTGTTTATTTATCAGGTTTTAAATGATGTTATTGAATTTAAAGACGTTTAACATTCAAGGATTTGGAGATACGGAATATACAAAATATCTTACAAAGTCTCAGAAGACTCTTTATGTCAATTATACGAGATTTAACAGAATTCATGGATCCATCCGACCTTGTCAGATTGTCTGTACAATGTCCTCAGCTGGATTTTCCCATTAGTTTACCGTTCATGAGGGTAATTCAACTCACTGCAGACCGTTTCTTCTCAGAAGTTGAAAGAGTGCTTCAGTCGTACGAATTTGTCTAAGATGAAAGTCTCGATATTGATATAATACATATTTCATTACCATCTGGTAAAGGAAGAAAACGCTGTAAATACGTAAATTTTGAGAGAATGATCAAAGTAAACGTCTTCAAGTTGAATAGCATCATTTAAGTACAGATAAATTGGCAACATGGACCAGACATGCACGTTTCGGGTACTTAACCCTCGTCAGTGATCCTCAAATCTAAACAATGTAATATGCCAAAAAAGTATGAAAGGTACTTTGTCCAAAAAGCGTACCGAAAGACGTAGCAGGATGGGTGGGGTATGATGCTACAGGACCCACTTTTTAGAAATTTCAAGAAATTTTGATAACAGAAATTTAGAATGCGTTGAAGAAACGATCAACCGAAATTGATCGAACTTGGCTACATGTGCCCTCGGGGACTCCTGGTCCACCAGCAGTGACACTCACCAAGTGGTATCAATGTAAACGTCTTCAAGTTGAATAGCATCATTTAAGTACAGATAAATTGGCAACATGGACCAGACATGCACGTTTCGGGTACTTAACCCTCGTCAGTGATCCTCAAATCTAAACAATGTAATATGCCAAAAAAGTATGAAAGGTACTTTGTCCAAAAAGCGTACCGAAAGACGTAGCAGGATGGGTGGGGTATCACAAGAGATGTTTTATTCGAATAAAAATGATAATGACCTATGTTGTGCAAGGGCTCTAGTCACAGCCAAGGCCCAATTAGATAAACATACCAAATTGGAAAGTATACGCCATGGTTGCAAGATTCAAGAATTGTTGGCAAAAGAATTACATTGAAAAGCCGGAGTTCCTTTAGGCAAATGCTGCCTCGAAGAAGTGAAAACATTTCAAAATGTCATGCCAGGGTGCCAAACACACGTTCTATCCAAGGAAAACTTTAGTGCTTTAGTATTTTAAGGACACGAGGATGAAAAGAAGATTTATCTCTATCACCACGACGAACACTTCGATGTTATTACAAAGATGGCTGAATTCTTTAAGAAAAACTATTTCTGTACTCAGTGTAACCGAGGCTATGATCATAAAGAAAAGCACATGTAATAATGTGTGTCATTATTGCCGGAAAATACACGACGATGAAACAATCGAATAGATGCATTGTACAGAATGTAACCGGTACTTTAAAACAGACTTTGTTATTATGCTCACAAAACAGAGACGGAGTTAGGCAATAGCACCTGCAAGTCTTACATCACGTGCAAAGATTGCTCTCAAGCTGTAAATCTAAGCATTCACAAGAGGCCTTACAAATGTGGTGAAAAATTATGTACTGTGTGCAAGGAATTTGTGGATGGAGATCATCAGTGCTATATCAAAACCGAGGTGATAAAAGAAGAGGCCAATGACAACGAACAAGAAGCGCCTAACCGGCCATTGCGTTTCATATTTTTTGATTTTGAATGTACAGAGGATATAATGATACAGTGTGAGCAGGCTATAAACAAGAGGAAGGAGAGAGAAAATGCATGAATTGTAAACAATCTAATTGTGGGACATTTAAACACACACCAAAATTTTGTGTAGCTCACAAGGTCTGCGAATATTGTATGCATCTGGATGTCAACTCAAATAGCTACTGTATCAGATGCGGTCACAACGAGAGAATCTTTACTGGAGAAAAAGCACGTGATGATTTCTGCAGATGGCTGTTTTCTGGCGAAAATATAGGAGTTAAAGTGTCTTGTCATAATTTCAAAGGATATGATCGTTATTGAGTCACGCAATATATCTACGAAAATGGCATATTAACATATGTCATTAAAACGGTTTAAAGTTTCTGAGCATCAAAATCCCACAATGTAAAATCAAATTCTTTGATTCAATTAATTTGATGCCGATGGGCCTCTCTAAAATGCCAAAGACTTTCGGAATTACAGAGCTCGCAAAAGGTTATTTCTCGCTTTTGTACAATACATTAGATAACCAAAATAAAGTTCTGGATCATCTCCCTGATTAGACATACTACAATCCGTACGGAATGAAACCTGGTGAAATTTATGGAATGGTACAATACCAACAAGAACGACGTCTTTGATTTCCAAAAAGAATAACTTCGGTATTGTCGTTCCAATGTCGACATATTACGCAGGTGTTGCTTG
The DNA here is from genome assembly GCA_033119305.1 of Pinctada imbricata. Lineage (NCBI taxonomy): Eukaryota > Metazoa > Mollusca > Bivalvia > Pterioida > Pteriidae > Pinctada > Pinctada imbricata. The sequence continues at coordinate 2,052,497 of VSWD01000011.1, forward strand.
GGTTTTCGTGATATTTTCATGAAAATCACAAGAACGGATGATAAACCTGGAATCGACCCTTTTGAAAAGAGTAACACTATTGCGTCAGCTTGTCAGCGTGCTTTAGAAAAAATTATTTGGGGAAGACACCATTGGAGTGATACCGAGTCATAGGTATAAACCAGAGCAGAAACACTCGAAAAAAGGTAATTACATGGCTCAAGTACTTATCACACAAGTAAGGACTAAAAATCCAACGTACAAGAAATGTTGGTGAGAAGACCATTGGACCATATAGAGTAGACGGTTATTATGAGACAGACAATGGAGAAAAGGTTGTTCTAGAGTTTCAAGGAGATTTTTGGCACGACAATCCTCTCTGCTGTTCGGCACCAACAATAAACCCCGTCCGAGGTCTTACCATTGGAGAACTGTATCAACAAACAATGGATAAAAAGCCTTATATAGAAAATTTAGGCTATACCTATGTATCCAAATGGGAGAGGGACTATGATGAAGAACTTTCAGGTGATATTGAAATGCAGCAGATCACTTAAAGTTTTGATATGATGTCACCTCTTGAAACTCGTGATGCATTTTGTGGTGGTAGAACAGAAGCATCCACACTGTATGCCGAGGCTTAGGAGCATACTAACATAAAGTATTACGATGTAACATCGCAGTACCCCTTTATCAACAAAACGGGCAAGATACCGATAGGACATCCTGAACTTATCACAGAACATTTCAAAGAAATCAGTCAATACGAGGTACTTGTAAAATGCAAAGTTCTTCCTCCTAAAGGGCTTTTTGATACCAGTTTTACTCACCAAATACAATGACAAGTTGTTATTTGGACTATTTAACAAATGTATGCAAATCAAACAAGTCAGAAATTGTGATCATGAGATGGAAGACAGATGTATCACTGGTACATGTGAAAAGCATGTATAATTGTAAAAAGCACTTTAGAAAGGATACACAATTATACAAATATACGAGGTGTTGCATTTCGATAATATTTCTCAATACAATCAAACAACGCAAAGCGGAGGAAATTTTAAAAATATATCAACATTTTCTTAAAATTAAAACAAGAAGCAAGTGGATGGCCTGATTGGTGTGAAACTGAAGATGATAAGCAATGATACATCAAAGATTACGAGGGAAAAGAAGGTATCCTGCTGGATTACGACAATATAAAAGAAAATCCAGGTCTGAGAGCGTTAGCCAAAGTGATGCTGAATAGAATTTGGGGTAAATTTGGACAACGTCCCAATTTACCTCGTACAGAATATATAGACAGAGCGGGGAGATACTTCGATATTCTTACTAGTGATGGTCAAAATGTAACCGATGTAAGCTTTGTAAATGATGAAAAGGTCATGGTAAAATGGTTCAATGATGTGGATTTTATTGAGGAGAGTGGAAAGATTAATGTTTTTATCGCTGCTTACACAACGGCACAGGCTCGATTGGAGCTATATTCATATTTGGAAAAATTGGATAGAAGGGCGCTCTATGCTGATACTGATTCAATTACATTTAAATCGGATGGGAACCTGATTTTGGTGACTACCTTGGTGATCTCACAAATGAGGTACCAAATAATGAAATTACTACAAACAACTACGCATATCGCTTGAAAAATCCAAATAAGGAGGAAAATTTGACATGCTGTAAGGTTCGGGGAATCACATTAAATCATAATAACTTGTTGTGACGTAAACTTTGATACAATAAAGGACTCAGTGATCGTTGTTAATGAGACAAAACTTACTATAGTAGATGAGTTTAAAATAACAAGAGATAGGAAAACTATGAACATTGTAACTAAAACAGAAGAAAAAGACTACAGAATTGTCTTTGATTTTTCAGTTCCATTCCTTATGGGTTTTGAGATACATGAAAATCAATAAATGGTTGCTTATCTATCATTTCAATATTGTAGATATCTATTCAGTGGCGGATCCAGAGTGGCAAGCGGGGGGGGGGGGTTTGTATCGACCCAAACGGTCGATTCGAGGCACGAAGTGCCGAGCGGGGGAGGGTACGGGAGTGGGTTGCCCCCTCCTGTAGGTGGGGGTGCGGGGGGCCTCCCCCGGAAATTTTTGAAAAAATGGAATAAAATGGTGCATTCTGGAACACATTTTCTCCTTACCTTCTCGAATATTCAGACCATTTTTTCCACTCAATTTATGTGGTTAATAAAGATTTCTAAATAAAACAATTTCTCCTTTACTGCTGGCAGGGGCGTAGCCATGGTGTTTTCGATGTAGACGTCTATAAAGAAGGGTTGGACCAAGAACTTCAGCTGTCCGGGGGCACAGGCACTTTTACGGGGATGACTTGCGAGGCCCGAAGGGTCAAGTGGGGACAGTATGGAAATATATTACCCATCCCCTTGAAGGGGTCCCCCGTGAAAATTTAGAGAAAAAAAAATGAAGCAAATTTCTGACCTCTGGAGCGTATTTGAGCTGAATTTAGATGGGATAACGCATATGATTCGATGTCAGCAGATGATGAACCGTATCTAAGATGAAGAAAACTTGAGATGTGAACATGACATTCCCTAAATACTTATATATGTACGTCCACATAAAGTCTTTCCAATCGACCGCTCGCACTTTGTTAGCGATCGTTGTATCATGCGCGGCTACAGCATTTTTGGTCAGAGGGGGTCCAAATTTTAAGGAAGTCTACCTATCATGTAGGTACATATATATCAGTGCTCATGATGGGGAGAGGGCAATTTTATTAGCTTTCCTTTCACGTTTATTTTTATGAAGAATTGGCGAGCGAAGCGAGCCAGAAAATTTTTTAGATATGAAATATTAATTTGTTTTGATTCGATCGAGATGATTATTTATAACATTGAATATTTCACTCCTTATATCGGCGAGCGGAGCGAATTTCATGAGAATAAATAGATAAGAGATGTGTCATTTTCCAAAATGACAAAACATTGAAAAAGATGAAGTAGGTTACATTCTATGAAGTAAGGGACTGTTCAAAATATGAGTTCCTGAGACCCAAGACAATTATATAAAGTTACTTAGTATGACGATTGATAATAATTAAGGAATTTTGCAGAAAAAATAGTTTTGTATTTGTAAATGGCGAGCGAAGCGAACCGAAATTTTAGGTCACAAAGCCCTTTCATGCATTTTTACGAAAGCCGATTGGGCTAATTTTAAGTGGTAGTGGGAAAAATATTTTCTCGTAATTACGAGAAACTTTTCTCGTAATTACGAGAAAAAAAGTCGTAATAACGAGAATTTTTCTCGTAATTACGAGAAAAGAAGTCGTTGTTACGAGAAACTTTCTCGTAATTATGAGAAAAAAAGTCGTTATTACGAGAAAAAAAGTCGTAATAACGAGAAATTTTCTCGTAATTACGAGAAAAAAAGTCGTAATAACGAGAAACTTTCTCGTAATTACGAGAAAAAAGTCGTAATAACGAGAAACTTAAAAATAGATTTCTCGTAATTACGAGAAAAAAAGTCGTAATAACGAGAAACTTTCTGATGAGACAGAAGCAATTCTTATTGCTTTTGGTTATTATAACAGGACTATTGGTGGGGATAACTTCATATTTATTTTGTATAATATATCAGTTGCACAATAAAACCATATATTGTCTTTCTGTTCACAAGATTATACAGATCGTGTTTCACCATACATGTACCACTAACATTATTGTTACGAGTTGTAGCGTCTTGGAACCATTTCCAACATAGATCATTTATTTCCTCGTTGCCTGTAATGCGACGTTGACGTTTCCGATCGGAAGGTGCATTATTTTCAAAGTCCTCAAAAAGTTCCCTTTTCTTTTAACAATACCCATAATCTTTGTTCTCCCAACATTTAGTTCATTTGCAACCGATCTGCAGCTTCGTCCAGATTCCACAAGTTTTATAGCATTTATCTTTTCACTCAAACATAATTCCTTCCGTTTCGAAGCCATTTTGATATTTAATTATAATGTAATGGGTATGAAAACATTCTTGAAAAGATATCAATCAAATAAACAAACACGTCGCATAATAGGCATACGAAATAAACTTTAATTGGTCTTACGTAACCACCAACGATAGCTACCTGTGACCGTAAATTAAAGGTGTGATCAATACTTATGCACGTAACATGGTGACCGTTGACCGCGTTAAACAGTGACCGTTATAAAGGGGTTAAATATATAGTAAAATGATAGGGAGAGCATGAAACTTACCGCAATGAGCAGGTGACCTCAATATAGAGGTGACCGCATCAGCAGGTTTAGCTGTATACATAGGCACAATGACCACATCCATTTTATGACCTCGTACGTACAAAATAGGTTCATAAGTAGACCATAGACCCATTATCATCTCATTAGTCTCCTGCCGGTGAAGCCGGAGAGGACAATATGTTTCCTCTTTATCTGCCTGCCTGTCGGTCTGACCTGGGGCGGACCCAGCTTTAGAGTTGAAAGGGGGGGGGTGGCGATGGTTCTGGGAACCTCCTGAATTTCAACCTTTTCGTGACCCATATTTTCAAGACTCAATTAGTATTTGACAATTAAATTAAGTGACAGATTTTACTTGAAAATCAAATCAAGAGGTCAAATATTTAATCATCATGTAGATGGAATATGATCGACTGTTACCTATGACCTGCAAATTTCAGGGAGGGGGGTTACGCCCCCCCCTCCTCCCTCCTTAAATTTGCCAATGCAGACTTATCTTGGCAGGGACGTAACTTTTCACCGCCTGCATGGATTTACATATTTCACAAAATTGTTACCCGCAGAACCCTAGGGTGTGCATGCCCTTATTACAAGGTCATAAGTCAAGATACAAGGTCAAAGTACTTGGGGGTTAAAAAATCTGACAAAAGCTTTTCACTGCTTGGATTGGTTTCAATATGTCATAGACTTAATGAGGACAAAAGGTTGACATTGAACCAAGGGCGAAGTTCAAGGCAAAGTGCAAATGATTTATAAGATTAGGAGATGTAACAGAGATCAAGTTTATGTTCATTTTTTTTAAGTATTCTAGGTACAGTTGCTGGACTTAGATTTCTGTCGATGTTATATTGTAGTCTTTCTTTCCATCCATCCCCTTCTCCCCGAAAAATGACTACATAGCGGTTCCCCGGAAAATCCTCTGTCCAGTCGCTTTCCCCCGAATTGAAATTCTGCTATATAGTGGACTTTCTCCCATAATTTAGTAATTTCCCCCGTGGAAAATACATGGGCTCTTTTTCATCCAAACTTATTGATTCAGAATACTCTTTTTATCTCTTTACTTGTAGAAAAACTTTCTGCGAACAATTTTCTTTGAAACTGGACTGCCCCCTCTTAAAATCCTAGATCCATCACTGAAAACTGCTATGTAGTCGCCCACCCTCTAGAGAGGATTCCGGAATTGAACTCTTAGCTTCGGATCCATGATGCAAAAATACCAATATAATCCTCAAATCACAAACACCCTTTTCATAGTCCTATGATAAATACCTTATGCTTTATTTCGATAAGATATTCATCCTCCCACGCCGTCATTTGTTTCCGTCAAAAAGACAGACAGACCTACTCACAGAGAAACAGACATACACATACAGACGCAATCACAAGCAGACAAAGAGAGACACACTGACATAAAGACAATACTATAGTTTTCAGCATTTCCCCATTTTAATCAGCAAGCCAGACAGAGACTGACTGAGAGACAAAATGACAGATAGTCCATATCATAACAAATCGAAAATCATTTATAAAAAGTATCCAAGATAAAATCCAAACATACGGAAGCCAATTGGCTTCACAGAAAAAAATAAATTAATTGCGTATATTCGCAATACTATTGCGTACATTCGCAATACTATTGCGTACATTCGCAATTAGTTTTGCGTATATTCGCAATAATTACTAGTATTCTACATATTGTTATTAGGGACATTCTTGGGGTCAACATGAGTGGATCTATAATTTTGTAAGGGTAATCAAAGCAAGCGGATGGAGGGAAGGGGGGAGTGGTGTGTGTGTCAGTCTGTGGTTTTGAATTGAAACAACACATGTAATAAAAATGTAATGATCGCTGTGCGATATAAGTCCCCTACCGGCGGCATAAATTTATGTCCTGTATCACTGTTCTTTAGTTCATTATCTGCAACAACAGCCAAGAAAAGTCTGGGCGACCGAATTCACGAAATTTGCCAAGTCCAAGGGCCATAACTCTTGTGAAAGTAAGTCAATCTAAATTAAACTCGAATTTGATCTGCATCACACTATAATGTTTTCACATACATAAAAATCAGTTCATTATCTGCAATAACAGGCATGAAAAAGTCCGGAAAACTGAAAATTTCATGAAATTTGATAAGTTCAAGGGCCATAACTCTTGTAAAAATGGGCCAATGGAAACCAAACTCAAACTTGGTCTGTATCACACTGAGATGTATTCACATACCAAAAATCAGTGCATTATTTGCAATAGAACTCAAGAAAAGTCCGGAAAACTGAAATTTTCATAAAATTTGTCAAGTCCAAGGGCCTCTTGTAAAAATATGTCAATCTAAAGCAAAGTCAAACATGATCTGTACCACATTAAAATATATCCACATACCAAAAATGAGTTCAATTTATGCAACAACAGCGAAAAAAAATTCCGGAAAAGTGAAAAAAATTTTGCTAAGTCCAAGGGTCATAACTCTTGTAAAATTAAGTCAATCAACAGCAAACTCAAACTTGATCTGTATCACATTGAGATATATCCACATACCAAAAATGAGTTCAATATTTGCAACAACAGCGAAAAAAGGTCCGGAAAACTGAAAATGGGACAGACGGACAGACAAACAGACGGACAGACGGACAGACAGACAGACAGACCGAGAGGAAACTAAGAGTCCCCTTCGGCGTTGCCGGTAGGGGACGAAATATCAAGATATTTACAAAATCATTCGTAAAAACGGGAGAAAATTACGGAAGTATTTCTGGCATTAAGTAAATTGTAACCAAAATAAACAATCATCTATATCAAACATCATTGTGAAACATCAATCAAAAATGCTTATGACCACTCAGATGTACAAATGTATTTCAAAGATTGGTAGCCTCTGATGCCTACATTTGTCCCGCCCAGGATCCATCCCTGAAGGCATTCCTAGTAATCAGGTTGAAACAAGAATAATTAGTAGAGAGCCATAAGATCTTTTTTTTTCATGTATATTTTCATAAAGATCCTCCAAAAGATCAAAATTTTACGGATAGATGGAAGATGACATGATCCCCTTTCCCTCTACCATCACGGATGTTCATAGATAGACTTATTTTGACCTACAAACATATTTTTGTATCAAAGTACATTGTACTTCAGTAGACGATAATATATTTTTTAAACAGAGAATTCACACGATGATCATTAAGAGCCGCGAAGAACATTCAATTTATTGCGTATATACGCAAAAATTATTGCGCAATACTATTGCGAATATACGCAATAAATTGAATGTTCTTCGCGGCTCTATCATTTGTTTAAAAAAGCTGCCCTCATAAGAATCGTTTTAAGGACAGGTGGACAGACATACGGACGGATACCACACAACATGGTATCGCTTAAACTCGACTGGTCACTACCGAGAAAATAAAGTCGTAATTACGAGAAAATTTCTCGTTATTACGACTTTTTTTCTCGTAATTACGAGAAAAGTTTCTCGTTCTTACGACTTTTTTTCTCGTAATAACGACTTTTTTTCTCGTAATTACGAGAAAGTTTCTCGTTATTACGACTTTTTTTCTCGTAATTACGAGAAAATTTCTCGTTATTACGACTTTTTTTCTCGTAATAACGACTTTTTTTCTCGTAATTACGAGAAAGTTTCTCGTTATTACGACTTTTTTTCTCGTAATAACGACTTTTTTTCTCTTGTCCAGACCCCCGGTCCCCCCTCTGGATCCGCGCATGGTTGTATTGAGTTCTAATGAAACACAAGAAAATTACGAAAAATGCATTCAAATCGGTGGTTTCTGGAGTGTCTTTGATCTATTTCTGAACAGTAGTTTGCTTTAAATACTATTTCAAAAGACCCTCCCCCTTCTTTTTGGCAACTGGGGGAGGCGCTCTCCTTTTTTTTTTTTTGCGAGACGATGTGGACGTTTTTGCGTACAAATGTAAGCCTGGCTTCGCCCCTGGCTTGTTGATTTGTCCTTGCTGTTACATGTACTTAGAATATTGGTACGATATCGAGTAAAAATGTTGAGTATCATTTGGTTTTGGCTTTGAAAAATTGAATGCTTAATTATAGGCCCCCGGAGCATATTCGAGCTATATACGATGTTAAATATTTGCCCATTTTTCCGGTTATTTCAAAGTATGAAATTTCAATTTAACAAAATTTGTTGATGACAAAAATACTCATACCGGGTATTTGAGGACAGAAACGTGTACGTTTCGATCCCCGTACCATTTACATTGATTGTTTGACACACGTACGTGTTTTGCAAATTATTTGAACATGTTCATATTATAGTATTTGTTAATGTTAATTTTCGGGAATGAAATAAACAGAAAACCCCCTCTGCGACGTACATTACAAAAACTTCGCGATTGCCTGTACGAATCCACAAATACATGTACGCCAAATCATACGGTATCGAATCGAAATGAGATAGAATGTATCAGAAAATTTTTGTAAATTTTGTTTCAAAATAGTGAATTCTGGTGGACATTAAGCAATCTTTTATTACTCAGTTTGCAGGGTTTTTTCCGAGTGCTAATGTTACCACAAAAAAAAATAACCCCCCCCCCAACCCCCCTAAATCCGCCCTTGCTATTTAATATATAATTTGCTCTACTGTATCTCTATATTTGATATATGTACTTAACAAATCAATATACATGAATGTTTTGTCTTTAATTATAGAAAAAAGAATTAGTGTACATCTTTGAGGAAATTGAATCAGGCTGGAGCCGGTTATATCCAGCAATACGTGCTTGAATTGTGTCAACATAGCTAATATTACACATGATGGTACATGTAATCAGTAGAATATATCCTAATATGTAATTTCAGAGACTTGTCAGTTATCATTAGTATTGCATAACATGGCAATTGCATCAAATGTGCTAATTAATCAACTCATCAGAGTCCAGTATAAGGACCATATAACACATGAGTGTGGTCGTTGTTCATTAACACCGATACATACATTCACATACTCCATGGGACTGGTTGGAACCGGTTTATACTGGTCAAAATTTACCTATAGAGATGTCCTAGACTACTGATAGTCGTCGACATCGGTGCTATTGTCGCTAAGACATCAAAGTCGCCGACTATATATATCAATTATAAATTTCAGAATCTATTAATCGGAGATAATATACTTCTTTCTCTCTTCATGGAAAATGGCACTGCACATAAATATATAGAAATTACTACGGACATGTAAGAAGGGTGACATGTATATTTCTAACCAGGCAAACCGAGATATGTCAAAAATTATTTTTTAAATTGTGTCGAAAGTCGTACGGAAATGAATGTTCTGTCCTTCTGAATTTAGATTTAAAATATTAAAAAGTTGAAAAATTGAAATACTTCGATTATTGCGATTATCAGTCGCGAAGTACTACTGCGATTGTGTCCGATAATCGACAGTTAATTTTTTACCAATTTTACAACCCTAAAATTTGGAAGTTAAGCTTGTCAAATGATGATCTAGGAGTGTCTACTTTTTTCAATATGGGGAAGTCATGAGGATCGAGCCATTGGGGGGGGGGGGTATTTCCGATCGACCGAAAAGTGGGATTCCATCCCCTCTGACATCCAATTCGCTAGACCCTCCTTTAATACAGTCGTTGGGCAATATAGGCTGTTGGTCTCACGATGCTCAGCGGGCATAGACAGATAATTTTTTTTTTCAAAAGATGGCTTTGAGCCTTTGCATGCATATTTTTTTCGCGAAATAGTGTTAACTTATAAATACTTCTCTCAACTTACATTGTACCCAATTTCTAAGCCGGCGAGAGTAGCCTATAATTCATAAAAAATATGAATCATAATAAGAACAAATAAGCTGAGTCGCATTTAATATACAGAGCTAGAATTTTTTTCCAGGCGAATAAGGGAAGGGGGTTGGTGTCCTAGCCTGCCACACTTGCATTAGAATTCTCCGTAATCAGTAGGAGCGCCACGCGTCAGCGTAACGATATACGTCGCTATCGCGTCGGTGCGGAGACGACGCCATTAATTTGACATCTTCTACGTTGAAAATTCAATTTTGTTCTTATTGTGCACTATATTTGGAAAAGCCGAAATAATGTTATGAATCAGTAAGATTTTCCCTATAATTGTATCCCATTATTTTTTATTTCTGTCAGTACGAGACAAAAGCTTCTGTCGTGTGAAAACAGCAGTCTCGCCGTCGATTTTTGCCTTTTTTTGAATTTACTTCTTTATGTACTGTATATTTTCTCGAAATCTAGGGATACAGCCATTGAGATTTTTGCAACAATTTGTGAGATAGATCTTTACGATATACCGAATGAAAAATTATACAATTCTGGGCTTGCGCAAAAATAAAGTACCTACTTTAAGTGTCCGTTCTTTATACACTAACAACGTTTTCAATTTCGTAACTCGTACGGATATTAAGCTCTTTTCATAAATAAAAACGCCGTTTATGTGAACAAATCGTATATTGTATTTTTAAGTCTATGAATTTATTATATTTTCTTTAAAAATTACCCAAGTGAATCCCCCTGGTTTGTTTCAAGCTCAAGGTCAATTCCAAGAAGTTGACCTACACGTATTTTCTCACCGCCACATTTCTCAAAGATATATGGATATTCAAGCATGCAGTTTTCCAATTTTAATTAATATTTTCATAACTTTACTCTTAATTTATTTTTTTGAAAATATATATTTATTATTCTTCATTTCTCATCGATAAAGCTCATTCTGCAATATATTCGAATATATTTAAACTACCGTTAATAATTCCACATATGGACGGATTATTTTGGAAATAAATTTGATCAATCGAAAGTATGCGCAGATAAAAAAAAATGTATACGTACTGTAAGCGGGTTTGGAAAAATATCAAAGAGGAAATCGGGACTTATTGAAGAAAAAAATAAGAAGAAACCTCAGAACTTTATCATATCTATTCAAAAATTTCAGAAAAACGCAATGATAAATACTGGTTCAAGACCAGAAAGACAAAGCAAAATTATTTTGCAAAGTTGAAATAAAAATGGCAAAAAATACTATATATGAGTGCTTCAAAAATATGATTGGTTACTATGCGATTCGATCAACCAATCACACAGGAGCTCGGCGCCAAGGATTTTCTCCATAAATATGAACAGGTTACTAAGAATGTAAACGTCTTCAAATTGAATAGCATCATTTAAGAACAGATAAATTGGCAACGTGGACCAGACATGCACGTTTCGGGTACTTAACCCTCATCAGTGATCCTAAATCTAAACAATGTAATTTGCCAAAAAAAGTATGAAAGTTACTATGTCGAAAAAGCGTACCGAAAGACGTAGCAGGATGGGTGGGATATGATGCTACAGGACCCACTTTTTAGAAATTTCAAGAACATTTGATAACAGAAATTTAGAATGCGTTGAAGAAACGATCAACCGAAATTGAACGAACTTGGCTACATGTGCCCTCGGGGACTCCTGGTCCACCAGCAGTGACACTCACCAAGTGGTATAAATGTCAATGTCTTCAAATTGAATAGCATCATTTAATAGCCATTCTCTGTAAGGACCAAAATAGTTCGGCACGGCATGTCATGGATTTTGATGATTTTCGGTATAATGGGTATATATTGAGTGCTGACCATGAAAATAACACTTTTTATGCAATGTGACCTCTGGTTGCCATGGTAACGAGGTCATTCTATTTATAGCACTTGTGGGACCATGAAATAAGCCAGCTCCGGAGACTTCGTTGCCATGGATACCACTGTAACAGCTTGTTCATCTTTATATAATCTATTCTTCCTTACTTCCATTCTTACTTAGTACACTTAGTTATGTGATATTTATTACAGGAAGCTTATTGTATTAAGCCAAACTAAGTCAAAATGAAGCGAAAAATAGAGGTGAACATAAGGGCCAATTTAGTGTGTTTTTGACCATTTTCAATCTTAAATATCACAAAAGGCACCAATAGGAGACTAGTGATTTTCATCAATGGAAATGTATGTTTATTGACAAATAAGATGAACGAAAAATTGGAGTGGGTATTTAAGAGTTTTACCTAAATTCTGTCGTCAAAGACCGTTGCCATGGCAACATTAGACCTTTTTGCTTGTTTCATATTATCTTTGAAATTGATTTTATTCCTCTTTAGAGTTACATAAGATTGTCAAAATGTATGCATGTATACATATGACTTGTATCTTTTACATAAGAACAATTAAAATGTTCAAGGTAATTGGCTTGATGTTCAAGGTCATTTATACTTTGAGACTCAAATTTTGCATAAAATATTGATTTTTTAATTTTTTTGTTACCGATTTTAGTGATTTTTTTATTAAAATATTTTCATAGGTCATATATATTATGAAAGCACATGAATATAAGAAAGACAAATCTTAGAATTTATTGAATTATAGCTATTCAATAGGAAAATATTTTTCCGTCAAAAAACAAGAAAAATACAGATTTCGTCCCTTTTTTATCTACATACTCACTAAGAATTTAGATATTCGAAGATGTGAAGAAACGTAATCAATAGTTCTAAGAAATAAGTGATACATTTATCATTTTATGGCAAATAACTGTTAAGTTCAATATTTCAAGGTTTCTAAAATATTGACACCTTCATTTTATGAAAAATCAGGATTTTTCGTCAAATCTGGTCACTTAAAGTTTAATGACCCTGAAAATTCAGCGGATGACCTTGCATTATTTTCAAGGTCATTTTTATATCAAAACGCCTTTGATAGATGTATACATGAACTTCTGTTCCAATATCATTCGTAGATAGTTTGATAGAGGTTGTGTTTAAATTCGTCGTATTGAATCCTTTCAGCCAATTGTTGCCATAGCAACTAAATTTGATGCTGCTTTGCATATAAAAGGACAAATAAGCCCAATTAATTTTTTATATTCATGTAGAATTAAAAGATGATACTAATTGGATAACTACAATTTGGACTTCAAAAATTGGTGCTTTTATGAAATTTTCAACCTTGTAAAACAGTAAAAACATGCAAAAAAGGGTCTTTGAGTGCCCAAAACAAAGCCTTTTGATACCCTGTTTCGGCCTAATTTTTCACCTTGTTTACATAAGGCATCCGAGATGAATGTAAAAAACTTTACAAATATGCGTAATAATAAGGGTTAAAAGAAAATATTCAAAGCAATTTAAGATTTAAAATGTACCTGTTTCCATGGTAACGAAGCCTACAGATATGCCTTGTCCTATAGATTTTCCCGATTTTTGAAACTTCAGACACGGTTACCAAGGCAACGACAACCTTTTTGAAAAAAACTGGGGTTGATTTACATATAAGTACCTCATATTGAACTTCCATACCAAAAATCTCAAAAATCCATGACATGCCGTGCCAAAATGTTTTGAAATTCTTTGGTTCTTACAGAGAATTGCTGTTCAGAACAGATAAATTGGCAACGTGGACCAGACATGCACGTTTCGGGTACTTAACCCTCATCAGTGATCCTAAATCTAAACAATGTAATATGCCAAAAAAAGTATGAAAGTTACTATGTCGAAAAAGTGTACCGAAAGACGTAGCAGGATGGGCGGGATATGATGCTACAGGACCCACTTTTTAGAAATTTCAAGAAATTTTGATAACAGAAATTTAGAATGCGTTGAAGAAACGATCAACCCAAATTGATCGAACTTGACTACATGTGCCCTCGGGGACTCCTGGTCCACCAGCAGGGACACTCACCAAGTGGTATAAATGTCAACGTCTTCGAATTCAATAGCATCATTTAAGAACAGATAAATTGGCAACGTGGACCAGACATGCACGTTTCGGGTACTTAACCCTCATCAGTGATCCTAAATCTAAACAATGTAATTTGCCAAAAAAGTATGAAAGTTACTATGTCGAAAAAGTGTACCGAAAGACGTAGCAGGATGGGTGGGATATGATGCTACAGGACCCACTTTTTAGAAATTTCAAGAAATTTTGATAACAGAAATTTAGAATGCCTTGAAGAAACGATCAACCCAAATTGATCGAACTAAGCTACATGTGCCCTCGGAGACTCCTGGTCCACCAGCAGTGACACTCACCAAGTGGTATAAATGTAAACGTCTTCAAATTGAATAGCATCATTTAAGAACAGATAAATTGGCAACGTGGACCAGACATGCACGTTTCGGGTACTTAACCCTCATCAGTGATCCTAAATCTAAATAATGTAATATGCCAAAAGAAGTATGAAAGTTACTATGTCGAAAAAGTGTACCGAAAGACGTAGCAGGATGGGTGGGATATGATGCTACAGGACCCACTTTTTAGAAATTTCAAGAAATTTTGATAACAGAAATTTAGAATGCGTTGAAGAAACGATCAACCGAAATTGATCGAACTTGACTACATGTGCCCTCGGGGACTCCTGGTCCACCAGCAGGGACACTCACCAAGTGGTATGAATGTCAACGTCTTCAAATTGAATAGCATCATTTAAGAACAGATAAATTGGCAACGTGGACCAGACATGAACGTTTCGGGTACTTAACCCTCATCAGTGATCCTAAATCTAAACAATGTAATATGCCAAAAAAAGTATGAAAGTTACTATGTCGAAAAAGTGTACCAAAAGACGTAGCAGGATGGGTGGGATATGATGCTACAGGACCCACTTTTTAGAAATTTCAAGAAATTTTGATAACAGAAATTTAGAATGCCTTGAAGAAACGATCAACCCAAATTGATCGAACTAAGCTACATGTGCCCTCGGAGACTCCTGGTCCACCAGCAGTGACACTCACCAAGTGGTATAAATGTCAACGTCTTCGAATTCAATAGCATCATTTAAGAACAGATAAATTGGCAACGTGGACCAGACATGCACGTTTCGGGTACTTAACCCTCATCAGTGATCCTAAATCTAAACAATGTAATATGCCAAAAGAAGTATGAAAGTTACTATGTCGAAAAAGTGTACCGAAAGACGTAGCAGGATGGGTGGGATATGATGCTACAGGACCCACTTTTTAGAAATTTCAAGAAATTTTGATAACAGAAATTTAGAATGCGTTGAAGAAACGATCAACCGAAATTGATCGAACTTGACTACATGTGCCCTCGGGGACTCCTGGTCCACCAGCAGGGACACTCACCAAGTGGTATAAATGTAAACGTCTTCAAATTGAATAGCATCATTTAAGAACAGATAAATTGGCAACGTGGACCAGACATGCACGTTTCGGGTACTTACAGTTCTGATTACGTTAACTGTCCCCCCTTTTAACGTTTTTTCTCCCTTCATCTCTCCAAATTTCGTTTCTATTTTTCCGTCTTCATTTTCCCTCACAAAATTTCTCTTCTAAGTTTCCTCCTTTATTTCTCCTTAAACTTTTGCCTTTAGTGTTGGAAGAGAAAAATGAACACGAATTTCTGAGAAACAGAAGCAAAGCGTTAAAGGAAAGAGAAACGCAAAGCGTAAACAGAAGAGAAACGAAAGCGAAATATTTCGCTTTCATTCCACTTTCAATTCTCTTGTCAATCAAAGCGAGACTTCCTCATTTGCATATTAGGAGATTTCCCTAAATAGAGGGTACAAAACGTATATTGATCTAATTTCTTTGTGTTGCATTAAAATACACGACTTATTAGTTTTATTTAGACACATTGTAAACGAACTTTTTCTGCATATTAAACATTTATTAGTAAATCGAAAAGTAACATTTTGTATGTAAAGGTTCTTTTGTTTTCTTTGCATTTGTACATCTATAGCACAAACCCATTTTTTAAAGAAACATTACCAATTAACAAATCGTTAATTTGACAAATACACACATGTAAAACAACCGCGCAGGGTACATGTAAGTAGGTGTCGTTTATCCATTACCTGCTAGGTGTGAAAATAATCAGAGCGTGATAACACCATGCGGTCATTTCAACCTTAGATAGGGAGAGAATTTCTTCACAATGAATTTAAGTTAAAAATTTTAAAATTTGATAATCAGAGACGTATATAAAATATATACATCCCTGCTTTTATGATGTAATTGTACCTTTCACGTACTCAGCTTGCATGTCATGGCGAGCATCCTGTTTAATATTTTGTAAAAAAAAGTTACACGTACAAAGCAAAAATAATCATACATGTACAATGTATATATAAGAATTTTTGGCAAATTCTGAAAGGATGGGGGAGTCCTCCTATTCTAAATCCGCGCTTTCATTCAAACAATGTCTCTAGATCTATTACATGTTAATATTTTTATGAAAATGAATTAGGCACGGTCCATTTGATATTCTGGGGGGGGGCTTGGGTTTTTTTCGAAAAAAAAAATTTTGCTCTGAATTTTGATGAAAAAAATAAATTTGCTTATGGTGTGACAGAAAAAAATAATCTTGCTCTTACAAGTTATCTGAATTTGAAGAATAACCATAAAATTTGCTTAAAATTCCTGAAAATTTTTCGGCTCGCTTCGCTCGCCGCAGTTTTTACTTTCTATAAACATTTCTTGGCTCGCTTCGCTCGCCATAGTTTTCTTCTGTAATGGCAAGTTCATATTTGAAAATATCAAAAGTATATGTATGTGACTGAAACACAGTAAAATGCTTAGATACATTATCAATATCATTTATTACTATTTATAGATACATGTACAAATGTATCACCATAGTGTCTAATTTTATATACAAGCTTGGAAGGAGAATTTAATTAAGTTTTTCACTAGTTTTCATTTCTACATGTAAAAACTTGCATCAGGCCCTCTTACATGTTACATGACCTTATACACATTTTGTATACTGAAAATTATATATTACATATTGTAAAAATCTTTTAACTCTCTCAGTTTAGAAGTAAATTCAAGTTTTACATAAAAATAAAGTAATGTTTGAAGTAATTTAAGTAAAAAAAAAAGAATTTCTATTGAAAAAACACACACATTCTCAATATAATTCACATCAATTGTTTTAAAAAAAAATTCCTTGCTCCAACTTTGCAAGAAAAAAATAATTTTGCCCCGGTCCGGGGCTAAAAAAATAATCTTGCTCCGACAAAAAACCCAAGCCCCCCCCCCCCCCCCCCCCCCCTAAATATCAAATGGACCGTGCCTTATGGGTTCTCAATAATTATGTATAGTGATGTATCATCTGCAAATAATCTTATATGTGAGTCTATGTCTACTACTATGTCATTTATATATATCAGAAATAGAAGAGGGCCAAGGATGGAGCCCTGAGGGACTCCAGCCCCGACCCTCTTACATGCTGAGAAACTTCCCTCCAATGCAACTCTCTGGGAGCGATCCCCAAGATAGCTTTCGAACCAAGACAGCAATGCCCCCCCCTATCCCTATATTCTTAAGTTTATGTAAAAGACCTGTGCCGGACCCTGTCAAAGGCTTTGCTTATCACAGAAAACTACCCTTACCTCTTTGCCATCATCCAAAGCCCTACAAAAACAATCATATAAATCTACTAATTGATATACAGCCGAGTCATTAGGTGTGAAGCCAGACTGAACAGAAGATATAGGTCTATTTTCATGTACGTAATTATAAGAATACTTAAAGACACATTATTCGAATAATTTTGAAATGCAGCTCAGAAGAGAAATGGGCCTATAGTTGACAGGGTCTGACACATCACCCTTTTTATGAACAGGAATAATGTTTGCTAATTTCCATGTTTTAGGAAAGTAAGATAGTCTTAGGGACTTGTTGAAAAGTTTAACTAACTGTTTGAATAGAGTATCATTGCCTTCTTTCAGGAGTCTAGGACTAACTAGGTCTGGACCTGAGGATTTATTGGGAGAAATTAATTTTGCAACATCTTTTATATTATTTAAAGTGATTTCAAAATCTGCAAAATAGGACTGTGATTCAATATTAGGGGGTAATACTGCAGAACTGTCATCTACATTAGTTTGTTGGCAAAAATAGCTGTTAAGGATCTCAGCTTTATCTGTTGGAGATGGAAATTGGGTGCCATTTTTGGTTAAATAGGGAATGTCACTACTTTTTTTATCACTTAAAAACTGCTTAGTTATTATCCACCATTGCCGGCTACTTAAATTACCCTGCTGCAGTGATGTTGATAGCTTTTTAAAGTGATTTATTTTAGATTCTCTCAATAGTGTAATTACCTTATTTCTTAGGGTCCTAAATGTTGCCCAGTGTACGGGGTTATTAGATTTTTTGGCCTTGTGATGTGCTCTAGTTCTCTGACGAATAGCTAATCTTATACTATTATGAAACCATGGAGGGTCCTGTGGCCTAATTGTGACTATTTTATTGGGAATGGAGCATTCGGCACATTTTATTATATTTTCTGTTAAACATTCCACCAATGAGTCAATTGGGAGATAATCTTCGGGCCAAATACAACTAGAGATTTAAAGTTTCTCGTATGCAGACGCTCGACAGTCTACACCTACAGATTATGGGGGCGGTATACGAATACAAAAATCCTACATCTAATTTGTCATAATTAATAGCTTTATGAAGAATAAGGGCACCGGCATTAATTTCGCCTCCCGATCACGAGATCAGGTTTCGCGTTTTCGATCGCCCTTTTGCAAAAAAGTTTGAAAGTGGCGACAGAAAATTGAAGGCGGAAAAATGTGGAAATTGTATACAATTGCTTTAAAATCGTCATTGCAACTTCCAGATGCTCTCGCGACTACTACGAAAGGAGACATACCGGTAGTCTACCGGAAAATAACGAATGTGTAACGTGTGACAAAGAAACAACGGATAAAATGAAAATACAACATACTTATATAATAACCGGACAAAATGGAAAATTAACGAAAATATTTTTTATCCGTTACTTGACCGTTTGTCGTATCCGGCTAAGTGTGAAAATATCACAGCAATGTAGAATTCACCTTAAAGATTCTCATTATACCTACCCCGTAGAGTACAAATGGTTGTGTACGGAGGGCATGGGTTGAAATGAACATGTTTTATACAGTGTAAGGATCATATACAAATATATATACATTTGAAAGAATTTATCACAATTTGGAAATAAGGGGCATATATCGTTTAATGAATTTGAAGTCGTTAAACATTTGTACGTCGACAAAGATTCAACAATCCTAAATAAGTGTTCAATTTGTGACAACACAAATGGAAGAGGGGGGTTAATCATATATATGATAAAGCATTTCTTGCATAAGAAATAAGCTTTTCATTTGCGAAATGACTATTTAAAAAAAATGGAAGTATATAGAGTAGTACATTTCGACATTAAAACTGTGACCAAACTGAAAATTTTCGTAAATTATTTTTAATACAGTGCATATCTTTGATGCGCCCTGAACATAATTTCAGACTATTTATCAATACATATTTGTCGAATTTAAGGTTGTCCCTGACTACGGTAACCCCATCTCACCTCTAGATCTGCGCTTGAAAGGGATAGTTCGCCGTTGAAATATGAAAATTTGAATTTGTACGACACCGCAACAATTAATTCCAGTTGCGCCATCTACAATAAGATTCGTTTTCAAAATTTAGAGTTCTTATGTACAGTGGGGGTTTTGGATTTTCCCTGAAATCTGATCTATACCATTCTACCAAAAAAGGAAGGTTTATTATTATTTATTTATTCCACTGAAGCTTGGCAGAGCTTGCTGCTTTGAAGTAGAAATAGTTTAGATGAATCGCGGTTCCGCAGATATACCTAAAATACTATTGTCTGTACCATGTCTACGTTCCTGTAGTGTTAATCAAATCGTGAAAAAATATGAAAGTCACATCTCTATGCCAATGAAATTATTTCTATAATAACTCAGACTCCAAATTCAGGGTCACAAAAATGTTGGCACCGATAGAAATGTCTTGCAACAAAGAAAATTAACCGTTAATCTGGTTATTTTTGTTTTGTTTTGTTACACATGTATATATTTTTTTATTGAACGAAGATCGGAGAGATATTTTAATAGCGCTCTTTTTGGCGGAGTGGGGTACAATTTCAGTTTTCTCGAGCATTCGATGGAAAGGTCCGAAAATGTACGATGTACGACACTGCGGTAAAACCAGGGTATACTGCACCTTTTGAAAATTTATGTACGTATATGATTTGATACGACCCCTCAATCTGTTCAGTGTAGACAGTCAGCGCTCTGCATACGGAAAATCTTTAAATGTCTAGTATCAAGATGGTGTCTATATGAGTCATAATCTGCTTGGTCGTATAACCATACTTTCCTTTTATATGTATAATGTTTCGTTTTGATGAAACTTGTTTCAATGTAGACAGCATGGTGGTCACTGCAAAAGGGGTCAATTGTGCCTTTTTTAGTACATATCATGTTTTCTGATTTTAGAATAAGATCTATAATTGTGCTGCTATGCTCGGTTACCCTGGTAGGAGAATCAATTATTTGATCTAGATTGTACATGTTAAGAATGTCAATTATATTCTGTGATTTTGAAGGGTCAAGCATGTTTTGATTAAAGTCACCTAGGAGTATTATATTTGGACATGTGTTAAGAGCTTGATCAATTGCAAATTGCAATAGATTCCAGTCATCAAAGCGGGGGTGAATATAAACAGTGCCAATGAGCAATCTTTTAAAATCAAGATTAATTTCAGCCCATATAGCTTCTAAAGTAGGCAGGATTAGATCAGTTCTGATTTTGAAAGGTATACTTTTTTATGAACATTGCGACCCCACCTCCATGTCTGTTTCTATCGAGTCGTATCGGATTGTGATAATTTGGGATTTGTAAATCTGAATTCAGTATAGAATCTCCAAGCCATGTTTCACTAAGAGTGATAATGTCAAAGGAGCTCAGTTCAGCAGCTACAAGGTCAAATTTCTGAGTTAAGGATTGAACATTGAGATGACAGAGTGAGATATCTTTAGAGATGGTACTTGGAGAATTTTCATTACCGGTATATGACTGATCGGGACCCGGATTTGTTTCTATATCGCCAGAACATAGGTGTTTGGATGTAGTAATAGAACGAGAATTATTTCTCGATAATTGATCAATATTATTGTCAGTATAAAATGCATTTGTGATATTCTTTTTTTGTATTTGTATTGTTTGATAAGACGTAAGCCGTAATTCCTTTCCGATAAGGTACCCAGCGATCGTTATTTTGGAATCGGCGAGAAATTTTAATCAAATCATGGACCAAAGAAGGTTTTTTGTAAATGGATGAAAGAACAAGGGAAAAACGAGATAAAATCGAAATAAAGATCGATGAAGAATCTTAAAAAAAAAAACAAACAGTGAAGTAAGAACTTCTTTTTCAGAGCATGGAATTGGACCTCCCGCTAATAAAAACAAAATGGGTATGAAAATTAATTTGTAATTGCGAAGCAGGAAGGGAGCATTGAGTACAAAAATTTGCCCCGTATACACAAATGACCTAGAATAAATAAATAAATAAATAAATAAATAAACCAAATATATTCGTAAGGGGGAATTCCCTTACGTGTTTCCTTTAGGTATTGTTGAAAGAATATAAATAAAACACACTATCACTCTAAAATATTTTTTATACATTTTATATCTGACCATTCCAGACACTGTCACTTTTGGACGTAAGTACTTGAACGCATGACTGACTCCACACAGGTAGACTACCATGCCTATCTGAACGACACCTGTCATAATCGATCGATTACGGGGTATATACATGTAAAGTACAAGGGGTCAATAATGAGAACTGACATCTAGATGGATAAAATGACTTGCTTCTTGACTCATATCTTAAAATAATTGTTAAATAAGTTCTATAACCCGTTGAAACGGACCTATTTTACACGATAGATTAAGCTGTTTTAAAACGATTAAATTTTATCCAGAGACTCAATATATCTAGACATATTAAAACAATTATCATAGATTATAATTCGATAATTAGTTTGATAAAAGAGAAGAGTGTAAATAAACGTTTAAAAATATTGTAATATTTAGATTTTAAGCCTACATTGATCGCATTAAGCCGCGCCCATCTATATTTCCAAAACGAGGCTGGAGGCGAACATTGAAAGCAAACTGAAGGCGGAATTTGAAGGATAAACGTGAGCGGAGTCGTGAGAGAAACGTAACAGAACATGAAGAGAATCGAAGGGGGAATTTACGGAGAAATATTTCTCTTTTGAGTTCGGTTTCAGGGTTCTCGTTTATTTCACCTTACAAATTCCTCTTCTCTTTCTCCTTTCACCTCGCAAATTTCTCCCCTATTTTTCCTTGTACTTTCGGCTTAAAAATTCCTCTTCTATATTTTCGTCTTCATTTTACCTCACAAAATTTCTCCTCCGTCTAACAAAAATCCCCCCTTGAGGGGTAGACAGTTAACGTAATCGGGACTGTAACCCTCATCAGTGATCCTAAATCTAAACAATGTAATATGCCAAAAAAAGTATGAAAGTTACTATGTCGAAAAAGTGTACCGAAAGACGTAGCAGGATGGGTGGGATATGATACTACAGGACCCACTTTTTAGAAATTTCAAGAAATTTTGATAACAGAAATTTAGAATGCGTTGAAGAAACGATCAACCGAAATTGATCGAACTTGGCTACATGTGCCCTCGGGGACTCCTGGTCCACCAGCAGTGACACTCACCAAGTGGTATAAATGTCAACGTCTTCAAATTGAATAACGGTGCTACAGTGTGAACTGTTGTCGTTTATACCTACAAAATATGCTAAACGGACGTACAAGGAGAGTGGTCGACAACGCAGTGTCCAGTTAAATAAAATCTTCTGTTTTTAAGAGTGTTTTAAGAGAATTTTTACCGTTTTTACCATACCACATCCGTGGCTGCTCCTACAAAGAGGTGGAGGATACCAACAGCAACAACCCACAATTATATACTGTACGCCCCTTTTCTACTTTCACTCGAAATAAAGATGTACAAGGGCGGATCTATAGGATGTGTTGATGGAAGGGGGTCTCGATCCAAAAAAAAAATCAAAATCCTTATTTTAACATTTATCTGTTCTTTATTTTAATAATCATCGTTCTCGGGCCGACAAACCCCTTCCTCTGGGAACATTCCTACTTTCGCTAATATTCAGGGACGTACATACTATAGTACTAAAATGCGACGTTTACCACATACATTTTCTTTAAGGAACAATAGTTTGATTATAATAGCGGTTGGGTCGAGGGTGTAGGAAGAATTTTCGAGCTATAGTCCTCCCCCCCCCCCCTTTTTTTTTTGTTTTTTTTTTTTTGTTTTTTTTTGTTTTTTTGCAGCGCTTTGCGTTGGAATTTTTATTCTAATTTATTTAAATCAAAACGGTTGCATGACTACAATTAAGTCTTCGTCGGTCTTGATTTCGCTGTGGAGTCAGGTATAGTTTTTTGTAGTATTATTTTTTTGCACAGTCTTTCTGCCCATGACCTCTAACTGAACCTGGCCATAGTAAGACTAAGAACAAAGGGTAAATCTATATATGTAATATATGTGTTATATTAATTGATAGGAAAACAGTATAGAAATTCAAAGAACAATATCTGCTGTAAAAGTAGATTAACGATCAACCATGTTCAAACTTGATCTCCAACTCATTAACACCAGGGACGTATATAAAAACGTCCCTTCCCATAAAGTCAAATGTTCGTAAAAGTCCGGAAAACAAATTTCCTTCAAAAGGCAAGAAGTTATTGGCAATACTTAGTTAAATCATTATTCTAAGGCTCTTCATGTATTATCTGTAGTGGTAGCGATTACATATATAATTCAAGAAAACTTCAAACGGCAGTAGCACCTTTTATAGAAAAAGGACAGGCACGATGTATGTACAAACTTGACCCGTAATTCAGTATTCTAAAGCTCTGTACCAAGTTTCATTCAAATACCTCTAATGGCAAGAGAACAGTCTGCAAACCAATTTTCTTACACGGGAAAATTTATTTATTAAACGGTCTGGGAATTTTCTTCAAAGGACAATAACTCTGGCAAAAATGGGGTAACACCGATCGTGGTAGAAGTTGAGTTACAGCTCATCAATACGACACTCCGTGGTAGGTTTCATTCAAGTATCAGGATTTTTGGAAAACCCAATTATCTCAAACAGATCGAGTGGAAACCTATAGTCTCTTCCGGTTTCTCTTGGAATTTATCATGAGAAAAGCTTTTAGTCTTTGAAATGATTTTGACAGAAAGTGAAATTGTGCTTACTAGGAGATGACCTTGATATGCAGATAAAACCATTTTTCTCTATTCATGGTGATTATGTATAAACAAATCATGCTTCACAATTAAAAGAAGGTAACATCTTCGATAGGTTATGTTACACCCTTTGGTACTGTACTAGGCAACTTAAGTATTCAAACTGCAAGTTTGAAAAACAGATACAAAAGATATAGCCCATGTTAGACTTTGATTCTTCACCGTGACCTTGACCTCATAGATATGACCTTGTCCATGGTACACCCTAGATCTACTGCAAGTATTCTGTCAAATGGCATTCAAATCCATGCAAGGGGGGGGGGCTTATATTGTCCAGACACTCAATAGTTAAATTGTATAAAATGTCTAAAACTTCAGAAAATTCAGTTTACTTTAATTCTAGATGTCCCCGAGTTTGATACATTGTATAATAATTCCTCTATTACTAATACACGGTATGCAATGCACAAATTGTAAGTTGGTTGAATAATTGAATGTTTCAGCAGTATTTACTAGTGTCTGTGACATTTTGTAGTGTCACCACTGTTAGCAGTATGATGCAACAGCTTTGTTCATAACTCCATACAGTAACAGTTAATGAAAGTACATTGTTTTCAGTGTAAAAACTGTAATTGGTCATATTTCTATAATGCACAATCTTCACATTTAGTGAGATTTTTGTTCAAAACTATTCTGGAGTGGTATGGCATGATTCAAATGACAAACATAATTCACGATTTATTACACTCTAGAAGAGACTGGCTTCATATACATAATCATAATATGTATTATGTACACTGGTGGGATCAAGCAATGACTTATAGCATTATCTTTTTTTTATAGTCTGCTCTGAAATTTCCTTACAATATTGCACTTTTCACTGTTTGTAAATTCTATCACAGTATACTACATGTAAAAGTCTATCCTCCCTCTTTGTGATTTCTATCAAAGTACATGTATATGACTTTTAGGAGGCCTTCACTGTCTGTGTCATCAAATGTCTCAGGAGGCACTCTTCTCTATTAGTAAATCAGATATCAGGAGGCACTCTTCTCTTTCAGTGAATTATATTGGGAAGCACTAGCTGTATAGATAAACCATATCATAAGGTACTCTTCTCTGTGAGTTTTCTAACTGAAATGAAAATAAAATATGTTTGAAAAACATGAATGACCTTTTTAAAAGGTGGTACATGTATCTTTTAAAAAATCAACATCATTGGCCTATTTTAAGAAAGTTCATGACATAATACATAAACAGGTCTATTTTGTATATGATATATTATTACAGAAAATTTATTAAAGTATACAACAATTTTAACATAGTAGAGATTGATAAAGTCTGAGAGTAGTAGAGGAAAGAGGGAGATAACTCTACTCTCACTAATTTGAAGGAAATACCAGGTTATGTGGGAACACACTTATAATCAAACAAGTTCAGATATTTTTTGGGGGAAGAAAATGGTCATGGAAGACATTTTCTGTAACATCATAGAATAACCCATCAATCTGAAGAGGAAGTTTGTCAAAGGAGGGTACCACCATGACCTACCTTTGCCTACGGTGGTGCCATCTATTGACGGATCCTGGCGAAAAACAACAACACTTGTGGGGGACCATTAGTACTTCATTCTTACCAAGTTTCATCAAAATATGTTCGGTGGGTCTAGAAAAGAAATTGAAAATGAAATGTGAAACGGATATGTACACTGGTGTGATCAAGCAATGCCTTATATCATTCACTGGGTGAAAAAACAAGTTTACGCAATGCGTAAACTATATGGAAACTTTGCGGAAACCTGAAGTTTCCATATAGTTTACGCAAGGATTACGTCGCTGAAACTCAAGTTTACGCTTTGCGTAACCCGACTACCCGCTCAAATTCCAAATGGTTTACACAAGCATAATCTTGTAATTTCCATCAAGTTTCCGCAACTGAAACTTAAAGGCACCAACTTGCGTAATCAATTGAAACTTCAGGATTCCAGATAGTTTACGCATATTTTACCTTGCGTAAACTTGATTGCCGTTTTATGATATAAAGGTTCTGCTTGCGTAAACCATATGGAAACATGCGTAAACTATTTGGAATCTGAATCAACACAAGTTTACGCATTGCGTAAACCATTTGGAATCTTTCAATATCAAGTTCAGGCTAGCGTAAACCATATAGAAACGGACATTATAAAAGTTTTCAAATGTGTAATCTTGTTGAAACTTGCGTAAACCATTTGGAATCTGAATAAACACTGGTTTATGCAGTGTGTAAACCATTTGGAATCTTACTATATCAAGTTCAGTCTTGCGTAAACCATTTGGAATCTTACTTGAGTCTTGCGTAAACCATTTGGAATCTTACAACATCAAGTTCAGTCTTGCGTAAACCATTTGGAATCTTACAATATCAAGTTCAGACTTGCGTAAACCATTTGGAATCTTACAATATCAAGTACAGACTTGTGTAAACCATTTGGAATCTTACTTGAGTCTTGCGTAAACCATTTGGAATCTTACAATATCAAGTTCAGTCTTGCGTAAACCATGTGGAATCTTTCAATATCAAGTTCAGACTTGCGTAAACCATTTGGAATCTTACAATATCATGTTAAGACTTGCGTAAACCATTTGGAAAGCATGTGTATAAAAGTTTCCAAATGTGTAATCTTGTTGAAACTAGCGTGAACTATTTGTAACCTTGATGTTCTAAAGTTTACATAGTGTGTAAATTGCGAGGAACTAATGCTTCAAGTGTGATTACAGAATAAACCAACAGAAAGTTTTGAAAACCATGTACTGATGTAGAAACTCAAAAGTTAACGAGTTTTCAATGCATCCCAAAATAGCAAGAATATCTCGATATCAGCAAATTATTTTTCATCTACATTGCCTTATGTTACTGAAAAAAGACCAAATAATGTAGAATGAAACAAGTATTTAATTTTTATATTAATAATCATGTAATAAATTTATTTATCAAAATGTAGCAAGAAACACATACAAAGGAAAAGAGTAGCCTAAAAGCATTTTCCTATTTTTCCATTTTGTCTAGATGTGAAAACTATTTTCAAAATCTGAGTAAAATAAAAGACACTATTCTTGGACATAATTTCAAAAATCATGAAGAGGAAAAACAATATATGTTTATGAAACATTAATGTACATGTACTTCTGTCATCTACAATAATAGCTGTAGTCTGAAAAGTATGCAAAACTTCAAGGCAATGGTCACTAGGTCAAGACAATTTGTATCACTAGGAATTTTTAGAATGGTCTTATCACTAGAAATACACTGTCAAATGAACTATGAAAGCCCTGTAACTTATCATTCAAAAGTTATGTCCAAGGTTAGTTTTAAAAAGAAGGTGGTCAAACTCTAAAGTCGAGCCCGAAATTTTGATATCAGAGAGTAATGAGACAAGATTTCAACATTTCTCTTCAATTTGGCCTTCCAGATATGAACAGGACACATCCTTGGGTTCTGGGCATCAACTTTGTGACTATACATGTATTATCTAAATTTATGAAAGGGATTAAAAGTTATGAAACATAAATGATTGTATGATAGATGGACAACAGACCGGGTAATTCCTATTAATCAAGATATAATTCCTTAAATTCTGTTTACATGTGATATATGTCCCTTAAGGGGTAACGAGTGTCTGCTTGTATAAATGACAGAAAAAATTAAAAATCTGAATAATTTTTTTCAGTTATTTGTTATTATTTACTGAAAATATGATTGATTTTGAAGCATATGACAGTAATTTTGATACACCTTTCCATCAATACTTCATCAGAAACTGATATTGAAGATGATGACAGTCTCATGAGACAATGCACAAAATTTGTACACCTAAGGCACGGTCCATTTGATATTCTGGGGGGGGGGGGGGGGCTTGGGTTTTTTTCGAAAAAAAAAAATTTGCTCTGAATTTTGATGAAAAAAATAAATTTGCTTATGGTGTGACAGAAAAAAATAATCTTGCTCTTACAAGTTATCTGAATTTGAAGAATAACCATAAAATTTGCTTAAAATTCCTGAAAATTTTTCGGCTCGCTTCGCTCGCCGCAGTTTTTACTTTCTATAAACATTTCTTGGCTCGCTTCGCTCGCCATAGTTTTCTTCTGTAATGGCAAGTTCATATTTGAAAATATCAAAAGTATATGTATGTGACTGAAACACAGTAAAATGCTTAGATACATTATCAATATCATTTATTACTATTTATAGATACATGTACAAATGTATCACCATAGTGTCTAATTTTATATACAAGCTTGGAAGGAGAATTTAATTAAGTTTTTCACTAGTTTTCATTTCTACATGTAAAAACTTGCATCAGGCCCTCTTACATGTTACATGACCTTATACACATTTTGTATACTGAAAATTATATATTACATATTGTAAAAATCTTTTAACTCTCTCAGTTTAGAAGTAAATTCAAGTTTTACATAAAAATAAAGTAATGTTTGAAGTAATTTAAGTAAAAAAAAAGAATTTCTATTGAAAAAACACACACATTCTCAATATAATTCACATCAATTGTTTTAAAAAAAATTTCCTTGCTCCAACTTTGCAAGAAAAAAATAATCTTGCTCCGACAAAAAACCCAAGCCCCCCCCCCCCCCTGAATATCAAATGGACCGTGCCTAATAGAAACATAAAAAATTTACTGTTGCAGAATATTTTAGGGGGGGATGCAACTTATGTAATATTCATATACTGGGACATAAAATGTAGAAAAAAGCATGAAACACTGAGGTATCCATCAATACTTTTATGTTACAGGCTACAGCTCGGCAAATCTGATCAGCTTCAAAGTTTCAAATACAAAATTTGCTAGAGTTATCTTTCCTGTATAATATATTCCTGTGAAGTAAAGGCAATCACACGAAATGTCATTTCCTTCTCATTTTCGAATAAAAACCTGATCCTTTTAAGAATTATTTAGACATATTAAATGAACGTAATTTGATTTTTTTTCCAAGGCGGGGGGGGAGTTCCAAGCAAATGAGGGGGGTGTTCTCTCACCTATTGTTGTTATAAAATTTATACGTAAAGACGAGAAAAAATCAGCCAAATAGAATTAAATTTAAGGTAAGGGGAATACAATTTTGAGGAAATCATCGGAAAAAAGAATAAGTCCTGACGATTTCCACTGATCCAGAGCACCAGACCTGATAAAAGCTATGCTATATCAAAAAATAGATGCCCTAGTCTTTACGTTTAACCGTAAAATTTTGAGTGAATATTCCCATCATTCAGCGATCAAGTCATTCGGATTTTATCCTCAATATTTTAAAAAGTTGTGCGAGCATTCCCGCGTTGAACTAGTAAAGGGTTGTCAAATGCGAATATTTCCAGTGCGAAAACGTTTTAGTGCGAGTCAAACCGCAAACTTTTTATGTATCTCTTTGTTAAAATGTTCCGATAATTTGTAAAATTTGACTCTGACTGTAACGGGAAAACAGTTAAACTCGGATTGAAACGAAGTACTTGACTGTGCGAGTTTGCTCGCTTACCAGCCACTCGTTACCCCTTAACAACATTGATTATATTATGCATGTGCTTAAAATTGATTTGATAACTTCAAAGTAAAAAATCCACATAATGTCAGTATGTTACAAATTTGTAACCATTTCAAAAGTTTGTCACCATTGATGATATTGGTCTGCTAGCCACACAAATTGTGCTGAGGTTAAATTTCCCTGAATTAACTGCATCAGCTCATGAATCTTCTTTAGATGCTGAAAATAAATGCAAAGTAACAATTTATAAATACATGCAACAATACAAGAGAACAATAATTATTAAATACCAGAATTCTCTGATGATACTGAAGCTCTCCTGGTTGTTTGCTTAAATAAATCTAAGTGACACCCATTTTCCAGGACCCTGGGGATCAGGGTCTAAAACAAAATACAAGACCAGAAAATGATTGAAGTAATGGAAAAGAATTACTCTCTAGTCTCTACTAATTATACTCTCTGAGAATTGGTGCTCATAGAGTTTGGTGCTCATAGAGTTATATAGGGGAAATTGACCACACCCATTTTCCAAGACCCTGGGGGTCAGGGGTTCAAACAAAATACAAGGTACATATCTACTGTCCTGTTCATTAAATACAGAGCACCCTGTTTTGTATATTTTCTCAGCCGTCTTAGGAATGTTTAAAATATTTATTGTCTCCGTAGATTGAACTCCTTTAGTCGTAACAGAAAATGTGCATGAACTCACCTCTTCCACTGTATTTAACCTGCCATACGAAAAATAAAATGTCTACGGGAAATTCCCATGATAATTTCAGCCTGCCGCCGTATTGTTCTCTGTACAAACAATGGTAAACATTGACGTCATGGTGTCCGGCATCATGCATTTTAGTCATTTTTACTATAGAAAATTCACATAGACATTATATTTTCCGTCGTATTTTTTAACTAAGCAATGCACAACCAAAAAGGAGGCATTTTCTGTTAAACGAAAAGAGTTTGATAGACTGGATATCAATTTTTAAGTTGACTACATTATACTTCAGAGAGAATCGCCAAAACAGGGTGCTCTGTATTTAGTGAACAGGACAGTAGATCAAAGACTATGAATAATGAGAAAACAATTATCTTTCAGTTACAGCAGTTATGGATATTACGTAGAATTCTTTTATATTCGTGCTTTTCCACTTGATAAAGGCCAAGTGGCCGAAAATTTGTGGATATAGAGTGTTCATTGTTATTAGGGCTGTGACGATTCACCACGGTTCTCAATTCACCGTGGTTATTGATTCACCCTGGTTCTTGACGACGGTTCGATACACAATACCAGAAGAGGCCGTATGGTTGACTTATGGCTTGTTTTCGGCATTTAGTTTTATCTTTAAGAAATCAACATGGCGATGCTCGACACCGAGTCGTCAAAGATTATCTCTGAGTTTTGTTTTTGTTTTTTCTAGTCAATACCATACTTCTCGAATCATTCAAATTATGAATGATCTTAATTTGTTGTTGTTTTAATAAAATATCTGACGAATTACAGAAATACCTTCATATCTTATATCTAGATATGACGTAGACAATGAGGGTATGGCATTAGCTCTCCAGACTTTTTCGTCCAAGCGAGCTAAAAATGTTGTATCGTGATTCAAATCATATCGTGAGTAAATGTTGCAATACATATCATATCGTGAGCCCTAATTGTTATTTATTAATTATAACTTGATACATGTATAACCAAAAAAAAATTATAAATAAAACCTGTGTTTGTGAAACACAAATGCCCCCGTTGGCATCTTTGTCAGTAAAACTGATGAAAAGTAGTTTCACATTTGAGGTAAAGGTCACAAGGTCAAATTAAGTATCCATGGAAAAGTCTTGCCACATGGAATTCATATGTGAAATATGAAAGCCCTATCACTTACCATTCAAAAGCTATGCCCAAGATGAAAGTTTTTCAAAAGTAGGTCAGACTCCAAGGTCACAAGGTAAAAAATTTTGGTATCCATGAAAAGGTTTGTCACAAGGAATACACATGTGAAATATGAAAGCCCTATCACTTACCATTCAAAAGTTATGCCCAAGGTTAAAGTTTTTCAAAAGTAGGTCAAACTCCAAGGTCACAAGGTAAAAAATTTTGGTATCCATGGAAAGGTCTTGTCACAAGGAATACACATGTGAAATATCAAAGCCCTATCACTTAACATTCAAAAGTAAGTTTTTTTCAAAAGTAGGTCAAACTCAAAGGTCAAAGTCACAAGGTCAAAAATTTTCGTATCCATGGAAAGGTCTTGCCACAAGAAATGCACATGTGAAATATGAAAACCCTATCACTTACCATTCAAAAGTTATGCCCAAGGCTAAAGTTTTTGCGGACAAACAGACAGACATACAGACCAAAAGCGAACTCTGTAAAGTACGATTCAAATCGAACCGACCAAGCATGAACCGAGGGTAACCGAATTTTCAGTTAACCGTGACAGCCTTTACGAAAACCCATCAAAGTAACATTTTCATTGCAAACATGGCAAAGGTTCATGCCAGTCATCCTGTACCTAGTGACAGCAAAATGATGACCTGTAAAATGTAAATAAAATCAGATTTCAAGCTTAAATACTTTGTCACATTCTAGAAAGATTAGACATACCTGAATCTATAAGTAATTATTAAGTTGGTGTGCATATAAGTGTAGATTTCAAAGAACAGACTGATTTTTATGATTGAAAAGTATAATATTGAAAATATTGGTTGTATATTGCATTTTATCATGTCACAAGGGGGAGGGATTGTATAAGTGTGTTTTGACATCAATTTTGTATGTCAGACAAGTACATGTATATACAAATCTCATGTACACAGAAAAAAGAGAATCTGTTTACCAATTGAAAAAAATAATATTGGCATACCAACCTTCATGTATATTGTGCAGCATCTTTTACAGAAAGGGCATCCTTTTAGAAGCCAAAAGTCCAACATACCAGTGACGTTCCAGTGACAACTGAGTATCATCGTGTACATGTAGTAAGGTGGAGATCCATCAACGCTACAAAGAGGAATCCAAAATTAAATTTCAATGTTTCAGATCTAAATTTTTTATATAATCAGTCTGAATGTTCCCACATAACAATATTTCCTCAAAATTGGCTAGAGTTATCTCCCTCCTTGAACACATTGAACTACAACCCCATTGGACTCTTCGGAACTAGCCATTCTAACTGTTCGTGTTCTTGAATAAAGACACGCCCCTTGTTATTGAAAAAAATGATGACGCGATTTATTCAAGCAATAAGCCTTTTTCACATAACTGCGCGACTAGTATTTCATGGACGGCAAGTACCGACACTCAATACGTCACAGTTAAAAACTGATTGACCTTGACGTCATATTGCGGGAAAGATACTTATTTTGCCGTCCAAAACAACTGGACCGCAGTTATGTGAAAAGGGCTTATTGGTGATGAATAGTCATTCTCTGAAGTGCTGACACATCAAAATATTCAAAACAACACTTATTATGATAAGGAAGGGTAAGATATCATGCATCTTCTCAAGACAAATGTACAAAACCACTGGACCAATGAGAATCGACCTTAAGTGTCCTGGTTAGAATACGAAGCGAAGGTTCGAAAAATAAACGGACACGCCCACAGAAATCTACCGAAGACGCTGGCGTAAAATATTTAGCAATACCTTTTTATGTTTCATAGATATGTCAGTTACTTGATTATGTAGCACAATCGAATGAAAACTATCGACATATGTGTGCTGATTAATTTGCTAGTGATGACAAACTCTCAAGAGACATAAATTTTGAATGCTCACTCGACATGCTAGATGGCGCTCAAAGAATTGTGGGAAATATAAAATTTTTGATTTGAGATCCAACAAGGGGGAGCAAATTATGTACGCTTGTTTTGAAGAGATTGATATTGCAATACGCATTGGATCAACCCATCATGGGATCGGCCGAGCCCTACCTATAATACTTAAAAAAGCTAAGAAATAAAATCATGAACAATTTCTTTTTAAATCTGACATTGGTTTGCAGCTATGAAAATGCTAGGTGGCCCTAAAGACCACGTCCCCCCCAACTCAAATCATATCCTGTATCCGCCCCTGAAGAATGGTTCCAGGATCTTTCGTCATGTTTGTACCTATTCCTGTTTGTACCGAAATTTTTCATACGGGATCTTTCGTACCTGTTACTAAGATCTTTCGTACATATTGCAGCGAAAAAAAAGATTATGTTTCTGCTATATAGAGTTGATTTACTTGAGCTCCTCAAAATTTGATAGTGGGATCTTTCGTACTTATGTCTGGTGTTTGACCATTGTCAGAATTTCTGAGAAACCCACGCTTGGTCACGCAAGCTCACCTCTCGTGGGTCATAACGACAGAATTTTCGCTGGATAGCATTACAAAAATCTAATGCGAGTACTTGTCGGTTAATTTGTTATCGATAGCAAAATATCCTTTATTTTATTTTTCCATCAACAAAAGATGCCCTAAATAATCATGATAATGTTGACAGTGATTAATATTTGTTAATTTTAGGAGTTACAAAACAATATTGCTTACATAGTGGCTTTAAATGGCTAATTCACTGACAAGTAATCGCAATAGATTTTTGTAATGCTATCCAGCGAAAATTCTGCTGATATGACCCACGGGAGAGCTTGCTTGACCCAACGTGGGTTTCCGACGATGGTGTCAGGGATGAAAATTCGTTGACATTTTCAGGGGCCAAGTGGGCTCCTAAGTCAATAAATCTAGGCGCCCACATCAAAACGATTAGCCCACATCAAAATGTATCTAAATTTACATTTTCAAATTTAAGCCCAAGCCCCCTTCTCTCCTTGTACAGTGTACATGTCGAGTTTATTTCAAGTACAAGTACCTTTAAATAAATCAATAAATACAGGTAAATCCATTAATAAACATATTATGTACACGTCAGTCGGTCTCCAGACAGTGACTTTGTGCGCTTTTGGAAACATTAGTTAGTTTTGGTATATACATTTGTACTGATCTAAAATTACAGTACGTCTTTACAAGGAAATAAAAGAGATCTATTCATTTTCCGCGAGAAAGCGAACCGAAAATTTGTCAAATACCCATGAGCTTATGTTTCCAAACGTTAGTTACGGCAACTATGATACAAGAAAATAATAAAGATTGGAATTTTACGGTCGCCAAGTGGGCGATAAGAAAAACATTTTCTTATCTATTACACTGAATTTTTAGTTGCATTGGCGAGCGGGCGAGTGCTTACATGTATTTGCATCCCTGGGTGTTTGACTGTCTCACAAGTTTATTGGAAAATCATCTATAGGTACGAAAAATCCTGATAATTGGAACGAAAAGTACAAAAGAACTCAATACGAAATGACTAGAGTTGTAAAATTCAGAAATAAAGCCTGTGTTTGTGAAGCACGAATGCCCCCGGTGGCATCTTTGTTAGTATGAACACTATTTTCTGTTAAGTACATGTATGTGAGGTCACTGGGTTAAAAGGTCAAAGGTCAAGGTCACGAGGTCAAAAATTTTGGTATCAATGGACAGGTCTTGTCACAAGGAATACACATGTGAAATATGAAAGCCCTATCACTTCCCATTCAAAAGTTATGCCCAATGTTAAAGTTTTTGAAAAGTAGGTCAAAGTCCAAGGTCAAGGTCACGAGGTCAAAAATTTTGGTATCAATGGAAAGGTCTTGTCACAAGGAATACACATGTGAAATATGAAAGCCCTATCACTCCCCATTCAAAAGTTATGCCCAATGTTAAAGTTTTTGAAAAAAAGGTCAAGGTCAAGGTCACGAGGTCAAAAATTTTGGTATCAATGGAAAGGTCTTGTCACAAGGAATACACATGTGAAATATGAAAGCCCTGTCACTTACCATTCAAAAGTTATGTCCAATGTTAAAGTTTTTCGGACAAACAGACAGCCAAATAGACAAACAGACGGACAGGCCAAAAACTATATGCCCCGAATCTTTGATTCCGGGGGCATAAAAAATTTACTATCAATTATCGGAAACTATCGGAGGAGTACATCGATATCAGAATCAGACTTTTTTACTTTAAAATTGTTATATGTTTTGTATCTTCAGAAGGAGAATACTCAGGGCATACGTATGCAAGTAGATCTTAGGTATTTATTTCGAGGTTTGCTTTAGACATGATAGAAGGGGGGCCTTCCTTTTTCTTTCTATTAAAGCCAAAACAGTCCCATGCTGCGGACTTAGTACTGCCGGGATATGGATAAATCTGCTCCTCCTCAACCGGTAACTTTGCCAAAGCGATCGCGTCTAGTTTTTAGTTTTGAATTATAGCAAAGACTTTTCGCACTGAGATCATTTCGTGTAACTTCAACAGCGACAATCGATTTTTGAAATCATTATCGATATTCGGCACTTTTCAAGATTCAGCGACTATCATTACAAGACTAGAAAAGACATCAATATGAAAAATCCTGACGCCCTGAAAAACATGTATCTTTAAGTTTACCCAATCCTTCCCATGGCAAAGGGAGGGGGGGTTTAGCTTGCAACAAAGTAAACAAAGATTTTACCTGATACATGTTCCTTTTTAGGAGGAAGCAATCATACAAATATGTCTAAATATATAAAATGTGATTCAAATAGTCCACAGGATTGCCGTAAAATAAAAGCAAGAACAAGAAAAATCAGCGCGTGGGTCGAACTGACCAAGCCGGCGTCTTTATTTAGGGAAATGCACGTTAAAAAGTAAATATTTATGACTTAGAAATGCATCTTACCATTTATCGCCATGGGATTACCCAAATAAACATGTTTTGTTTAGTTTCTTCGTGGGAAAACAACTGAATTTTTAGATGTCCAAATTTCGATTGAAAATGGCCACTTCAAAACCGATTTATTTGCAAAAGAAACGGACCGCCACTTATATTTACATAAAAGTTCTAACCACCCATGGAAAACAAAAGAAGCGATACCGTACGGACTCGGACTCGGACTTAAAAGAATATGTTCCACCGAAGAATCATATCAAACGCGCCGAAAAGAACGTAAAACACATTTGACAAAACGGGGATACAAAAACAAAGAGCTAGAAAAACAACTTGCGAAAGCGGATACCCTGGACAGGAAGGAACTTCTGAAGTAAAACACAAAAACATCAAATGACAGAGTTCCTCTTGTGTTAACTTATAGCGACGCGCTACCGAATGTCCATAGCATCGTGCGGCAAAGGATAGCAACATTATACAATTCCGAACGGATGCGGGAAATATTTCCAGCACCGCCGCTAATTGCGTACAGAAGAGAT
Organism: Pinctada imbricata; assembly: GCA_033119305.1. Lineage (NCBI taxonomy): Eukaryota > Metazoa > Mollusca > Bivalvia > Pterioida > Pteriidae > Pinctada > Pinctada imbricata. The sequence continues at coordinate 2,089,588 of VSWD01000011.1, forward strand.
AAAAACATAAAAGATATACTTGTACACAAGAAACACAACAATATCTTCTACGGACATCCAGACGAATGCAATCCATGCGGGAAAAAATGCGCTTTATGTAAATACGTAGTACAAACAAACACGTTCCAAGGCACAGACGGACAGACATACCGCGTTAAAGGTGACACTAATTGCAAAACAACAAGTGTTATTTATTGTCTGTTTTGTAACCGATGTAACAAAACAATATATGTTGGCCAGACCGGGCTATCGTTGTATGAAAGAATGATGGTCAACCTTTCGAACATCCATAACATGAAGCAAGATCCAATTTCAGAACACTTTACAAACGATGGACATTCTATTAACGATTACAAAGTTATAATTATCGAGAAAAACTATGAAAGTGAAACCGCTAGACTAACAAAGGAATCCTTTTGGATAAAAAAGTTGAAGACTCTCCAACCAGATGGACTAAACACGCAAATTCACTTGATATAACTATAAATAAAATTGAACTTTTAGTCATTTTAATTATCATGATTAAAATGTAATGAAAACTAAGTGATAAATTTGTAATTTTTCAGTTATCATGATTATATAGTGACACTTACAACAGACGTTTTAACCTCAAAATGTTAAATCAATAACTCCATCTTACTCACATGTATCTATCTATTTATGCTAGCGACGTGTATAGCTTGCTCCTATTGAACAACGCAATTTTGAAGACGCTACTTTAGCGCCGTAATTTTATGACGTCACAATATGCATTGTAACAGAAACATAATAAAATCTGCTGAGGAAGGCCGTTGGCCTAAACGTACGGAAAAATATAGTGTTTTTATTGTATTTATATAAAAAACGTCTGTGTTCTAAATTAATAAATAAATAAATAAATAAATAAACAAATAAATAAATTAATTAATCAATTAATAAAACACAGTCGTTTCTTATATAAATGCATCAATATAGTGTTTGGATTGTATTTGAATAGATAAATAGATAAATAAATAAATATATATATAAATAAATAAATAAATAAATAAACAAATAAATAAATAAATAAAACCCAGTCGTTTCTTATATAAATACAATAATATAGTGTTTTTATTGTAGATAAATAAATAAATAAATAAATAAATAAATAAAGGAATGAATTAAATAAATAAATAAATAAATAAATGAGGAATCATAAGCACAAGTTTTACAATTTATCAATAAATGACAGAGAAGATTTTTGGATAATGTAATAGGCAGGTAAAATTTTGTCATAATTTTGAAAGTTACCATATTTATCGAATTCGATTGGTCATTGCTACGACCTTTATATCCCTCAAATTTGATTGACAGGAATAGCTAGGTGAGGTAGGAGTAGCTCATTAGCATAATTGATTGACATGTATGGGTGATGTAGTGGTAACTCATTAGCATAATTAGGATTACGTACTGTGTTTTTATGTCATACACCGCTGAAATCATTTGAACGCCGCTATTATCACGCCAATCAAATCTACTGCACTCATGAAGTGACAAGGTATTTGAAAACCAAGCCAATGACGTTATCTCAGTTTAATAATGAAAATAGGTAGATTTTCATAAGTAATTAATCAAAGTTAATTAAATAAATTCACATGTAAATAGATTATAAAATAATTAAAAAAAAAAAAGAAATTGATGAAAATAAACAAATTAATAAAAAAAAAATAAAATCAGTGAAAATGATTAACAAGGAAAGTATAGAGATAAAAAATAAATAAAAATAAATAAATAAAAAAATAAATAAGATCATTAATAAATTAATAATAAATAAATTAGTAGAATAAGTTGAAATAATAAATAAATTAAAAAATGTATTTAATAAAATTAATTAATAAATACATAAATTTATTAAATAAATGAATAAAATAAATAAATGAAAAAAAAAATAAATGAAAAAAATAAATAAACTAATTTAATGAATTAACTAACAAATTAAACAATTTAATAAAAACAAATGAATTAATGAAATAAATAAATTAAAATAAAAAAAATAATTTTAAAAAATTGAAATAAGATTAATTAAATAATAAAATCAATAAACTAATTAGATGAATGAATAAATGAAATTAATTAATTAGTAAAATGAAACAATTAAATTAAAAATAAAAACATCAATAAAATAAATTAATTAATGAAATAAATAAATTTATAAAATAAATAAAATAATAAAATAATGAAATTGAGAAAATAAATAAGATTGAGAAAATAAATTAATTAATAAAATAAATTAATAAAAATAAATTAATTTATTGATAATAAAAATTAATTATAATAAAATGAATGAATTAATTGAATAAATTGATAGAATAAATAAACTAATAAAATAAATACAGTATTAAAATAAATAAATTAATAAAATAAATAAATGAATAAAATAAATAGATTAGTAAAATGAATAAATTAATAAAAATAAATCAATTAATAAAATTAATTAATTAATAAATAAATTAATTGATAAAATAAATATCTTAATAAAATAAATTAATTAATGAAATTAATTAATAAAATAAATAGATAAATAAGATAAATTAATAAAACAAATAAATCAATGAAGAAATAAAAATAAGAAAAAAAAATAATTATAAAAACTTTATCAGGTTTCCGCAACTGCGTAAACTATAGAAGTAGTTACATATCAAGTTTCCGCAACTGCGTAAACTATTTGAAAAGTTTAATTAGGTTTCTGCAGCTGCGTAAACATATTTAACAGAATTCATCAGGATTCATCAACTGCGTAAACCATTTGTTCCAAGTTTACATTGCGGAAACTTGTTGAAATAAAATGGAAAGAAATTTAACAGGTTTCATCAGGATTCCGCAACTGCGTAACCCATTTGTTCCAAGTTTACATTGCGGAAACTTTATCAAGGAAAATTTATCAAGTTTCATCAGCGAAAACATTGCGGAAACTATATGCCAGTTTACGCAATGCGGAAACTTGTGGAAACCTGAAAATATCAAGTTTACGCAAGTTTACGCAAGTTTACGCAGTTGCGTAAACCTGTTTTTACGCCCAGTGATTAACTTTTTTTGATAGTCTGCTCTGAAATTTCCTGACACTGGATGGGCATATCTTATGTTTGCTTCTGGTTTCTGTCACCTTGACAAGAAAGGGGGGGGGGGGGTGAAGGGCAAGGTATGACAGTTATGAAGCCCGCTACATATTTCAAGAATGTGGGTAAAATATGCCAGATTGTAGGCTTATAATGTATATGATTTTTGTCCTGTATACATGTATCAGAACGACAGAAACTGTTCGGTCGTAGATTTAGTGTTGAAAGTTTTGAACGGTTGAAGGACTCGCATTTACTTTGAAGTTTCGAAGCATATTTTAGACAATTTTAATAATATTGCTTACCTTAGAATTAAGAGAATAATGAAAGGAAACGTCTCATCTGCATATCTGTTAGGACTTTCGACCACAACATGCCCATGGTCACATGATGGTGTCAACTTTCGATTTTGCTCTGTCTGTAGATGGCGCTTTACACACGGGGAACTACGTTAAAAAAGGGGCACCTTTCAGGAAAATTTTCTCGATTTAAAAAAATGCAGCCATCTGGTTTTTTCGATAAATTTGTTCAAAATACCTTCAATACCAATCTCATATTAGTTTTATATCGATCCATGCTTGCGCAAACGAGTGTACCACTTTTTCATGAAAGCCGATAACAAAAAATATATTGGAGACTTTGGCAAAGTTAAAGAAAGTAATTTGCTTGGAAGATTTCTTTTTTTATTTTCCAGAAGATTCGAAAAATAATTATTTGTTCATCTGCTTTGTTTGTACATTAACTTATGACGTTGTCAAGTGGGACTCTTTGTCGTCATGAATGCGTAATATCTCTCCCTAAAATCCATAGACAGATCACATTTTCGCGAGGCGCTCCTATTGTAATTGATATTTTTTTAATTAAAATTTCGTGATGTTTCAATTATGCATGTCATGTAAAATGTTTTGACTTGAAATAACTAAATGATATGTCAGAGCGTAAATAGTTTACATGTGTTGCTATAAAGACACTGACGAAATAGATTTATGAAATAATTACTGAATAACTGATCATGTTTTTATAAGAATAATAATGGAAATGAAGGAAAATACACGTGTATATATAATAAAAAACATGTACCTGTACCCTCCCCACTCGGCGGCATTCGAATAAGGGTTTTTGTGCCCATTCAACAGCCCCCCCCCCTTCCGGCCTACTCTAGTTGCACACTGTGCTTGCAATCTACGAAATGAGCAGAAAAAAAAACAAATTAGACGTGTAGACATTCTCTCTGTTTCTGCTGCATAGCAGATGACTCGCCACCCCCTCCCCTAAAACCTTTCCACGTGCTTTCTTTCTATACGCTTCCCTCTCATTCATGAGTATATTCACGGTCGTAATGGCGACGTGATCACGTGATTTTCGATGGTCGCGCCCGTCATCTATAACGTCATTTTGAAAACAGTTGTGTATAATCTTCTTATTTGGAATTTGCATGAATTCTTTATAATGTGAATAGAAATTTTTACTGTCCACATGGACCCAAGGGTTGTGGGTTCAGGTCCCGGCACCGGCACCCCAATTTTTAATTCTTCTTTTTTGTTTAATTTTTCTCCATTATGTCAGCTTTTTATGCACTTCTAAATCATCTTAATACCTTTGATTTCTTTTTTTTACCAATAGCAGTTTTTTTTTCTTCCATTTCATTCTTTTTCTGTTTTGCACACTCATTCAACGTGTTAAGTTTCTCAATGTTGTGATATATATTTTATGTCTAAATTTTATATTTTCAATTAAAAAAAAAATGATTTATGTGCATATAGACCCAGGGTTGTGGGTTCAAATTCTGGCTTTGACACTATCATCATGCAATGTTAGTAGGTTAAGAGTATGCATGGGTATCAGGTGAGCGTTGTGCCCCCCTCGAGCTCTAGTTTTATTTTCGTCTTACTTCAATCGCTGTCAACCGTCGACCTGCCGTTCGTCGACCCCCAATTCTACAATCATTGTCAACTGTCGACCTGCCAACTATCGACCTTAAATACTACAATTATTGTCAACAGTCGACCATCGGCTGTAGTGTTTTTACTTTACATTATTGACTATCAACCTGTCAACCATCGACCATACAAACAACAGTCTTTGCCAACTGTCAAATCACTGTCAACTGTCTTCCTGTCAACCGTCAGCCTACAATCATTGTCAACTATCGACCTTTAAACCGTCGACATTAATAATACAATTCTTGCCATTTGGTCGACACTCAGTTTTGTTTCCTTCTCACCTTCAATCACTATCAACTGTCCACCTGTTAGCCGTCGATCTTCAATTCTTCATTGTCAACTGTCAACCTGCCAACCCTCGACTTTTAATATTACAATTATTGTCAACAGTCGGAGGGGACTTATAGTTCCTATCCCGTTTGTCCGTCTGTACGTCCATCCGTCCGTACGTCTGTCCGTGACACTTTAGTTTTCCAGAATTTTTTTCGCTGTCCTCGCATATATTGAAATCTTTTTTTGGTATGTGAGTTTATCTCAATGTGATACAGATCAAGTACGAGTTTCGTTTTGATTTTTACAAGAGTCATGGCCCTTGGACTTAGCAAATTTCATGAAATTGTCAGTTTTCCGCAGATATTGCAGGTATTGCAGATATCGACATAACTTTGATATGTGAATACATTTTAGTGTTATACAGCTCAAGTTTGAGTTTGATTCCGATTGACTTATTTTTACAAGAGTTATTGCCCCTGGATTTAGCAAATTTCATTAAATTCTCAGTTTTCTGGACTTTTCTCGGCTGTTGTTGTAGATATTGAAGCATTTTTTTATATGTGATTACATCTTGGTGTTATACAGATCAAGTTCGAGTTTGGTTTCGATTGACCTACTCTAACAAGAGTTATGGCCCTTGGACTTAGCAGATTTCATGAAATTCTCAGTTTTCCGGATTTTTTTCCACGGTATTGCAGATATTGAAATCATTTTCATATATAATAAAAAACATGTACCTGTACCCTCCCCACTCGGCGGCATTCGAATAAGGGTTTTTGTGCCCATTCAACAGCCCCCCCCCCCCCCCCCCCTTCCGGCCTACTCTAGTTGCACACTGTGCTTGCAATCTACGAAATGAGCAGAAAAAAAAACAAATTAGACGTGTAGACATTCTCTCTGTTTCTGCTGCATAGCAGATACAGCTCAAGTTTGAGTTTGATTCCGATTGACTTATTTTTACAAGAGTTATTGCCCCTGGATTTAGCAAATTTCATTAAATTCTCAGTTTTCTGGACTTTTCTCGGCTGTTGTTGTAGATATTGAAGCATTTTTTTATATGTGATTACATCTTGGTGTTATACAGATCAAGTTCGAGTTTGGTTTCGATTGACCTACTCTAACAAGAGTTATGGCCCATGAAATTCTCAGTTTTCCGGATTTTTTTCCACGGTATTGCAGATATTGAAATCATTTTTTGTATGTAAATATATCTCAGTAGGATACAAATCAGATCAATTTGATTGACCCATTTCTACAGGAGTTATGGCCCCTGGATTTAGCAAATTTCATGAACTTCTCAGTTTCCAGTCTTTCCATGCCTGTTGTTGTAAATGTTGTCAGAGCTAATTTTTGGTATGCAGATACATTATAGTATGATAAGAATAAGATGAATTAAATTTTCCTGTTTTACATACCTTTTTCTAATATAAATATTGAACTTATTTTGATGTTGGATTCATTTTTTGGTGTAAGTAAAGGTCAAAGTAAAGTTGAAGGACATGGATTAATGCCGGTAGGGGACTTGTATCGCTTGCGATTTATATTTTTTTTCTGTTTTACCAAAAGTCACTTTTTAAGAAAATATTAATAACCGTTTTAAAGCTTGATTTTATATGCACGGACACCAAACATCACATAATTTTGTAAAATTTTTAATCGTGACGTCATATTATATCGCGCTGACTTTGTACGTTGTAATGGTTTCTTTTATGACGTCACAATGAAAAAAACGTCAAATTTTGTTATGTCCATTGTCTGTCTGCCTTATGAATCTAATGGAAAATCAGCCATTGAACAATCACTGTAACCTGTCAACCGTCGACCTTCATTACTACAATCATTGTCAACTGTCGCTTTTCTATATTTTAACTGTCCTCAATCACGCAAAACTGGCGACCTGTCAATCGTCAATCTTCAATACTGCACTATAGACCTGGTCCTGACCATGTCTGTATAGTCACGAGTAGACCGAAATCAAAAGTCAATAACTGCTTTATGAAATAATCAGGACTTAATTAACATTTGCATTGTAATGGTACGCGAAGTCAAAGACCAAACACTACAAATGACAAAAAAATGGGTAATGACCATATCCCTGTACACAGCACAAAATCGATAATTCAGAAAATCAGAAACTGAAGGCATTCAAAATCAGGATTAAACATGAACCAAAGCAAACAAACAAAAACCTCCACCATGTGAAAAGAAGGTAACTCCCGATATGGGAGTGAGACCAAATGTCAAGGAAGAGTAAGCATCTCCTGCTTGCATGCAACACCCACCGCTTCAATTCGGTAGAACTGTCACATGCGGTTACTTCCGTTTCGGAAGACATAGAGTACAATCTTCGGTTGGATGGTTCAAATGGTCTATGACAAAATATCATCCACCATTCTGGAGAGTGAGACATCATAGTGTATGACGAGTTCCCCATATCGACCGTAGAACATCCTCAGTGACGATGTTAGTCGGTCAATATCCCTGACTGAGAAGCTTATCTGAAAGACGCCTGGCTCTCAGAACAATATCCGTTTAATTGGTACTTGCTCTGGCATAGCGTATCAACTGAGATATGAATACGCTATAAGCAGGTGATGAAGGGATGTTGCTACTCAGAAAAGGAAAGTTTGTAATGCTGAGATTGAAGTCGTCACGTTTGTCATAGGGCGAGGTGTTCATGTGACCATCAGTGTCGTAGGATAATATTATTTTCCAGATACGTAGGATGCTGAATAATTTGTCTCCGTAGTTTCTTTGACTTCAAGCTCCGAAGGATAGATACTGCTGAGGTAATCCGCGAATTTTGGAAAATTGATGGACAACACATCGTCTATGTATCTGTAAGTTAAGCTGAAGCCAGAGGCTAAGTACCTTTCCTTTCAGAGACCAAAGATTGAATGAATTCAGCTTCCTTAGAGTAAAGGAAAATGTCGGCAATTCTATTAAATAAAGTTTACATGAAGTACTTAAAATGTAGTTTTTAAGATCTTAATATTTTTCTCTTTTATTGAATTCGCCATGAAATTATACAGTCCTGTTACTGTGATTTTAGTAAGTTTTAGTATTCAATTTTTAGTTCACGTCATGAAGCGAGAGAGCGCTAATGTTGGTATCGGCGTCCGCACTAGTTTCATTTCTTCATCATACGTATTAGAACAGTGATTGTCAAACTTGTTTATATTATGCGTCTTTATGAGAAGATCACAAATCTACGTTCAAATGTAGGTCATTACATATATTTTTCAGTTGACGCACACCATTACCAACTTTATTAATTTTCCATTAATTACAAAATTATAGTACTCAAACCCTCCAAGATAACAAACTATAAAGATAACGTCTTGTAAATATTTCTGGGTCACAATATGCAGATCAAAATTGGGAAACCGCCAAATAACGAAAGTGTATTTCCATGATAACAAATTGAGAATGAAAACTGCCCTTAAGGGACTAATTATACACTTGCCGAATACTTTTTTTCTGAGCAGATCCATTTCATGACCTAACCTGACATTAAATTTTCCAAATGGATATTCTCTCATATAAGGTAATCATTTAGAGTTCAGATTACTGTATCGAATAAAAATATATAAAACGGTTTTATGAGATAAGCAATAAGAAGAACATTTGAAATGCATTAAATAGTCTAACTCGAAGGGCAATTACTCTGGAATAACCATTTTGGCAGTAATCCCCTTTCTCAATCATCATCTAAATATTATGATCTGTCATTGTGAAAAGTTTCATTGAAATCCATCAAAGGTTTGAAATGAGTTGCGATGACAAGGTTTGACATTGAAAATGAATGAAAATTATTAGTCCAAGGGCCATAACTCAGGTTTAGCTTTTTCGACAGCGATCCCCTTTCTTCTTGCACATCTGCATACCATGATCTTTCATTGTGTGTAGTTACAATGAAATCCATCGATTGATTTGGGAGGAGTTGCGATGACAAGCTTTCTACTACAGACGGACGAAAGGACGGATAGACATATGGACAGACAGACGGATGGATGGATGGACAGGGTGAAACCTGTATACCTCCCGTAAACTTTGTTGCATAGGTATAATAATAAAAACATACATTATTGTATATGATTTAGGGTGAATGGAGGTAAATTTTCAACGATTATTCAATATTTGAGTAAAAAGACACTAAAATCTTTTCAGATTGATGACTAGAAAAGTAAATAAAAGCTTCGTGTGATCAGCTCACTTTTCACGACTTTGGTATATTAATAAATATTGTGTTTGTAAACCTTACTAACTAATGGCTTATAAAGACGAATAGAAGATGAATAGAATATGCATCGGAAAGTCTTTTATTCCTAAATTACGGGATCCACATACACAAGACTATGACGTAAAACCTGGTAAAATGTATCTTCGTCGCCGGCTGATTGGTTTTAAAAGGTAACTTCATAAGGTGTCATCAAATAACGCCATTTTGATAGCCAAAATATTTTTATATACAGTATGCAGGTTTTGACGAGAATGTGAGTGCTTGTTCAAGGGACGGACTGCGACACCCGTCACTTCAACTCGTTAGAAATGTCTATCCGGCTACTACCATTTCGAAAGATAAAGTAGGTTTTGTGGTTGGATGTTTCAAATGGTCTAAGACAGTATAACACCAACTGTCTGAACAATGGAAGATCACAGTGTATGACGAGTTCCTCGTATCGATCGTAGAAATTCCTCAGTGACGATGTTAGTCGGTAACAAACGTTTCCCTGACTTAGAAGATTATATATGGCTTGCAGAACAAAAATCTATATATCTGGCACTTGCTCTGGATTCCTGCAGTGTATTGATTTAAGTAATCCCTCATTACATCCACTTCCCCCCTGCGAATGTTCTTCATCGGATTTCAACTACTCTCCTTGTGGACACGTTATTACTGATGACCTTAGTATAGTCAAGAACGACAAGTTGAGAGAATTGTTAAAAAAGGGTCCCAAATACAGAGAAAGTGTGTCCTTTACATGGAACCAAAATGTGAAAATTATCATGGACTCTTGTGAGGAATATGCAAGACGTTGGGCAAAGAAAGAGGATGTACAGCTCGACACCCTTTCCGAATGGATAAAATCCATCAGAGGGTTACTTTTATCTAGAATTAACCGATTAAAATTAACTGTGAACACCAGATTCGTGTCTATATTTAAAGACCCTGATGTTATCACAGAACTTACCTACCTCCAAGAACATTTTGTCATCACACCAGCGGACAAAGCCTCAAATAATTACACATTTACTTGCAAAAAGTACTATTTCGACAGTCTAGTTAAAGAGTTGGGTTTAAATTCGACACCTGGAAATCCCACTTACACTCCAACAAACCTTTCTGCCTCTGAAATAATAGATAACCACAAATCAGCTCTTGATTCCTTTGGCTTCGACACTACCAATTTAGATTTAGATTTACCATACTTATACTGCATACCTAAAATGCATAAGAATCCGTACAAACAACGTTTCGCATCGCTGGTTCCTCAAAATGTTCTACCAAATCTGTATCGATCTTACTCACCAAAGTTTTATCTGAAATCAAATCTGGGCTACAAAAATATTGTTCGACAGTATGTTCTCGCAGTGGTATCAACCAGATGTGGATTTTAAAGAATTCGAAGGAACTTTTAGAACATCTGAAATCCACTCATTTTAGTAGAGTCCATTCGATCAAAGCCTTTGATTTTTCGACACTTTACACTACAATTCCACATTCTAAATTGAAAGAAAGACTCGCAAAAATTATAAGTAATGCGTTTACAAGTAAGAACGGTAATCGCAAATACAAATTTATTGTTGTTAACTATGACAAAACCTACTTTGTAAAAGAAAAGTCAGATTCTGAAAATAAGTACACTGAAACAGACATTATTCAGATGTTAAACTTTCTGATCGACAACATTTTTGTGGTGTTTGGAGGAAAGGTCTTCCAGCAAATTGTCGGAATTCCAATGGGAACCAATTGTGCCCCACTCCTTGCCGACATTTTCCTTTACTCGTACGAAGCTGAATTCATTCAATCTTTGGTCTCTGAAGGGAAAAGATACTTAGCTTCTGACTTCAACTTCACTTACAGATACATAGACGATGTGTTGTCCATCAATAATCCAAAATTCGCGGATTACCTGAGCAGTATCTATCCTTCGGAGCTTGAAGTCAAAGAAACTACAGAGGCAAATAATTCAGCATCCTATTTGGACATAATGTTGTCCTACGACACTGATGGTCACATGAATAGCTCACTCTATGACAAACGTGACGACTTCAATTTCAGCATTACGAACTTTCCTTTTCTGAGTAGCAACATCCCTTCATCGCCTGCTTATGGCGTTTTCATATCTCAGTTGATACGCTATGCCAGAGCAAGTACCAAATATACGGATATTGTTCTGAGAGCTAGGCGTCTTTCAGATAAGCTTCTCAGTCAGGGATATGTTTGTGACCGAGTAGCATCGTCACTGAGGAAGTTCTGCGGTCGATATGGGGAACTCGTCATACACTTTGATGTCCCACTATCCAGAATGGTGGATGATATTCTGTCATAGACCATTTGAACCATCCAACCAAAGATTGTACTAAATGGAAGTAACCGGATGTGACAGTTCTACCGAATTGAAGCGACGGGTGTTGCATGCAAGCAGGAGATGCTTACTCTTCTTGGGCACCTGGTCTCACTCTCATATCGGGAGTTCGCTTCTTTTCATATGGTGGAGGTTTTTGTTTCTGTTTGCTTTGGTTCCTGTTTTGTCCTGATTTTGTATGCCTTCGGTTTCTGATTTTCTGAATTATCGATTTTGTACTGTAGACAGGGATATGGTCATTATCCATATTTGTCATTAATGTATCAATTTATTTATGAACACGCAATAAGCAGGTGATGAAGGGATGTTGCTTCTCAGAAAAAAAAAATTTTATGTTGAAACCGAAGTCGTCACGTTTGTCATAGAGTGAGTTGTCCATGTGATCATCAGTGTCGTAGGATACCATTATGTCTAAATAGGATGCTGAATTATTTGTCTCTGTAGTTTCTTTGACTTCAAGCTCCGAAGGATATATATTGGTCAGGTAATCCGCGAACTTTGGATTATTGATGGACAACACATCGTCTATGTATCTGTAAGTGAAGTTGAAGTCAGAAGCCTAGTATCTTTTCCCTTCAGAGACCAAAGATTGAATGAATTCAACTTCGTAAGAGTTAAGGAAAATGTCGGCAAGGAGTGGGGCACAATTTGTCCCGAATGAAATTCCGACAATTTGCTGAAAGACCTTTCCTCCAAACACCACAAAAATATTGTCGATCAGAAAGTTTAACATCTGAATAACATCTGTTTCAGTGTACTTAATTTCAGAATCGGACTTTCCTTTTACAAAGTAGGTTTTGTCATAGTTAACAACAATAAATTTGTATTTGCGATAACCGTTCTTACTTGTAATTGCATTACCTATAATTTATGCGAGTCTTTCTTTCAATTTAGAATGTGGAATTGTAAAATGTCGAAAAATCAAAGGCTTTGATCGAATGGACTCTACTTAAATGAGTGGATTTGGATTCAGATGTTCTAAAAGTTCCTTCGAATTCTTTAAAATCCACATCTGGTTGATACAACTGCGAGAATTTACTGTGGAACAATATTTGAAGCCCAAATTTAATTTTAGATAAAACTTTGGTGAATAAGATCGATACAGATTTGTAGAACATTTTGAGGAACCAGCGATGAAACGTTGTTTGTACGGATTCTTATGCATTTTAGATATGCAGTATAAGTATGGTTAATCTAAATCTAAATTGTGAAAGTCGAAGCCAAAGGAAGCAAGAGCTGATTCGTGGTAATCTATTATTTTAGAGGTAGAAAGGTTTATTTGGGTGTAAGCTGGATTTCCAGGTGTCGAATTTAATCCCAACTCTTTAACTAGACTGTCGAAATAGTACTGTTTGCAAGTTAATGTGTAATTATTTGAGGCTTGTCTGTTGGCGTGATGACATAATGTTCTTGGAGGTAGGAAAGCTCTGTGATAACAGCAGGGTCTTTAAATATAGACTCGAATCTGGTGTTTACAGTTGATTTTAATCGGTAAATTCTAGATAAAAGTAACCCTCTGATGGATTTTATCCATTCGGAAAGGGTGTCGAGCTGTACATCCTCTTTCTTTGCCAAACGTCTTGCATATTCCTCCCAAGAGTCCATGATAATTTTGACATTTAGCTTCCATGTAAAGGACATATTTTCTCTGTATTTGGGACCCTTTTGTAACAATTCTCTCAACTTGTCGTTCTTGATTATACTAAGGTCACCAGTTATAACGTGTCCACAAGGAGAGTAGTTGAAATCTGATGAAGAACATTCGCAAGGAAGTGGATGCAGTGAGGGATTACAAAAATCAATACACTGCAAGAATAGTTTGTAATAAATTTAAGATGCAACTGTTGGTGTGTAGCTATACGAAATACCAGGAGTTTCTTAACTTTTGAAATATGGTTGGATTTTTTTCTGTGACAGTTTTGTGATTCAAAATTTGACCAAGATTCAATTTATCAATACCTTTGTTTGCAAATCTTACTTAAGATCAACGCAGGAGCTGGTCATGCACGCGCTGGTCCCACATATACCACTTTGCAGCGTTAACGGTCAACTCACGTTTTCAGAAAATATGAAATCGAAAAATACAAAAAATACAATACTAAAAATATTGGATGTTAGGAAATAAGTGGTCAATTCTAAACATTATCTAAAACCTAAACCGAAACTCCATATAAGGACAGAGCTATTCAATGAGGGAAATACCCGATTTTTTTAGAAAGGGTAAGGGGCGGTAAGGGGATTTCTAGGCCCAAAATCGTTGCTAATTCCAAAGATTTTGAAATATTGAAATTGATACTAAAATTGGTGAAAGGAAGCTTGTCTTTAATAGATTCAACATGAAAAATGTTTAATTTCATTTCTTCTTTAGAGTTTCCCCCTTTGAAATCACCTATGAAACCGGATATGAACAAAAAATCAATATATTTTCACATGTGATAGCAAAATTAGACTTGGCCACATCAAACCAACAAGTTCATTTTTTTTCTGTATATCGCTATAAGTATTTTGTAAATGCTGTGAAAGTATGAATCTGTTGTTTTCATGTGGCCACATAGAAAACAGAAGGAAATCAATGACTGTTACCATGCTAGCGGGTCGTTTTTAAAACAGAAAAACACCTTTTAACTTATATAATACAGGAATTATTTGAGTAAAATCGATACAATTCAATAAATTTTGTTTTGTTCTTATTGATCATATTGATTATTTATTCCGATACACACGAAATCAAATAATACAGACAAAAATGTGTTTCAAAACAAAGGAGGGGATCTCCAACAACACCAGGTTGTAGCACCCACAGCAAAACCCCAAAACACCCAATGCAAAAACACAAAGCAGACAAGCACAAAGAGACGCGTAATGGACAAGGAACGTCAACGCACAACACAGAGACATCAAACACAATGGACTTCACATAAACCAACGAGACCAATGGGCAACCGGTGTCCATTGGTCTCGTTGTTTCAAATGTTTAATATCCTCGTAACGTAACGGATATTCAGGACGACAGAATGACGTTATGCTGAATATATGACGTCATATATGTTCGCGACTTTGATATTGCTTGTATTTTGCGATAAAAATTAAAGTCAAAATGATCATTTCATAAGCATATTGAATCGAAATGACAGAGTGTCTAAAAGGGTACAATCGGCATTTATAAAATATGTCAAATTTTAACATAAAGCCATTTTCAACGAATTAAAATATTTTAAAATAAAAAAACCCTGAACAAACGAACAAGAAACAAGAAAAAGTCGAAAAATTAAACAAACAACATCAACACCCCAAGCACGCACAAAAATTAACCAAACAAACTATTATATTCAATGAAGATGTGAAATATAACCCTCCGTTAAAAAAAAAATTCATATCAAATTGAGAAATGAAGCCATGTAACATAGACACCACCGCGAATGATTTGCCGTTCACGAGATGTACTTATTTTTGCAAATTCAGGGGGAAAATATCTGCCGTGTCTCATTTTCGACTGAGAAAAATCTTTTTATTTTATTGAAAATGTTTTGTAGAAAATATGTTGTCAATATTAACGAAAATTGTAAGTACACTGTGATTACTCGCAGATATAAGAGTGTCCGTTGCCGTGAAATGAAGCGCCGTGTCCTTTTGGACAATTGTCGTTAATATTGACTACATATTTTCTATAAAGCATTTTCAATAAAATAAAAAAAAAAAATAAAGAATCATAATCTTTATTCGGGGAGATTTATTTTAACATATATTGATAATTTCAGTCAGCATAAAATCGGGGCGTTTGGAAAGTAGCAAATATCCCTACTTTACGAACAGCAAAACGCACATACTGAAAAAAAATTCAGCTCTCTTTATTTCGTGAACAGAATTTTACTTTGACTGTAAAATTATGCAAGCAATACAGTAAAAATGATTGAGTGCTGAACTGGAAGGTATTATAGGTGGCGCTATGATAAACAATTTTATGTTTAAATTAACATTATCCGCATACTTTTGAATTTCTAAATCGATCCCTTTTCTATGTAAAAACAACGTGTGTAATTATATATATATATTTATATATAATCATGCAGGGGTGGATCTAGGGTCTCAGAGAAAGGGGGAACGAAGACAAGTTTTAAAGAAAATTGTTCATAGAAAAAAGAGAGATAAAAACGCCAACGCATAATTGATTTATTTATTTCAATATTTTATTTATTATTGTTTTATTTTGTGATAAGGGGTGCATTAAAAGGTTGTGTTGAAAATGAGACATGCGAGGTAATTCTTAAAACTGGCGAGCGGTAGCTTGCCAAAGAATTTTTTGAAATAGAAAAAAAATTCCATTTAAAAAGACAATTTATGTTGACCACCACAAAGAGGGGATCGGAGCCCACTCATATCCCTCTAAATTCGCAATTCAAATACATGCACATTAGCAAAGATATCACAATGCAAAGTAAGTTGAAAAAAGCCTTAAATAGTGCCAAAAATTCTGAATCAATGAGTTATTGCGAAAGGGGGGGTTCGTTTTTCTGCTTCATCTGGGCTGGTCTTCTGGGGTACCGGAAATACACATACTTTTTAAGGCCTTGGTGAAAAGTATCATTATAACATTAATACGTCCAAATTACTCCTCATTATTTTATAGTGAAACCTACCATATACATATACTAGTATTATATCGTGATATTGATAGTATATCTACTCAATAGTATTAGAATGTAGCAGCAAATTACCTACAGACAGCGTTACATTACAATGTGATCGTAACGTCATATGACGTCAAAATCAGTGTAAAATATAGCTGACCACCTTGTCTTCAAATTAGTGTAGAATCGCTACGGGATGTCCGATTATCAAAATTTCAATTGATTTATACTCTGTAAATCCTGTACATTCAATGATCAATGTTTGTCCCAGTTTTGAAATTGGCCCTTACCGCCCCTTGCCCTTTAAGTCTAATTTTATGACCAAAAAAAATCATAATACATGTATATTTCAATGCAGTGCTCTAACGCTAAAACTAGGCGAGGTTTTACATTGATAATATGTTGTTAATTCGATCTAATATTTTATTTCTAGAACCCCCGGTTCAGATGTATGAGAGTTCCGCTGTAATGGCACTGGATGATATGAACAAGGATGTAAAGTATTGTCTCCTTAATAAGACATCCCCCTTCGAAGTGCTGGTATACATTGGGGATCGGGAATTTAGGGGTATGGCCACTACAAAGGAAGCCGCCAAAGAAGAGGCGGCAAAACAGGCCATGGCGCAACACTACAACATGCATTATGCACCAGGTAAGGGGAATATGGATTTTTTTGTGTTTGATACAAAATGCCCACTCATATTAAAGTATATAAAACATAACATAATAGGTCATCTTTGTAAAATGCGGTTCCGATACATATAAACAGTGTTTCTCTACAGTTATCCCTGATACATTTCCAACTTTGTACTTGAAATTCGTGTGCTGCCATTTAACTAATCAACAGAGTTATTTCCCTCTCTCTTTCAAGTGTTTCTTGTTGAAACAACCAATAACAATGGCTTTTATATATACGCTTAATTTGATCTCCATGAAAACCTCGGATAATGAGTACTAGAGATTGAAAGACTAAGACTCATTGAACGTCAAGAAGACGTTATTTACGCTATATTTAATATAACAAATAAATAAATATGGAAGTGTTCCAACTCTTTTACAAATATTTATATGTATTTAGGGCCGACCGCAGGATATGTTAAATCTCTTATTTTTATTGATGAATAGTTCGACAGTAGACTGCGATTTGTTTTGGTTTGCCTTTCTGACTGCGTCAAATGATATCGCGTGGTTTTTTGTCATGCACGAGGTGGTAAATATGAATCATGGAAGAGAGTAGAAAGGTTAGAATGTATCGTAACCGCGAATTATGAATATGTGAAAAAGTTATAATTATCGACTTTCGTTTTTTTTTTTTTTTGCTGTGGAGGCTGCAACCGAATGTCGTTGGAAATTCTTTTTAATAGAATTCGCCATGAAAATACAAAGTCCTGGCAATGTGATTTTTTGCCTTTTATTAAGTATTCAATGTTTAGCTCACGTAATGAATTGAGAGAGAGCTTATATTGCTGCACTAGTTTCATTTCTTTATCATAAGTACTAGAACAGTCAAACTGGCATAGATTATGCGTCTTTACGGGTATATCATTAATCTACGTTTAAGGTGGCTCCCTACTCGAACCGTTATAGGTTTTTCCTTATATGCAGCAGTCTGCGTATAACGTTTTACAATGGCTGGTGAGGGACGAGCCAGCGCATTGAAAATCACAGACAGAAGATCTTAAATGCCAAAAGAAGCAAAAGATGGTGCATCTATCAATTTCCACACCAATCATATAGTATAATTTCTTAGTTGAAAATGTAATGAAATTAAAAGGGGGTACCCTTATGTTTGTAGCCATATCTTCATCATTTATAAAATTGTATACCTGTATGCGATTTTACACCATCTATATACATTATCGTATAAAATGATCCAATTTGAAGAAATTCCATCTGTTGTTTTTTGCACAAAAATGTGATATACTATATATCATTTGTCGAAAATATGATAACATTATAAGGGGGTACCCCTGTGTTTGGAGCCATACCTTGATCATTTCAAAAACTGTGTACATGTACCTGTATGTGATTTTTTCGTCATCTACATACATAATTTTATGAAATATTACAAAATGAAAAAATATAATCTGGTTTTTTTTTTATGCAAAAAGTTGGATTTAGTACATATTATTGGTCAAAAATGTTATGAAATTATAAGGGGGTACCCTAATGTTTGGAGATATATCATACTTAGATTTATGTTACAATATCATTTTATGTGTTGTATTTCTTTTATATGACTTGTTATTATAAAATAAAACAAAACAAATAAACATATTCGTATAATCACTGAATTTGTAGGGTTCAAAAGCATATGATAGATATTTGATATTTCTCAATTTTTAAGTGTTAGGGTACCTTTCTTTAATGTTCTGTATCTTTAATGAAAACAAAATTACCTATCTATGTCTGTGTTCATTATGTCATTTTGACTATTATGTATAGAAAATAACCTTAAAATACAAAATTCATCTGTTAAATTCACGAGTAGGGACCCACCTTAAATATAGGTTATTAGATATATTTTCGCTTGACGTATATCAAAAGATGTCGTCCTTAAAGATAACCTTGAGATTGGAAAGCATGTTTTGTATCATTTGCATGAAAATCTTACGAATATAATTACATACTGTATAACCGTAACGAAAACGAATGTATCTATGACAAAATGAAATCTAGATTATGTAGTTTATGTGTATATAAATGCAAGAATATTTTAGAACTATTGCGATTCCGTATAATAATCATCACTTCTTCAAAAAGGTTTCTTAATACTACGTGGTAAAAAATGTTTTGGCAAAATGCCAATTAAAGAAAAAGTTCTACTTTTCCATTCCAGATTCTATGTCTTAATGAATTTTCCCCACTTAGATTTTTTTCATTTTTCGATAGTATAATATATTTACTATTCAAGGAAGTTAAGCAATTGTTTCTCCTATCGGTGCTCAATTTACAAAGTAATCTTGAAACTATTCAAAATTGACCTTTTTCGTTATTTTGTCATTTATTGAAAATGGCCAATATTCAATGAAGGATATAGCTTATGTCCCTTTTTCTGAGATGGATGGACAGGGTGAAACCTGTATACCCCCCGTAAACTTTGTTGCATGGGTATAATAGTAAAGACATACATTATTCTATATAGTTAAGGGTGAATGGAGATAAATTTTCAAAGATTATTCAATATTGAGTAAAAAGACTCTAAAATCTTTTCAGATTGATGACTAGAAAAGTAAATAAAATATTCGTGTGATCAGCTCACTTTTCACGACTTTGGCATATTAATAAATATTGTGTTTGTAAACCTTATAAGTTATTGGCTAAAACAGACGAATAGAAGATGAAAAGAATATGCATCGGAAAGTCTTTAATTCCTAAATTACGGGATCCACATACACTCGACGATGACATAAAACCTTGTAAAATGTATCTTCTTCGCCGGTTGATTGGTTTGAAAAGGTAACTTTATAAGGTGTCATCAAAGAACGTCATTTAGATGGACAATATATATATATATATATATATATATATATGCTGTCTCTTCCGCTGGGTTTAAACACGTTTAGCGTCGTGGTCGCTTGTACCTTTTTTGTGCTTTTATATCTTTTTTCCAAGCGACGTGCATTCGCCCTTTGTTAGGCTGATCCGACATTGTCTGAATAGTGAACGTGGTTGTTTTCACCTCTTTTGTGCTGTCTATATTATTTTTTTCTAGAAAACAACATTGCATTCCTTTTTTGGGATCCGTTCCCATTCTTGTGAATATGGTGTATGCTACTGTGTGTATGTATTGTCAGTTTAGTCGTATCATGAACTCAAACTTGTCGCACCGGTCCTCTGAGACAGCTCTTTCCATGTTTTATAGCTATGTATTAATTACGTTAAATATATGAAAATTCGGGTCGCCGTTGAACATTATGATGTCGGGTTTTGAGTGCTTTCAAGAAGTTTCAGACTTCTGTCAATTTTTAGAGTCTTTACTTGCTATGTTTATGAGATAGGTTCTGCTTGATCTTCCCTCACGGGTACTATTTCTTAACACGCCCTATTTATTCTGATTGGATACGGAGGTCAATCTCCGAAACTGACGACAGTAGCTGTATTCGTTCTTTACACCTTATAATTTTTAATTTTTACAGTTTGTATTTTTAACCTCCTTAATGTGGGCCTCTCGTGATATGACTTTCTATTCACACTGACCCGCGCGTCGTCAGTTTAGTGAGTATCTCTCTTCAGGACGGACGTGTTTTTAATTGGGGGATTTTTCGTTTCATTTTACTTAGTCAATCGAGTCCCTTACGTTTATATAGAGTGGGGGGAGGCGGTATTTTGTTTGATTTTACTCACTTGATAATATCTTACTTAATCAATCAGGGAGCATCTTTTAAGTTTTTTTTTATTTTGAACCTATAGAAGTCTTGGACGTGTTTCTATCGATCAGTCCGTCCAGACTTTTTGGCAGCGGGTGTTGCATGCAAACAGGAGACGCTGACTCTACCTAGGCACCTGGCCTCGCCCCTCGCGGGGTCTGCTTTGGTTCATGAATTGAGAATATTACCTACCTGGCTACTAGTTATAGCCTTTCGAGCTTCAGTATAGTACAGGTTCTGACTAGCATGAGAGTGTGTGTATGTTTTTTTTATGTACTTTGTGTCCAAACGGAATGAGGGACGTACTGTCCCTTGTTCCGTCTAGATACAAGTACATATTCGTGTATCCAGAGGGCTCAAGGGATGTGCTGTCCCTTTCGCTGGGTTTAAACACGTTTAGTGTCGTGGTCGCTTGTACATTTTTTGTGCTTGAAGTTTTGATGGCAAGGGTCTATCGTATCGGACTCGTGATCACTCGGTAGTCGACGGCTTTCGGGATTTACCTATGTACTAATGGGTGGATCGCCCTAGGGTAATGCAGTACTGAAATACATATAAACAGAAAGCACAAACGAAACAGTACATTAACACCCAATTAGTACGATTGACCTTGGATAGTCAGACGACTATACATACATGAGAAATAAACATATACAAAGCACAAGAAAATCATGTATATAACAAGGTACCCTACTTACCTATTCTTCCCTGCCAGGGATTCGAACCCACTACCTACGGCACCTTCCGCCTGGCAATCACGAGTCCGGCACGCTATCCACTACACCATCTCGACTTCACAAAAAATGAAGTTTTGATGGCAAGGGTCTATCGTATCGGACTCGTGATCACTCGGTAGTCGACGGCTTTCGGGATTTACCTATGTATTAATGGGTGGATCGCCCTAGGGTAATGCAGTACTGAAATACATCACAGTGTATGACGAGTTCCCCGTATCGATTCTAGAAATTCCTCAGTGACGATGTTAGTCAGTAACAAACGTATCCCTGACTGAGAAGATTATATGAAAGACGCCTACATATAGCTCACAGAACAAAGATGTATATATCTGACAGTTGCTCTAGCTTAACGTATCAATTTATTCATGAACACGCCATAAGCAGGTGATGAAGGGATGTTGCTTCTCAGAAAAAAAGAGTTTTTTATGTTGAAACTGAATTCGTCACTTTTTATCATAGAGTGAGGTGTTCATGTGACAATCAGTGTCGTAGGATACCATTATGTCTAAATGGGATGCTGAATTGATTGTCTCTGTAGTTTCTTTGACTTCAAGCTCCGAAGGATAGATACTGCTCAGGTAATCTGCGAATTTTGGATTATTGATGGACAACACATCGTCTATGTATCTGTAAGTGAAGTTGTAGTCAGAAGCTACGTATCCTTTCCCTTCAGAGACCAAGGATTGAATGAATTCAGCTTCGTAAGAGTAAAGGAAAATGTCAGCAAGGAGTGGGGCACGATTGGTCTCCAGTGGAATTCCGACAACTTGCTGGAAGACCTTTCCTCCAAACTCCACAAGAATGTTGTCGATCAGAAAGTGTAACATCTGAATAATATCTGTTTGAGTGTACTTATTTTCAGAATCGGACTTTTCATTTACAAAGTCGGTTTTGTCATAGTTAACAACAATACATTTGTATTTGCGATTAACCGTTCTTACTTGTAAACGCATTACTTATAATGTCGGCGAATCTTTCTTTCAATTTAGAATGTGGAATTGTAATGTAAAGTGTCGAAAAATCAAAGGCTTTGATCGAATGGACTCTACTTAACGTGGATTTCAGATGTTTCTATAAGTTCCTACGAATTCTTTAAAATCCACATCTGGTTGATAACACTGCGAGAATTTACTGTCGAACAATATTTGAAGCCCACATTTGATTTCAGATAAAAATTTGGTGAGTAAGATCGATACAGATTTGGTAGAACATTTTGAGGAACCAGCGATGAAACGTTGTTGTACGGATTCTTATGCATTTTAGGTATGGAGTATAAGTATGGTAAATCTAAATCTAAATTGGTAGTGTCGAAGCTAAAGGAAGCAAGAGCTGAATTGCGGTTATCTATTATTTCAGAAGCAGAAATGTTTATTGGGGTGTAAGTGGGATTTCCAGGTGTCGAATTTAATCCCAACTCTTTAACTAGACTGTCGAAATAGTACTTTTTGCAAGTAAATGTGTAAGTATTTAAGGCTTGTCCGCTGGCGCATACAATACAAAACATATTGGAGGTGAGGAAATAAGTGGTTAATTCTAAACATGATCTAAAGCCTAAGCCGAAACTCCAGCTAAGGACAGAGCTATTCAATGAGGGAAATACCCGATGTTTTTAGAAATTTAAGTCTAATTTTATGACAAAAAAAATCATAATTCATGTATATTTCAATGCAGTGCTCTATCGCTAACACTCTAACACTAGACGAAATTTTACATTGATATGTTTTTTATTCGACATAATATTTTGTTGCTAGCACCCCCGGTTCAAATGTATAACAGTTCTGCTGTAATGGCACTGGATGATATGAACAAGGATGTAAAGTATTGGCTCCTTAATAAGACATCCCCCTTCGAAGTGCTGGTATGCATTGGGGATCGGGAATTTAGGGGTATGGCCACTACAAAGGAAGCCGCCAAAGAAGAGGCGGCAAAACAGGCCATGGCACAACACTACAACATGCATTATTCACCAGGTAAGACGAATATTGAATTTTTTGTGTTTGATACTAAATGCCCACTCATATTAAAGTCTATAAAACATAACTTAATAGGTCATCTTCGTAAAATGCGGTTCCGATACATATAAACAGTGTTTCTGTACAGTTATCCCTGATACATTTCCTACCTCGTACTTGAAATTCATGTGCTGCCATGTAGCTAATCAACAGAGTTATTTCCCTCTCTCTTTCGAGTGTTTCTAGTTGGAACAACCAATAACAATGGCTTTTATATATACGCTTAATTTGGTCTCCATGAAAACCTCGGATAATGAGTACTAGAGATTGAAAGACTTAGACTCATTGAAAGTGAAGAAGACGTTATTTACGCTATATTTAATATAACAAATAAATAAATATAGAAGTGTTCCAACTCTTTTACAAATATTTATATGTATTTAGGGCCGACCGCAGGATATGTTAAATCTCTTATTTTTATTGATGAATAGTTCGACAGTAGACTGCGATTTGTTTTGGTTTGCCTTTCTGACTGCGTCAAATGATATCGCGTGGTTTTTAGTCATGCACGAGGTGGTAAATATGAATCATGGAAGAGAGTAGAAAGGTTAGGACGTATCGGAACCGCGAATTATGAATATGTGAAAAAGTTATAATTATCGACTTTTGTTTTTTTTTTTTTTTGCTGTGGAGGCTGCAAGCGAATGTCGTTGGAGATCACCTCCTTTCTTTCATTTCTAAGACAATGTTTATTTATCTTAGCTCGAAAAATTCTTGTTGAATCGGGAGAAACTGGTTCAAATCACATATATTTATTAGTGTTAAGATGTGTTTATGCACTTGACTCATTCTCATGTATGTTAAGATAGAGTCGAATGTTTAGTATGTTTATATATGCCCAATCATTTGTATAGAATTTACACTGTGATTATAGGAGTATAACCGCGGTTACGTGGTTTGAACTATGACGTCATAGTAACTTGGCTTGATTTGAACTTTGACTGTACGTAGAGTCTTGGCAAAGGAGTTTTATTCCTTTTACAACGTCGTAAAAGCGTGAAAAACTGGAATATAAATATATATAATAACTGTCTTTTGGAATGTGATTATACTGTGATAACCTACAATGGATCAAGATATTATGTTCCATAATGCGCGTTATTGAACATAATTTCTTGATCCATTGTTAGTTAACACAGTATAATCACATTCCAAAAGACAGTTATTCTATAAATTGTCCTGAATATGCGCAATCTTTACAATTCTGCAATACGATGAATTCTGCTGAAATAAGTATAAATAAAGTACTTAAAATGTAGTTTTTAAGATTTTAATACTCTTCTGATTTATTGAATTCGCCATGAAAATATAAAGTCCTGGTAATGTGATTTTTTTGCATTTTTTTTAAGTATTCAATATTTAGCTTACGTAATGAAGTGAGAGAGATTGTGTTAAACGTCTTTAAATTCGATAGCATCATTTAAATCCAGGTGAATTTGCAGCATGGACCAGACATGCACGTTTCGGGTACTTAACCCTCGTCAGTGATCCTCAGTCTAAACATTGTAAAAAGGCCAAAATGTGTGAAAATAATTAAGTCCAAAAATGTACAAAGAGACGTAGCAGAATGGGTGGGATATGATGCTACAGGGCCAACGTTTAAGAAATTTCAAGAAATGTTGTAACAGAAAATTTCAAATGAAGAGATATACAATCAACCGAAGTTGATCGAACTTGGCTACATGTGCCCTCGTTGACTCCTGGTCCACCAGCAGTGACACTCACCAAGTAGTTCAAATATTAAACGTCTTAAAATTCGATAGCATCATTTAATACCAGGTGAATTTGCAGCATGGACAAGACCTGCACGTTTCGTTTACTTAACCCTCGTCAGTGATCCTCAGTCTAAACAATGTAAAATGGCCAAAATGTGTGAAAATAATTAAGTCAAAAATTTACCGAAAGACGTAGCAGAATGGGTGGGATGGAGCTTATATTGCCGCGTTAGTTTCATTTTTTTTTCATCAAGTACTAGAAGTCAAACTTGCACAAATTATGCGTCTTTACGCGTCGGGTATATCACAAATCTACCTTTAAATGTAGGTTATAAGATATATTTTAGCTTGACATATATCAAAAGATGTCGTCCTTAAAGATAACCTTGAAATTGGAAAGCATGTTTTGTATCATTTGCATGAAAATATTACGAATATAATTACATACTGTATAACTGTAACGAAAACGAATGTATCTATGACAAAATGAAATCTAGATTATGTAATTTATGTGTATATAAATGCAAGAATATTTGAGAACTATTGCGAATCTGTATAATAATCATCACTTCTTCAAAAAAGGTTTCTTAATAGTCGATTTGACAGTCTTATATAACATGTGGCCGACCTAAAAATGTCCTTTCCTATGAACTTTTTTCGATGATTATTATCTATAGGATAATACTGACCGATTCTAGCTTGATTGCCACTCTGGCAACCTTGGGCAACTCTTTTTATCAGCAGAAATTCATAATGGCCGCCAAATGCCTTCCACCAATAGATGAAATTAAATTGTTTCTTTAAATATTAAGTGTGGCACATCAAATCGGGGTTTTGAGGGTCAACAAACCCATTTCCGATGTCATTTTTACAATTTGAGCTCATTCAGGACAAAAAAATTCAAGATGGCCGCCGAATGTCAACCTTATTATGGTACAATATGAATATTTCAATAAAATGTTCGTGTAACACATCTTATTTGTAGTTGCAAATTTCCTAGAATACATTTGATATTGCCGTTTTGGTTGTTTTCAGCTAACACATGCTTCTGGGACAATTCTGCTTTTCGGGGGAGATTCAAAATGGCCACCAAAGGCCTTCCACCAATAGGTGAAATTTAATTTATTCTTTAAATATTAAGTGTGGCACATCAAATCAGGGGTGTTGATCAGGGGTTTTCAACAAACTCATTTCTTCAAATCAGGGGTTTTCAACAAACTCATTTCCAATGTTATCTTGACATTTTGAGCTCATTCTAGGCTAAAACTTAAAGATGGCTGCCAACTTCCAACCTCATTATGGTACAATGTAAATATTTCAATAAAAGATTTGTGTTACACATCTTATTTGTAGTTGCAATGATCCTTGAATACATTTATTTCGCTGTTTTGGTTGTTTCAAGTTCTTATATACTTGTAGGACAACTTTTTTCATCGGGGAAAAATTCAAAATGGCCGCCAAATTAGCCCTTACCACTGAGTAAAATGTAATAATGTCTTAATACATTAAGTGCGGTACATCTATTCAGTGGTTTTATAGGCTACAAAATCCATATCTTGTGTCATTATTTTAATATGGGTTTATTTAAAAACTCCAAAATGTAGCCACATTTCAGCTTCAATGCAAGAACATTTATTTTTATTTAATTTTTCAAGGGGCAATTCATCGTATTAGTAATTTGAAGGTCGTAGTAATTCTTCGCAAGGATCTTGCTACGACTTGAGCTTATATATGCTTATTTCAAGATAACAACCTTAGTTGGAAACTAAGAATAATACGGACGAAGCAATAAATAAACGAAATAAATGAATGTGTGAATATTGTATTTTCTAAAAAGAAATATCACAAGCTGTTATTTCATAAGACTTCCTATATTATAAAAGATGAATAAGAAAGGAGGGGATCTCCAACAACACTAGGTTGCAACACCCACAGCAAAACCCCAAGAGTGACATATAAGATTGGATGGTTTCAACTTGAACAGACTAGGGTTCCTCAAAATGTAATGCAAAGATAGACATGTCATTTATTTCATTAAAATGGTACTTAAAAGACAAAAATAAAGTTTCCCTATTGATCATGTTGATATAAGACCAGTTTGTTTGACGCAAGAGTAAGCAAGTAAATTCGAGGTAACTTGACTCTTTTGATCATAATGGCAAGTTCTTTGCCTGTATAGCTTTTTTTCCAATCGGCAAGAATGCAATAGAAAGTGTTTGTTTTCTTCTTTACAACAGTCCCTTAGTGTAATTCATTTTGAGTTGAGATATCTACTATATTTATGTATAACGTATAATTTTTCAATGACATTCTGACGCTTGCATCTCTATCCTAGCTATTTATACTTAAAATGGAGTTTTGTAAGAATAGAATGTCTTCAAATGCGGCAAAACAACATTAATTATTTATGCTTCTTTGAATCATTTTTGCTGAAATTAACACAGTAATGAGAATTCATTGTCCGAATCATGCATGTCTGGTGCATAGAATGTATTCTTCTACGTAAAGAAAGCTGCTCAATAGTAACAGGATTAGCACTCTCCTTTCTCTTCATAAAGCCGGTTAAGTTTGTAAATGAGCAGGTCTTACAAAATTACATCTGCTATGACTACATCTAAGGATAATTTTTACTTTTGGTTGGAGATTCCTTATTTTCTCTACAGTGATTCAAAATTGAATCTGAGGAATCTTCAACTGTGGTAAGATGAAATGGTAATACACTGTACGTATAATTTGGCATGTAAAACTCAAGTGGGCGAAATCTTGAAAGCAAATGTCTTGGATATCAGTGTTCTGTATAGTTTGAAGGTTGCTTCTATATCATATCTTAAACAGGTTTTCATTCCAAATGTTTTCTTACAACACAGAGAGTATTCGATTGAAGAGTAAGACGTAGTCAGTGTGACCAGCTTCAAATGAATCTAGAACAGAACAAGAGCATAAGTCAAAAGAACAATGACAGGGAAAATGATCTATGTCAAGAATACAGATCATGCAGCAATCCTGGAATAACTTTGCTCCTCTGAATTCTTTTTGCAGTACTCTCAAATAGGACAATCACTTAAAAGTATTTGACATGACATTTTGACAATTCAGAGCCCTATTATGTAGATTCTTGCTTCACGTAGACTTTTATCCCCCTTTCTTAAAACATATAATATTTGTAATTTATTTTTATCTTTATAATAAAAAAGATTCTTCGCTTTTACGGTTTGAGAATGTGCAGTTTATGTAAAAAGAGCATGTGTAAGCTCATATCGACAAAAGGAAATTAGACATGGATTATACCACCTTTGGGATCACAAATAAGATGCACCACACTTATTCGTAACGAAATGTGAATAATGAAGTGAGAAGAAATTTAATATTAAGCCTCGAATGACTAATAAGCAAAATGACACAAGATATGTATTTCTTGGCCCTTAAAAGCCCTGATTACATGTGTTTCTCTTGATATATCAAGTAATTATAACATTTTACACAGTGGTAGAAGACTATTTGGTGGCCATTTTGAATTTCCCCCTGTAAGCAGAGTTATTCTACAAGCATGTGTAAGCTGAAAACAACCAAAACACAAAATAAATGTATTCTTGGACAATTGCAACTACAAATAAGATGTGTTACACGAGCGTATTACTGAAATATTCACATTGTACCATGTTGAGGTTGAAATTTGACTGCCATCTTGAATTTTTAGTAATGAATGAACTTAAATTGTAAAAATGACATCGGAAATGGGTTTGTTGACCCTCAAAACCCCTGAGTTGATGTGCTACACTTAATATTTAGAGAAAGAATTTAATTTCATCTATTGATGGAAGGCATTTGGCGGCCATTTTGAATTTCCGCCGATAAAAAGATTTGCCCAAGGTTGCAAAAGTGGCAACCAAGCTAGAATCGTTCAGTACTATCCCATAGATAAGAATCATGAAAAAAAGTTGATAGGAAAGGACATGTCTAGGTTCTGAAATTTTCAAATCGACTATAATATTACGTGGTAAAAAAGGTTTTGGCAAAATGCCAATTTAAGAAAAAAGTACTAATATTCCATTCCAGATTCTATGTCTAAATGAATTTTCCCCACTAAGATTTTTTTTTTCATTTTTCGAAAGTATAATATATTTACTATTCAAAGAAAGTTAATCAAATGTTTCTTCTATCGGTGCTCAATTTACAGAATAATCTTCAAACTAACCAAAATTGACCTTTTTCGTTATTTTGTCATTTCTTGAAAATGGCTAATATTCAATGAAGGATATAGCTCATGTCCCTTCTTCTGAGATGGATGGACAGGGTGAAACTTGTATACCCCCGTAAAGTTTGTTGCATGGGTATAATAGTAAAGACATACATTATTCTATATGGTTTAGGGTAAATGGAGGTAAATTTTTAATGATTATTCAATATTGAGTAAAAAGACACTAAAATCGTTTCAGATTGATGACTAGAGAAGTAAAGAAAAGCTTCGTGTGATCACTTCACTTTTCACGACTTTGGTATATTAATAAATATTGTGTTTGTAAACCTTATTAATTAATGGCTAAAACAGACGAATAGACTATGAATAGAATATGCATCGGAAAGTCTTTAATTCCTAAATTACGGGATCCACATACACTCGACGATGACGTAAAACCTTGTAAAATGTATCTTCGTCGCCGGCACATTGGTTTGAAAAGGTAACTTTATAAGGTGTCATCAAAGTCATTTTGATGGCCAATATATATATATATATATATATATATAAAAGCACAAAAAAAGGTACAAGCGACCACGACACTAAACGTGTTTAAACCCAGCGGAAGGGACAGTACATCCCTTGAGCCCTCTGGATACACGAATATGCACTTGTATCCAGACGGAACAAGGGACAGTACGTCCCTCATTCCGTTCGGACACAAGTACATAAAAAAAAAAAAACATACACACACTCTCATGCTAGTCAGAACCTGTACTATACTGAAGCTCGAAAGGCTATAACTAGTAGCCAGGTAGGTAATATTCTCAATTCATGAACCAAAGCAGACCCCGCGAGGGGCGAGACCAGGTGCCTAGGTAGAGTCAGCGTCTCCTGTTTGCATGCAACACCCGCTGCCAAAAAGTCTGGATGGCCTGATCGATAGAAACACGTCCAAGACTTCTATAGGTTCAAAATAAAAAAAAAAAAAAAGCTGAAAAGATGCTCCCTGATTGATTAAGTAACATATTATCAAGTGAGTAAAATCCGACATTGTCTGAATAGTGAACGTGGTTGTTTTCACCTCTTTTGTGCTGTCTATATATATATATATATATATATTGTCTGAATAGTGAACGTGGTTGTTTTCACCTCTTTTGTGCTATCTATATATATATATATATATATATATATATATATATATATATATAGACAGCACAAAAGAGGTGAAAACAACCACGTTCACTATTCAGACAATGTCGGATCAGCCCAACAAAGGGCGAATGCACGTCGCTTGGAAAAAAAAAAAGATATAAAAGCACAAAAAAAGGTACAAGCGACCACGACACTAAACGTGTTTAAACCCAGCGGAAGGGACAGTACATCCCTTGAGCCCTCTGGATACACGAATATGTACTTGTATCCAGACGGAACAAGGGACAGTACGTCCCTCATTCCGTTCGGACACAAGTACATAAAAAAAAAACATACACACACTCTCATGCTAGTCAGAACCTGTACTATACTGAAGCTCGAAAGGCTATAACTAGTAGCCAGGTAGGTAATATTCTCAATTCATGAACCAAAGCAGACCCCGCGAGGGGCGAGACCAGGTGCCTAGGTAGAGTCATCTTTTCAGCTTTTTTAAATTTTGAACCTATAGAAGACTTGGACGTGTTTCTATCGATCAGTCCGTCCAGACTTTTTGGCAGCGGGTGTTGCATGCAAACAGGAGACGCTGACTCTACCTAGGCACCTGGTCTCGCCCCTCGCGGGGTCTGCTTTGGTTCATGAATTGAGAATATTACCTACCTGGCTACTAGTTATAGCCTTTCGAGCTTCAGTATAGTACAGGTTCTGACTAGCATGAGAGTGTGTGTATGTTTTTTTTTTATGTACTTGTGTCCGAACGGAATGAGGGACGTACTGTCCCTTGTTCCGTCTGGATACAAGTACATATTCGTGTATCCAGAGGGCTCAAGGGATGTACTGTCCCTTCCGCTGGGTTTAAACACGTTTAGTGTCGTGGTCGCTTGTACCTTTTTTTGTGCTTTTATATATATATATATATATATATAAAAGCACGAGTCCCTTACGTTTATATAGAGTGGGGGAGGCGGTTTTTTGTTTGATTTTACTCACTTGATAATATGTTACTTAATCAATCAGGGAGCATCTTTTCAGCTTTTTTTTTTATTTTGAACCTATAGAAGTCTTGGACGTGTTTCTATCGATCAGGCCGTCCAGACTTTTTGGCAGCGGGTGTTGCATGCAAACAGGAGACGCTGACTCTACCTAGGCACCTGGTCTCGCCCCTCGCGGGGTCTGCTTTGGTTCATGAATTGAGAATATTACCTACCTGGCTACTAGTTATAGCCTTTCGAGCTTCAGTATAGTACAGGTTCTGACTAGCATGAGAGTGTGTGTATGTTTTTTTTTTTATGTACTTGTGTCCGAACGGAATGAGGGACGTACTGTCCCTTGTTCCGTCTGGATACAAGTACATATTCGTGTATCCAGAGGGCTCAAGGGATGTACTGTCCCTTCCGCTGGGTTTAAACACGTTTAGTGTCGTGGTCGCTTGTACCTTTTTTTTTTGTGCTTTTATATCTTTTTTTTCCAAGCGACGTGCATTCGCCCTTTGTTGGGCTGATCCGACATTGTCTGAATAGTGAACGTGGTTGTTTTCACCTCTTTTGTGCTGTCTATATTATATTTTTTTCTAGAAAACAACATTGCATTCCTTTTTTTGGGATCCGTTCCTATTCTTGTGAATATGGTGTATGCTACTGTGTGTATGTATTGTCAGTTAAGTTGTATCATGAACTCAAACTTGTCGCACCGGTCCTCTGAGACAGCTCTTTCCATGTTTTATAGCTATGTATTAATTACGTTAAATATATGAAAATTCGGGTCGCCGTTGAACTTTATGATGTCGGGTTTTGAGTGCTTTCAAGAAGTTTCAGACTTCTGTCAATTTTTAGAGTCTTTACTTGCTATTTTTATGAGATAGGTTCTGCTTGATCTTCCCTCACGGGTACTATTTCTTAACACGCCCTATTTATTCTGATTGGATACGGAGGTCAATCTCCGAAACCGACGACGGTAGCTAGATTCGTTCTTTACACCTTATAATTTTTCATTTTTACAGTTTGTATTTTTAAACTCCTTTATGTGGGCCTCTCGTGATATGACTTTCTATTCACACTGACCCGCTCGTTGTCAGTTTAGTGAGTATCTCTCTTCAGGACGGACGTGTTTTTAATTGGGGGATTTTTCGTTTCATTTTACTTAGTCAATCGAGTCCCTTACGTTTATATAGAGTGGGGGAGGCGGTTTTTTGTTTGATTTTACTCACTTGATAATATGTTACTTAATCAATCAGGGAGCATCTTTTCAGCTTTTTTTTTTAATTTTAACCTATAGAAGTCTTGGACGTGTTTCTATCGATCAGGCCGTCCAGACTTTTTGGCAGCGGGTGTTGCATGCAAACAGGAGACGCTGACTCTACCTAGGCACCTGGTCTCGCCCCTCGCGGGGTCTGCTTTGGTTCATGAATTGAGAATATTACCTACCTGGCTACTAGTTATAGCCTTTCGAGCTTCAGTATAGTACAGGTTCTGACTAGCATGAGAGTGTGTGTATGTTTTTTTATGTACTTGTGTCCGAACGGAATGAGGGACGTACTGTCCCTTGTTCCGTCTGGATACAAGTACATATTCGTGTATCCAGAGGGCTCAAGGGATGTACTGTCCCTTCCGCTGGGTTTAAACACGTTTAGTGTCGTGGTCGCTTGTACTTTTTTTTTGTGCTTTTATATATATATATATATATATATATATATATATATATATATATATATATATATATATATATATATATATATATATATATATATATATATATACAGTACGCAGGTTTTGATGAGAAACCCGTCACTTCAACTCGGTAGAAATGTCTATCCGGCTACTACCATTTCGAAAGATAAAAATAAAATTCTGTTGTTGGATGTTTCAAATGGTCTAAGACAGTATAACACCAAATGTCTTAACAATGGAAGATCACAGTGTATGACGAGTTCCTCGTATCGATCGTAGAAATTCCTCAGTAACGATGTTAGTCAGTAACAAACGTATCCCTGACTAAGAAGATTATATGAAAGACGCCTACATATAGCTCGCAGAAAAAAAAAATCTGTATATCTGGCACTTGCTCTGGCTTAACGTATCAATTTATTTATGAACACGCCATAAGCAGGTGATGATGGGATGTTGCTTCTCAGAAAAAAAGAGTTTTTTATGTTGAAACTGAAGTCGTCACGTTTGTCATAGAGTGAGGTGTTCATGTGACCATCAGTGTCGTAGGATACCATTATGTCTAAATAGGATGCTGAATTATTTGTCTCCGTAGTTTCTTTGACTTCAAGCTCCGAAGGATAGATACTGCTCAGGTAATCCGCGAATTTTAGATTATTGATGGACAACACATCGTCTATGTATCTGCAATCTGAATGAATTCAGCTTCGTAAGAGTAAAGGAAAATGTCGGCAAGGAGTGGGTCACAATTGGTCCCCATTGGAATTCCGACAATTTGCTGGAAGACCTTTCCTCCAAACACCACAAAAATGTTGTCGATCAGAAAGTTTAACATCTGAATAATATCTGTTTCAGTGTACTTATTTTCAGAATAGGTCTTTCCTTTTACAAAGTCGGTTTTGTCATAGTTAACAACAATAAATTTGTATTTGCGTTTACCGTTCTTACTTGTAAACGCATTACTTATAATGTCAGCGAGTCTTTCTTTTAATTTAGATTGTGGAATTGTAGTGTAAAGTGTCGAAAAATCAAAGGCTTTGATCAAATGGACTCTACTAAAATGAGTGGATTTAATATGTTCTAAAAGTTCCTTCGAATTCTTTAAAATCCACATCTGGTTGATAACACTGCGAGAATTTACTGTCGAACAATATTTGAAACCCACATTTGATTTCAGATAAAACTGTGGTGAGTAAGATCGATAAAGATTTGGTAGAACATTTTGAGGAACCAGCGATGAAACGTTGTTTGTACGTATTCTTATGCATATGGGTATGCAGTATAAGTATGGTAAATCTAAATTGTTAGTGTCGAAGCCAAAGGAAGCAAGAGCTGATTTGTGGTTATCTATTATTTCAGAAGCAGAAAGATTTATTGGGGTGTAAGTGGGATTTCCAGGTGTCGAATTTAATCCCAACTCTTTAACTAGACTGTCGAAATAGTACTTTTTGCAAGTAAATGTTTAATTATTTGAAGCTTGTCCGCTGGCGCATACAATACAAAAATATTTGAGGTTAGAAAATAAGTGGTTAATTCTAAAGATGATCTAAAACCTAAGCCTAAACTCCAGCTAAGGTAAGAGCTATTCAATGAGGGAAATACCCGATGTTTTTAGAAATTTAAATCTATTTTATGACAACAAAATCATAATACATGTATATTTCAATGCAGTGCTCTAACTCTAACACTAGGCGAGGTTTTACATTGATATGTTATTTATTCGACCTAATATTTTGTTGCTAGCACCCCCGGTTCAGATGTATGAGAGTTCCGCTGTAATGGCACTGGATGATATGAACAAGGATGTAAAGTATTGTCTCCTTAATAAGACATCCCCCTTCGAAGTGCTGGTATACATTGGGGATCGGGAATTTAGGGGTATGGCCACTACAAAGAAAGCCGCCAAAGAAGAGGCGGCAAAACAGGCCATGGCTCAACACTACAACATGCATTATGTACCAGGTAAGGGAAATATGGAATTTTTCTGTGTTTAATACTAAATGCCCACTCATATTTAAGTCTATAAAACATAACTTGATAGGTCATCTTCGTAAAATGCGGTTCCGATACATATAAACAGTGTTTCTGTACAGTTATCCCTGATACATTTCCTACCTCGTACTTGAAATTCGTGTGCTGCCATGTAGCTAATCAACAGACTTATTTCCCTCTCTCTTTCGAGTGTTTCTAGTTGGAACAACCAATAACAATGGCTTTTATATATACGCCTAACTTGGTCTCCATGAAAACCTCGGATAATGAGTACTAGAGATTGAAAGACTTAGACTCATTGAAAGTGAAGAAGACGTTATTTACGCTATATTTAATATAACAAATAAACAAATATGGAAGTGTTCCAACTCTTTTACAAATATTTATATGTATTTAGGGCCGACCGCAGGATATGTTAAATCTCCTATTTTTATTGATGAATAGTTCGACAGTAGACTGCGATTTGTTTTGGTTTGCCTTTCTGACTGCGTCAAATGATATCGCGTGGTTTTTAGTCATGCACGATGTGGTAAATATGAATCATGGAAGAGAGTGGAAAGGTTAGGACGTATCGGAACGCGAATTATGAATATGTGAAAAAGTTATAATAATCGACTTTCGTTTTTTTTTTTTAAATTTTGCTGTGGAGACTGCAACCGAATGTCGTTGGTGATCACCTCCTTTCTTTTATTTCTAAGAATTGATTTATTTTAGCTAAAAAAATTCTAGTTGAATCGGGAGAAACTGGTTCAAATCACATATATTTATTAGTGTTATCATGTGTTAATGTACATGACTCATTCTCCTGTATGTAAAGATAGAGTGGAATGTTTTAGAATAGTCCTGAGTATGCGCAATCTTTTCTATTCTGCAATACGATGAATTCTGCTAAAATAAGTATACATAAAGTATTTAAAATGTAGTTTTTAAGATTTTAATACTTTTCTGTTTTATTGAATTTGCCATGAAAATATAAAGTCCTGGTAATGTGAGTTTTTGCATTTTTTTTTTTAAGTATACAATGTTTAGTTCACTTAATGAAGTGAGAGAGTGCTTTTATTGCCGCACTAGTTTCATTTCTTTATCATAAGTACTCACGCTGGTAATTCCCACACAGCGACAGTGACTTACACGCTAAAATTTACCTGAGCGCCGTGACGATGGAAAGATGAGTAAATGTTTATCTATACATATTAACACTCATGTATCAGTACATAATTTAATTCAATATCAAATTATAAATACTACGTCTTAGTTAAGAGGCAGGGCATTAAGGTTTCGAACAGTAATTGCACTTTTTAGATTTCAAACACGTACATGTATGTCATAAAGCGATTTAGACTTGAAATGAAAATCACAGAAATCGCTTTTGGCTGATGATCAGTTAGAGACTTTGATATGTAAATGATGAAAATCAAAATCTTTGTTGAAAAAGAAGCTTATCGTTCAGCGAAAAATTGTCTGTATGAGCTATGCTAAATGGATATCGTCATTAGCAATGAGATACTTGGTTATTGAGAGATAAAATCATTATAAAATCATGTTAATAAAGTTATTTAACCAAAACGCACGTTTGTCCATCAGTCAATGCAATTTCACTGTTTTGTATAATGTGTTGATTTTTTTATATAAGCTTTCATTTGAGTCGAAACCTCGGCTCTTAATGTGAGTTGCGACGGTCGGACAGGCGCCAAAACAGGTTTTCGGACAATGATTCAAATATGAAAAGTGCTATTGCAATTGCAACTTCATACACCTACTCACCATGAGTCAAGGATGACCCCTAGTGATTTTTGGTCAAAATGTCAAGGTCATAGGACTCTGGTGAATTACCTTTTGTTTTCGGATTATATTAGAGCGTCATTGCTTCTACGATTATGAAACGTACATTGTACCAGCGACGTTTCCCATGAGTCATGGATGACCTCTAGTGATTTTTAGGTCAAAGATTGAAGTCAAGGTCATATGACTGATTATTGAACATGGGTTCCGGATTATATTTTAGTATATATTTCACCTAATATCATGAAAAAAGGATGATACCTTTTGATCAAAGGTCAAGGCTATAGGTCATTGATATTTAATATTGGTTTGCGGATCAATTTAGAACATGCATTGCACCTATTTTCATGACATTTATCAGAAATATTTCCAGTGTGTGAAGAATGACACCTACAATGTATTAATTTTGGGTTTTAAAGGTCAAAGGTCAAGTTAAAATGACTCTGATAATCGTTTCTAGATAATGTAAGAGCATGAACTGCACATATCATTATAAAAGTTGCCAGGAATGTTTTCCCTGAGTTGAGGTTTACACAGCCAATTGTGCCTCGTTTGAAATTCATGTGAAATTTATGTAACATTTACATCGAATTCATATGAAATTAAGATGAAACGAGTAAGAACATGAAATTTACAAGTTATAAAATGACATTAATGTGAAGTTCCTGATATGAATTTCAAGTAAATTGAATTTCGCATGAATGTCACAAAGAAAAATTCATGTGAAATTTACATGAAGTATTTTTATATGAAATTCATGTGAAATATTCTTAGGTGAAATCTTATTATATATGAATTTCATTTAAGGAATGAGTGTCTTATTTCCTGCGTTCATGGCTTTTACATAATGTTTTGACAGGCGCATATCTCGTGAACCGCGAAGCAAGAAATACTAAAATATCCGAAACATGTGTCTAGTACAACAAAATTGGTACAATAGAAAATATATTTATATATTGACAATTCTCCATTGCAAAGAACCAATATATACGGTTAAATATGAAAAGTTACTGAATAATTGTTATTTCAAAATGTTTTCACGATGAGTATTAAATTTCTTATAAACAATTTGAAGCAAATAAGGTTATTTACACTAAGAGAAGTCAGTGTTGTATAAATTCATTTCGGTAGCGCCATCTACATTGAAGTGCACATGAACTCTGAACGAACTCCCAAACGAAATTATTAATAAACAGTCAGATTCTGTTAATATCTGAAGAATTGTCACTCAATTCTAGAATTGCATCTTACTTTGAAGGGTCGCCAAAGGCATTCGCATATATGAGGGTGAAAGGGGGTGGGAGGGGGAAGGGAGGAGGGGGGGAAGGGGGCTTGAAGAGGGAGAGAAGGGGGCAGGAGGAGGGAGGAAGGGGCGGGAGGGGGAGGTAAGAGAACGGTGAAAAGGGAGAGGGAGGAGGGGCTTGAAGGGGAGGTAAGGGGGTTGGAGGGGGGTAGAGGTACCCCCTGTCCGCCCCCATATATACACATATATATTTCAATAAAAAGGCTGAAGGTCATTCATGTATATTTCTGTAAATGAAAAAATAGGAGACGGATTAATAAAGGTTTCACTTGTTTCCAGATCCTATTCAATATATACCTTGATTTATGCTTGTTCAATGTATATGTGATCAATGTCTCAAATAAATAGAGTTTAAACTAACTCTGTGGCAACTATACACATACACGTACATATAATTGTTATACATTTTCAATGATTTGAGGATTGTCTTCGACTGTTTCTTCTCTTTAATATCGTCTCATTCCCGGTACATTTGTTGGGAATCTCCTCCTGCTGGCACATTCAGTATCAGTATACTTGAGGTCTATCTCTTTATGTGCGTCTATAGATGTGATTTTGTGCATTCTATTAGTGTCCGAAATTCTTATTTGCAACAATAGCATCTATTGTCCAAAGGTATGCTAACCAGTAAGAGAAATTCTGAGAAAAGAAAGGTTACGACGATTAAAGGAAAAACTTATTTTTTTGGAAGTTTGACGAAATACTTCATCACGTCAAAACATTTCTTCAGCACCTTACTCTCGGACAAAAGTATGACAATTTATAAATTTCAGTTGGCTTAATTGTTCAAGCACCACTGTTGAGGAGTTATTTCATGTATAAAAAGAAACAGTCATGACCGGTGCTTTCATTTTTTTCCGTTGATAAATTTGTTGAAAAAGAGGCCCATTTTTGCTTTAATATTATAATCCTTCTTGTATTTCATATATGAACTGTCTAAAAAGGTTGTTGTTCAAAATTCAACGGACGGGTAAAAAGAAAACGTAACAGAAAGTTAAACGTATAATTTTTCAATCTTAAATAAATTGGGAATCGTTCTGATCAAATAATACTACAATACATTGTCCATTTATCGTGCCTAGCTTCTCTCAAAGAAAAATACTACTCTTTTGTTAGTATATGTCGCTTTATTGGTTTTTGTTTTAAAGTCGTATGTCGCATTTCTTGAAAATGGCCAATATTCAATGAAGGATATAACTCATGTCCGTTTATTTTTTATATGATTTGTATATCATTGAAGACAGATGAAAGTTCCTTTTATAAATGAAACATGTTTTGTTTTAGTCAGTGGCATCAAGGATAAGAATCTGAGGGCTGAAAATGTATAATTTTAAAATATTTCCATTCGAAAATGGCGGGAAAATGCTCAACGTAAGATATCCACGTTTCCATGGAAACAAAGTAAGCTATAGAAGAATTATCACTTTAAATCATACTCTGGTATGGTCCACTTCAATTTATCACAATTTAACCCATTTCTGAATTTGCTATTTTGAGCCCCTATGGCAATTATTTTGGTCGACTAAGAGAATTTATATTAAGCATTGAACAGACACTAAAATCTTTCCAGGTTGATGAATAGAAATGTGAATGAAAGCTTCGTGCGATCAGCTTGCTTTTTTACGACATGGGTATACTTATAAATAGTGTGTTTGTAAACATTGTTAATAAATGGCTAAACATGAAATAGAAAGATAAAAGATTATATGTTTACAAATCTGGGACTAGAAAACATTTCATATGATTCTCTCCCTAATCGGACCGAAATAATAAAATTAAAGAAATACTA
Source organism: Pinctada imbricata (assembly GCA_033119305.1). Lineage (NCBI taxonomy): Eukaryota > Metazoa > Mollusca > Bivalvia > Pterioida > Pteriidae > Pinctada > Pinctada imbricata. The sequence goes on from VSWD01000011.1 coordinate 2,129,791, forward strand.
TGCTATAGTCAATATTATTGATATATATATGTTCTATAGTATCAATTTCATTGTAATAGACACGTGTTTCGCATATCAAGTCCTCGTCAGTTTTACTTAATGTGAAAAATCCTGACTCCATTTACAATTATACATGTAAACCTTTCAAACACAGAAACACCCTTTTTGGACCTAAATATCAAAATTGTAAACGGAAAGATTCATACAAGTGTATATGACAAAAGGGATGATTTTGGGTTCAACATAGTAAATTTCCCTTGGCTTGACGGTGATGTTCCAAGATTACCGTCATACGGCATTTACATATCACAGCTCATCCGGTACGCTAGAGCATGTACTGATATTTTGGATTTTCACAGTAGAAATTTACAAATTACCAAAAAACTTTTAGGTCAAGGTTTCCGCTTTCATAAACTAGTTAAGACTTTCTGGAAATTTTCCAAAAATTACAGTCAACTTCTTTTAAAATTCGGATCTATACATGCAACAGAGTACATTAATATGGGTATTACACAACCTGTCTTTTATGGTGATATGATAAACAAAATTAAAAGGATCAAAGGTAGGCAACATAACCATCGAAAATGCGTCAGAATCGTCAAACGACTTTTATACCGTGGGTATGATCCTAATGTCACCAGACGGACACTAGGCTTGGTACTTGACCAATCTACAGTACAAGCGCATCATTGAGACTTGCACTCTGACTGACTGTGACGACAGGACTCCATGACGGGCCCTGTCCAAACCTCTTTAGAGAAGACAGGGCCCCGACCACCTGTCCTCTCTGAATGTCAGTCGGACTCCTCGGATGATTACATACATGAGCTCGCTACAGCCGGCAGAGCACGGACTGTATTACGCATGCCCTCTTTTTATATCCATTTACATATTCATCTGTGTCTATGGGGCCTCTGCGTTTCGCGGTCTTGTTTGTGTGATGTCACCTTACAGTGAGGAGGTTGTTTTACACCACAATTGTACGTTCTTCGAGACCTCTGGGTAATTGGAGAAGTGAGAGGGTTGTGCGCACGTAATCCAAGATAACCACACCATTTGCTACTTGCATGACAGATGGCCGTCCAAAGTCGGCACCGGTTACCCATTGGTCTCGTCGGTTTATGTGTAGACTTTTGTGTTTGATGTTTACATGTCGTGTGTCTCTTTTCCGTCTCGTGCTGTACTCGTCTTTTGTTTTTGCATTGGGTGTTTTGGTGTTTTACTATTGATGCTGCAACGGGGTTTTGTTGGAGATCTCCTCCCTTCTTTCTTTGTATAGATATCAAAATACTCCTGTAAAAACTGAGCGGCTCAAAATTTTATGTAGGATATTTTCAGAAGCGTTTATTTTATGTTTCAGTGATACTTAGAGCAAATAAAAGTCGGAGAATAATTACAATGTGATTAATTCTAAATATGATGCTGAAATCCCAGCTAAGGACAGAGCTATGCCACAAGGAAGATACCCCATAGGTCTAGAAACTTTAGGTCTAATTTTATGATAGAAAACTTATAATATATTTCGATGCAGTGCGTAAATTCTAACACTTGGCGAGGGGATACAATTGTAAATTATTTTAATGTTTATTTCACCTTATATTTTGTTGTTAGCACCTCCGGTTCGGACGTATAGCAGTTCTGCAGTAATGGCACTGGATGATATGAACGAGGATGTAAAGTATTTGTTCCTTAATGAGACACCCCCCTTCGAAGTGCTGGTATGCTTTGGGGATCAGACGTTTAAGGGTAATGCCACTACAAGGAAAGCCGCCAAAGAAGAGGCGGCAAAACAGGCCATGGCGCAACATTACAACATGCATTATGCACAAGGTAAGGGGAACATGGAATTTTTTTATGTTTGATACTGAATGCCTACTCATATTAAACGATATAAAAACATAATTAAATAGGTCATATTCGTAAAACGCAGTTTCGATACGTCTAAGCGGTCTTTCTCTATTATTCTCCCTGATATATTTACCGCCTCGTACTATTAATTCGCGTGCTGTCATCTAGAGAATCAACAGTTTTTTCCTCTAACAATGGCTTTTATATATATACGCTAAACTTGGTCTCCATGAAAACCTCAGAAAATGAATACCAGAAATTCAACGACTAAGACTAATTAAAAGTCAAGAAGACGTTATTTATGCTGTATTTAATATAACAAATGATATGGAAGTTTTCCAATTCTTCCACAAATATTTATATGTATTAAGGGTCGACCGCAGGATATGTTAAATCTCTTATTTTTATTGTTTAATAGTTCGACAGTAGACTGCGATTTGTTTTGGTTTGCCTCTCTGACAGCGTCAAATGATATCGCGTGGTAAATATAAATCATGTAGGACGTTAGAACACCCGCCGCTTCAATTCGGTAGAACTGTCACATCCGGTTACTTCCATTTCGGAAGCAATAGAGTACAATCTTTGGTTGGATGGTTCAAATGGTCTATGACAAAATATCATCCACCATTCTGGAGAGTGGGACATCATAGTGTATGACGAGTTCCCAATATCGACCGTAGAACATCCTTAGTGATGATGTTAGTCGGCCACAAACATATCCCTGACTGAGAAGCTTATCTGAAAGACGCCTAGCTCTCAAAACAAAATCCATTTATTTGGTTCTTGCTCTGGCATAGCGTATCAACTGAGATATGAATACGCTATAAGCAGGCGATGAAGGGATGTTGCTACTCAGAAAAGGAAAGTTTGTAATGCTGAAATTAAAGTCGTCACGTTTGTCATAGAGTGAGCTGTTCATGTGACCATCAGTGTCGTAGGATAACATTATTTTCCAAATAGGATGCTGAATTTTTTGTCTCCGTAGTTTCTTTGACTTAAGCTCCGAAGGATAGATACTGCTCAGGTAATCAGCGGATTTTGGAAAATTGATGGACAACACATCGTCTGTGTATCTGTAAGTGAAGTTTAAGTCAGAAGCCAAGTACCTGTTCCTTTCAGAGACCAAAGATTGAATGAATTCAGCTTCCTAGGAGTAAAGGAAAACGTCGGCAAGGCAATACTATGAATTCTGCTAAATTAAGTATACATGAAGTACTTAAAATGTAGTTTTTAATATTTTAATATTTTTCTGTTTTTGAATTCGCCATGAAATTATACAGTCCTGTTACTGTCATTTTAGTAAGTTTTAGTATTCAATTTTTAGTTCACGTCATGAAGCGAGAGAGAGCTAATGTTGGTGTTGGCGTCCACACTAGTTTCATTTCTTTATCATAAGTATTACAACAGTGATTGTCAAATTTGCTTATAGTATGCGTCTTTATGAGTAGATCTCAAATCTACGTTCAAATGTAAGTCATTACATATATTTTTCGCTTGACGCATATCAAAAGATGTCGTCCTTTAAGATATCCTTAAGAATGGAAAGCATGGTATGTATAATCTGCATGAAAATATAACGAATAGAATTACATACTGTATAACTTTAATTAAAAAAAAAACTGTAACTATTATTTTATCATGATCAATATTAAAGACCCTGCAATCGACTAAAATTATGTCAAATTTAATATGTAGAATACAAACTGTATTTTTCTACTATTACCAAATTTATTAATTTTCCGTTAATTACAAAACTAAAGCACTCAAACCCTCCAAGATAACAAAATGTAAAGATAACGTCTTGTAAATATTTCTGGCTCACAATATGCAGATCAAAATTGGGAAACCGCCAAATAACGAAAGTGTATTTCCATGATAACAAATTGAAAATGAAAACTGCCCTAAAGGGACTAATTATACCCCTGCCAAATACTTTTTTCTGAGCAGATCGATTTTATGACCTATCCTGACATTAAATTTTCCAAATGGATATTCTCTCATATAAGGTAATCATTTTTAGAGTTCAGATTACTGTATGGAATAAAAATATATAAAACTGTTTTATGAGATAAGCAATGAGAAGAACATTTAAAATGCATTAAAAAGTCTAAGTCAAAGGGCAATTACTCTGGTATAACTATTTTGGCAGCAATCTCCTTCCTCAATGATCATCTACATATTATGATCTTTCATTGTGAAAATTTTCATTGAAATCCATCAAAGGTTTGAAATGAGTTGCGATGACAAGGTTTGACATTGAAAATGAATGAAAATTATTAGTCGAAGGGCCATAACTCAGGTTTAACTTTTTCGACAGCAATCCTCTTTCTTCGTGCACATCTGCATACCATGATGTTTCAATATATGAAGTTTCAATGAAATCCATCGATTAATTTTGGAGGAGTTGCGATGACAAGCTTTCCTCTACAGACGGACGAACGGACGGATAGACAGATGGAAAGACAGACGGATGGATGAATGGACAGGGTGAAACCAGTATACCCCCCGTAAACTTTGTTGCATAGGTGAGTTAAAGAAGATCCTGACGATAATCTCAACAGCACTCACAATAGAGCACAAAATTAAACATCGTCGGACCCCAAGCAAGCTAGAGGTGGGACCAGGTGCCCGGGAGGAGTAAGCATCCCCTGTTGGCTAGCCGCACCCGCCGTCGATGTTAATGAAGCATGGAAATGAACATATATAAAATCCATGCACTGTCTGACGCTATGTCTATATAGAAAGTGCTATGGCGACAATGTCAGGGAAGTATATTCAAAACACTTACTGTCAAACCCCTCGCATAGGTATAATAATAAAGACATATATTATGCTTTATAATTTAGGGTAAATGCAGGTCAATATTCAAAGATAGTTCAATATTGAGTAAAAAGACACTAAAATCTTTTCAGATTGATGACTAGAAAAGTAAATAAAAGCTTCGTGTGTTCAGCTCACTTTTCACGACTTTGGTATAATAATAAATATTGTGTTTGTAAACCTTATTAATTAATGGCTAAAACAGACGAATAGAAGATGAATAGAACATGCATCGGAAAGTCTTTATTTCCTAAATTACGGGATCCACATACACTCAACGATGACGTAAAACCTTGTAAAATGTATTTTCGTATCCGGCCGATTGGTTTTAAAAGGTAACTTTATAAGGTGTCATCAAAGAACGTAATTTTGATGGCCAAAATATTTATATATACAGTATGCAGGATTTGACGAGAATGTGAGTGCTTGTTCAAGGGACGGACTACGACACCCGTCACTTCAACTCGGTAGAAATGTCTATCTGTCTACTACCATATCGAAAAATAAAAATAGGTTCTGTGGTTGGATGTTTCATATGGTCTAAGACAGTATAACACCAACTGTCTGAACAATGGAAGATCACAGTGTATGACGAGTTCCCCGTATCGATCGTAGAAATTCCTCAGTGACGATGTTAGTCAGTAACAAACGTACATGTATCTCTGACTGAGAAGATTACATGAAAGACGCCTACATATAGCTCGCAGAACAAAATTCTATATATCTGGCACTTGTTCTGGCTTAATTTATTTATGAACACGCCATAAGCAGGTGATGAAGGGATGTTGCTTCTCAGAAAAAAAGAGTTTTTTTTATGTTGAAACCGAAGTCGTCACGTTTGTCATAGAGTGACGTGTTCATGTGACCATCAGTGTCGTAGGATACCATTATATCTAAATAGGATGCTGAATTATTTGTCTCTGTAGTTTCTTTGACTTCAAGCTCCGAAGGATAGATACTGCTCACTGACAGGTAATCCGCGAATTTTAGATTATTGATGGACAACACATCGTCTATGTATCTGTAAAAGAAGTTGAAGTCAGAAGCTAAGAATCTTTTCCCTTCAGAGACCAAAGATTGAATGAATTCAGCTTCGTAAGAGTAAAGGAAAATGTCGGCAAGGAGTGAGGCACAATTGGTCCTCATTGGAATTCCGACAATTTGCTGGAAGACCTTTCCTCCAAACACCGCAAAAATGTTTTCGATCAAAAAGTTTAACATCTGAATAATATCTTTTTCAGTGTTACAGTACTCATTTTCAGAATCGGACTTTCCTTTTACAAAGTAGGTTTTGTCATAGTTAACAACTGTTACAATAAATTTGTATTTGCGTTTACCGTTCTTACTTGTAAACGCATTACTTATAATTTTTGCGAGTCTTTCTTTCAATTTAGAATGTGGAATTGTAGTGTAAAGTGTCGAAAAATCAAAGGCTTTGATCAAATGGACTCTACTAAAATGAGTGGATTTCAGATGTTCTAAAGTTGAAAGTTCCTTCGAATTCTTTAAAATCCACATCTGAATGTAGTCCGTGAGCCAGAGGGGTTGGTCGGTACCATCTGGGGTGAATAAATCTTATGTTGATATTATGATAGATATACCCAAGAGGTTTCAGAAAATGCACGATAGCATTTGGTCAAAGGTAGCTAAAGGGGTAAACAAGAGTTATTGCCCTTGCGTACTTGCCAAATAATGATTTTTTTCTGGAAAAAAATATAACTTAAATATGGATGGTGATTTTAAAAATTGAAAAGTGTAAATATGTAGTATTTTTTTTTTGTCTTTCAGATGAAATAAGTTGCATGTTAAAATTCCTATTTTTTTGTGTCTTTTGGGGTATAAAGTCGAATTTGAGCAAAATTTCACAGAAATTCGAGGAATTTCAATTTATTCCTGCTTCTCAGTTCCTCAATGCTGCATATGATCGTCCAATGATGATTTCAAAACATATTTAAAGTATCCTCTTTCAAATGACATACATTTTATATTCTTATTTTTATTTGCAAAATACTCGAAATTGATGTTTTTATACAGAACACTGATTTTCAATCAGAAATCTCATTTCTGTATGTTAATCTAAAGAACCCATATTACTTATGAAAGCAATGATGGGAAACTATTTTCTAATGTAACTTTTCACACTCTTTAAAATCATATATGTTTTACTAAAATTTCATTCAAAATCAAAGTGTTTTTGTGGAAAAAAACGTATTTTTTTCATTTAAAAATCGCTGATTATTGGAGAATATTTATTGAATCGATAGAAATTCTTAAAATGATAGCAGGAATGTATTTTCAACTGTAATTATTTAGGTTCACTCATAAATGACATGTTTGAAACATAAAAGGTATATTTTCTACTTAATTTTAGGGCAAAATGCCTGGGTTTTTTTTGTCTAAAAATGACAAATTTCTGGGAAAATTCTATTAATTCATTATCTTTGCTAAAACTATAGATTTAAAGCTTTTATCATTTAGAAAGTAATCACCTTGTCAGATGATTGTGGAATTAAATGTAATATTTCATTAAAACCAACATTTTTGGATGAAATATGTATTTTTTATGCAAAAACCACCTATTTTGAGAAAATAAACACTAGCTCTTTTAATCTGCCTTAATTGATATATTTTAGCTTTGATGTTAAGCTGTTTCTTATTATAAATGGATAGGAATGTCATTTGATAACTGAAATTTAATTCACATCTTATTTTGGGGCAAAATGCCTAATTAACATGATTAATAAGCAAAAATAACTTATTTCTCTGAATATTTTTTAAAATTCATATTTTTCATTTCATCAAAGCAGGAGAGGTTTCATATAATTTGATGGCATAATAGTGATCAAGTTTGATGAGTTAGAGGAGATTTCTTTCATTATCTTGCTATTTTTTTTGGGGGGGGGAATCTAAATTTTTATTTTAAAATCGCTGATTTCTGGTAAATCTTTATTACTATGAAAAGTGTCATTATTATTTATATTCAAAAGTGTTCCTGGGTATATCATAGTTTGTCCTTGTAAGTCATATGTATTTCAAGTATCCTCCATTAATTTAATTGGTATTTTGGGGCAAAAAATATGTTTTGTATAAAATTACAGTCTAAAATTACGTCTCATATTTCAAACTATGACTATTGTCTTCTGTATTTCCTATTTAACTGATTAGTTTTTCTTAACTTACTCATCATTTTATTCTATGTTTTGAAATGTTACTATTAATATGTTTGGGGTAAAAAAATAAAAGAAAAGATGGAAAAACAAGCTCTTAATAAACAAAATGTGATAAAACACATCTCGAGGTTATATATTGCTAGATTTTTGAGAAAAAAAGCTTGCTTTTCTTTGTGATCTGTGAAAGCCTTATGTACCACAAGGCACGAAGAAGATACGTAACAGGTTTCTTTGTGACCTAATATTTAATAATATGTATTTTACCCCAAATATGAAAATATACACAAAATTAAAGAGAAATGATAAATAAGTTTAGAAAGAATAAACAATTAAATAGGAAATACAGAAGATAATAGTCATAGTTTGAAATATGAGACTTCCTATAGTAAATTTCTTGATTTAGGCTATATATTTATAATAAAAAATATTGTTTGCCCCAAAAGACCCATTAAATTAACAGAGGATACTTGAAATGCATTTGACTTACAAGTATATATATCCAGGAACACTTTCGAATATGAATAATAATGACCCATTTCATAGTAATAAAATTATTCCAAAAATCAGTGATTTTTAAATAAAAATTTAGATTTCCCCCCAAAATAGCAAGATAATGAAAGAAATCTCCTCTAACTCATTAAACTTGATCACTTTTACGCCATCAAATTATATGAAACCTCTCCTGCTTTGATAAAATAAAAAATAAAAATTCCACAAAATGTTCACAGAAATAAGTGATTTTTGCACATGTATTAGGTTTTTTGCCCCAAAATAACATATAAATTAACTTTCAGTTATCAAACGACATTCCTATCCATTTATAATAAGAAATAGCGTAATACCAAAGCTTGCAGATATCAATTTAGGCTGATTAAAGGAGCTAGTACTTATTTTCTCAAAATAAGTGGTTTTTGCGTAAAAAATACATATTTTATCCAAAAATGTTGGTTTTAATGAATAATTACTTTTAAGTTCATAATCTTCTGACAAGGTAATTACTTTCTTAATGATAATTGCTTTTAATCTATAATTTTAGCTAAGATAATGAATTAATAGTATTTTCCCAGAAATCTGTCAAATTCTTTAGATTCAATAAATATTCTTCAGAAATCAGCAATTTTTGGATGAAAAATACATTTTTTTCCCCAAAACACTTTAATTTTGAATGAAATATCAGTAAAACATATATAATCTGAAAAGTTAAATTAGAAAATAGCTTTCAATCATTGCTTGCATAATTAGGTAGGGTTCTTTAAATTAATGTACAGAAATCGAAGATTTCTAATTGAAAATACAGTTTTCTGTATAAAAACTCAAATTCGAAGATTCCGCAAAAAATTAAGAATACAAAATATATGTCATTTGAAAGAGAAAGCTTCAAAGATGTTTTTTAAATCATCATTGGACGATCATATACAATATTGAGGAACTGAGTAGCAGGAATAACTTAAAATTCTCTCGAATTTCTTTGAAATTTTGCAAAAATTCGACTTTTTTACCCCAAAACACACAGTAAAAATAGGTATGGGAAATTGAAACTTATTTCATCTGACAGAACACCAAAAATACTACATATTCACACTTTTCAAGTTTTTAAATCATCAACCATAAAAAAATTTCATTTTTATTCCTATTTTCATTGACTTTCGACTTAAAAACAAGGTTTTTCCCCCAAAAAACTGTCTTAGCTACCTATTATTCATTGCTATCATACATTTTCAAATACTAGAGATATCCATCTATCAGAATATATTGGTGTCGTTTATTCACCTCGGATGGTACCAATGACCCCGAATTTGGGGGTCTGGCTCACGGACTATTGATACCACTGCGAGAATTTACTGTCGAACAATATTTGAAGCCAACATTTGATTTCAGAAAAAAACTTTGGTGAGTAAGATCGATACAGCTTTGGTATAACATTTTGAGGAACCAGCGATGAAATGATGTTTGTACGGATTCTTATGCATTTTAGGTATGCAGAACAAGTATGGTAAATCTAAATCTAAATTGTCAGTGTCGAAACCAAAGGAAGCAAGAGCTGATTTGTGGTTATCCATTATTTCAGTAGCAGAAAGGTTTATTGGGGTGTAAGTGTGATTTCCAGGTGTCGAATTTAGTCCAAAATCTTTAACTAGACTGTCGAAATAGTACTTTTTGCAAGTAATGTGTAATTATTTGGGGCTTGTCCGCTGGTGCAAACAATACAAAAAATATTGGAGGTTAGGAAAGAAGTGGTTAATTCTAAACATGATCTAAAACCTAAGCCGAAACTCCAGCTAAGGACAGTGCTATTCAATGAGGGAAATACCCGATGTTTTTAGAAATTTAAGGAGGTATTCAATACTTGGACGCCAAATTAAATTTTTCTAAAAATTTCTGAAATTATATAATTCATGTCTGTCCTTGACTATGCAAACTTACATCTGATTCTATCCACAGGAAAATTTTCTACAAGACTTTGAAATATGCATTAATCGACGTTTTCGTGAATTTCTTGATGACGTCATAATATTGAAAGTGCCAATGTAGTTCTCGTAAAGCTATTGGAAATTAATTTTGATTTCACTTCCAAAATATTCATTAATATATTGCACTTACATATGGAAAATATAAAATGAATTGTGTTTTAAACACAGGCTGGATACTTGAATAAAAGATGACACTGTCGCTAAAGAAATTGCAATTTCGAGCCAATTTACTGTAGTACTGTTGCTAGTTAATTATTAGGAATCCTGTGGAAGAATCATTGTCAAAAACTATCAAAATTACCAAGAATGTCCAGGGATGATTTCAACTTTAAATGGGAAAAATTGAATTTAGTAATAAAATATAACAAGGCTTTATTTTTTCCATTTTTATCTACCAAAATCGTCCATTTTCAATGAAGTGACACCCGCTTTCCTGTAATGTAAATTTGTCAGCGAATACACTGTGATGAAAATTTAATTTTCTTCTATATACATGCTAAGCTTCAATGCAATACGTTTAGTAATAATGTTTTATTGCATTTTGAATGCGAAGGTTTGTGACGCCATTTTTCCCGATAACGTCGAAATAACGTCGTGGTTTGCTCATGGATAAAATCCCCAAAGTCCTGAATTTCGAAAATCGCCATAATTTCTTCAAATAACGCCGGGAATTTGTCAAACATCTTCAGGATACTCAAATGTGTGTATCAATCAGAGTATCAAATGTTTTAAGGTAATTAAGACTGTACTTTTCCTAGGAAGCGAGAAAACAAATAATGCCGCCGCCATCTTGGTGTTCAAACCCTCCTTAAGTCTAATTTTATGACAACAAAATTCATAATACATGTATATTTCAATGAAGTGCCCTAACGCTAACACTAGGCGAGGTTTTACATTGATATATTGTTTATTCGACCTAATATTTTGTTGCTAGCACCCCCGGTTCAGATGTATAAGAGTTCTGCTGTAATGGCACTGGATGATATGAACAAGGATGTAAAGTATTGTCTCCTTAATAAGACATCCCCCTTCGAAGTGCTGGTATGCATTGGAGATCGGGAATTTAGGGGTATGGCCACTACAAAGAAAGCCGCCAAAGAAGAGGCGGCAAAACAGGCCATGGCGCAACACTACAACATGCATTATGTACCAGGTAAGGGGAATATGGAATTGTTTATGTTTGATACTAAATGCCCACTCATAGTAAAGTATATAAAACATAACTTAATAGGTCATCTTCGTAAAATGCGGTTCCGATACATATAAACAGTGTTTCTCTACAGTTGTCCCTGATACATTTCCCACCGCGTACTTCAAATTCGTGTGCTGCCATTAAGCTAATCAACAGAGTCATTTCCCTCTCTCTTTCAAGTGTTTCTAGTTGGAACAACCAATAACAATGGCTTTTATATATACGCTTAACTTGGTCTGCATGAAAACCTCGGATAATGAGTACTAGAGATTGAAAGACTTAGACTCATTGAAAGTGAAGAAGACGTTATTTACGCTATATTTAATATAACAAATAAACAAATATGGAAGTGTTCCAACCCTTTTACAAATATTTATATGTATTTAGGGCCGACCGCAGGATATGTTAAATCTCTTATTTTTATTGATGAATAGTTCGACAGTAGACTGCGATTTGTTTTGGTTTGCCTTTCTGACTGCGTCAAATGATATCGCGTGGTTTTTAGTCATGCACGATGTGGTAAATATGAATCATGGAAGAAAGTAGAAAGGTTAGGACGTATCGGAACCGCGAATTATGAATATGTGAAAAAGTTATAATTATCGACTTTCGTTTTTTTTATTTTGCTGTGGAGGCTGCAACCGAATGTCGTTGGAGATCACCTCCTTTCTTTTATTTCTAAGACTTTGTTTATTTATTTTAGCTCGAAAAATTCTGGTTGAATCGAGAGAAACTGGTTCAAATCACATACGTTTATTAGTGTTATCATGTGTTAATGTACTTGACTCATTGTCCTGTATGTAAAGATAGAGTGGAATGTTTTAGTATAGTCCTGAATATGCGCAATCTTTACTATTCTGCAATACGATGAATTCTGCTAAAATAAGTATACATAAAGTACTTAAAATGTGGTTTTTAAGATTTTAAGAGCCATTCTCTGTAAGGACCAAAGTTTTCGAAAAACGATCATCTCAGATTTTCATGATTTTGAGTGTCTTAGCTAAGTTTGACCCCTTGAAAGTAAAAATAACATTTGTTTTTGTATGCGACAATCCGTTGCCATGGTAACGGCCCCATCCCATTTTGACAAGAAAAGGGGGCTCTGACGAGCATGAAATGAACTACTTTCAAGTACAAGTTGCTCAGGTAAACCCTTTCAATTGTTCAATTTTTCATCCAAATTGTAAAACTAGATACCTTGCTCTTTAAGTTGTGTCATGATATTATGGTCGAAAAACTTTTAAAATCATTCAAATTTCAAGACAAAGTTTCATTTTTTTGACATTTTACAAAAACACAAAAAATAATCATTTTCGGCTTTGCATATCAAAATAACCCAGGCTAAGTGAAGTGATTGAATATTGTTGAATGAATGTTTGACTATCTATTAGGAAAATAAAAAAGTCCAGAGATGTTATTTTTGTTTGAAGAAAATAAATCTTATTAAAAATGGTTACCATGGAAACTTCTGCATTTTACATGATTGATGAATAACATAAAGTATTTCAGATCATAGAAGACAGAAACATGTAATTTTTGTATATTATTTAAGCTTTCAATTTTTTGACATTTTTATTGAAATTTAGCCCATAATTCATCATCGGTTGCCATGGTAACCATGTTTAAAAAGAGAAAATTGACACTATGAAAAGCAATTTTCCGTCTTTTCCCGTTATTTCTGTACCTTTTATGAAAATAAGAAAGACAATTTCTTTGTTTCAATCATATAGGATATTCTATTTTTCTAATATCACTAAAATCAAAGGAAAATATATGAAAAATATGAGGATATCTCCATAGCAACGAACCATAGTTATCATCAATAGACAGTGAAATTTTCATTATTATGTTAAAAATTTCATTTTCTATCTTACTTTTTGGGCATATTTCATTGTTCAGATTTGAGGATCACTGACGAGGGTTAAGTACCCGAAACGTGCATGTCTGGTCCATGTTGCCAATTTATCTGTTCTTAAATGATGCTATTCAATTTGAAGACGTTTACATTTATACCACTTGGTGAGTGTCACTGCTGGTGGACCAGGAGTCCCCGAGGGCAAATGTAGCCAAGTTCGATCAACTTCGGTTGATCGTTTCTTCGACGCATTCTAAATTTCTGTTATCAAAATTTCTTGACATTTCTAAAACGTGGGTCCTGTAGCATCATATCCCACCCATCCTGCTACGTCTTTCGGTACGCTTTTTCGACATAGTAACTTTCATACTTTTTTGGCATATTTCATTGTTCAGATTTGAGGATCACTGACGAGGGTTAAGTACCCGAAACGTGCATGTCTGGTCCATGTTGCCAATTTATCTGTTCTTAAATGATGCTATTCAATTTGAAGACGTTTACATTTCATCGTGTATATTTCAAAGTTTAATTGGATTAATTTTTAATTTATAAATGATATGAAGCTTTTAACAGAAATTGTAGAAAAAAAGAGTCACAAAACTTAAGGGAAAATGGTGAATTTTTAAGAAAAATCACGAAAAACTGGGAGATAAATTTTGAAATCATATATTCTTATTTCAAAGAAAGATCTTAACATATAAGATGGTACAAACTTGATCAAACATGCTAATCTTTTTATCAGTTTCATTAATTTTAGAATATTAAGTTATCTTATTTGGAGATCGGTTGCCATGACAACCATGTTTTTCAATGTGTATTTGCCACAATTCCAAAGTTTTTTTTTTACTAATACTCGATGGAAAACGCTATATAGATTTGTGTATACATCTCATTCAAGATTACTGTTTTGTGAAATTTCATTGCCAATTTTTGTGTTTTTCTAATCTATCATCTTTTGGAGTCTCTTCACCTTTTAATATAATGTATGAGATATTTTCCAGGTACTTTGTTTTTCTAAATTTTTTAATTTACAGTAGACAGAAAAGAATGGAAAAAATTAATATTTCTCGATAGCAACACTTCATATTCATGATTTGCACGCTACAAAATTTCCATTATGATTTCTTCTTTATTTTCTATCTTAATATCTCTATTACCTTTGAATTAAATTTTGAGCATTGAATCAAATGTTATGAAGGTTTTGTAGTAGTAAAAGATCCATGAGAATTCAAGGGAAACAGTTTCTTTTTTTATTTCCGAGGGCTGATTGATATGTTGTGAACCTCATATTGATGGATTTAAATTTTATTAGACATTTTGCATTATTTTTCTACATAATCACTTCAGTATCTATACACTTTTGCCACCGGTGTGTAACAAATCCTTATCTTGACTGGTCAGAAAACCAAGGTTCACAACATATCTCGTACATGTAAAAAACGTAAAATTTATTCCGACGGGTCTGGGTTGAGATAAAGGGGGACATAAAAAGTTTTATTTGAAAATATGCAGTTACGACCATAATATTGTCGAATTTGTAAAATTAAATCTCCATATACATCTATTGTAAAAGCACAATACATTGTAGGTGGCGCCAGCGATATGAATTAGAGCTGCGTACCCCAAATTAAAAATGACGTTTTCAACTGGCTATAGCTGCGAATGTATGCGTTAGATTCGCCTGAAAATTTGAATTTATACAAATGAGAACGTAAACTTTCATATGAAAAGAAATATTTTTCATTTAAAAATTTTGTTAAATTGAATAATTTTCAAGGACACCGTACCTTTAAAGTGTAAGTTATAAAAGTTCTGAAAAAAAATCACGTCATTAAAACATGTTTTTTTATAATTTATTTTTTTTTTCATCCAAAAAGACATAATTACATATAGAAAATAAAATGACATTTTCAGGAAATTTTTCTAGCATTCTCTTTCACTCACTCTTTCATTCCATGTACTCCACATATAGATGTCTTTCTTCTAATAAAGAAGTGATATATCATATATACTCATTATCTGCTAATTTAATCAAATTGTTGTCTTATATGTATGTTTTAACCATCAAAGAGAAGGATAGTGTGAAAAAAAAAACAAAAAAACAAAACAAAACAAAAACAAAACAATTAAAGATGAGATAATGTAGCATCACAACGAAGCAACTGTTTATTTCAATATTAGATTTTACAAAAAAAATGAACTGAAACGAAGCAACAATTCTTAATAACGAGCAAAAAGTTCAAAGAAGCAAATGCATGCATAATAAATAAAGTGCGAACTAAAAGAGCTTTCGATATAAGTTTGGTTTATCGATTCTTTGTGCAATGGTTCCCATTGGGTACTTATACAAGATATGAAAAAGTAAAGTAGGTTGATCAAGAAACCATACTTTATAGAGACTCAGTTTCTAATTAACATAACTTAAAAATAACAGAAGCAAAAATAGCATCATAACTCAAATATAACTAAGCAAAGTCATGCAAGCAAGACTTAAGATAACCAATATAATACATGTACATATGTGTAAAGGAGTTACTGATGTCGATGTATAATAATGTAATTCATATAAGAGGCTTGACAAACAAATAAACATACAAAGAATTTTTTAAATATTTTTCTGAACTAACTCAATTTTCACAGAAGATTTCTAGTGATTTCCACCTTCGAGAGAATAAAGTTTCCTTATTATTTTTAAATATACTTTTCTATTTTATAATAGTATCTCACTTCAAGCTTAAATATATTCATTGTGGGTCTACTATTCTTAAATTTCTGTTTATAAATAAAATATTTTCCTAGTAAAATTAAGAAGTTGATTAGGCATTTCTCCGTCGAAAAATTATATCGCTGTCAGATAAATGAATTTCAAAGTTTAATTGTACATTGATCCAAAATTCCTTTGATACGGTACAGTCACAAAGTAAATGTTTTATCCTTTCTCTATGCATTTCACAATATGAACATAAATCAGACTGAGTAATATTAATTTTCTGCAAAAAAGTATTTGTACTAAGAATTCTGTGAATTATTTTATATTGAAACCATCTTAATTTTGTATCAATAGTAGTAATAAATGGTAAAATATTAATAGAAGTTTCTGATCCCTGAGTCCTGTCAAAGTTTTATCTCTTGATGCCATTTTTCAAAGTAGTTATGTTTCGAGGTTAATTTTACATTTTCCATGAATATGTCATATACTGATAGTTTCTGTGATTTATTCTTTATAATATTATTATCTTTAAGTGTTCATTAAAATTTGGTAGAATTATATTTTCCCTATCTCTCAGCCATGGCCAGCTATCTCTAATACTTTTTATTAAACCATAAAAGTGAGTTTTATGCGGTCTAAAATTATATCTTTCACAAAAATCATTATAATTCATAATATTTCCATATGTGTCAAAAAGATCATAAACATAGATAATTCCTTTTTCAAACCAATTTTTATAAAATACTATTTTCTTATCCATTTTTATCTTTTTGTTGTATCATAATTCTTCATATACAGTTTCTTGTGTTTCAGAGTTTTTATTCTGAATATTAATTCTTAACTCATATAAAGTTATTAATTAAAAACGTCTTTCCAAAAAGGGTTTTTTATATATTCATAGGTGGTGTTCAAAAATTCTGGTCCTAATTTATATAAATATTTCTTTTCAGTTCAACACTTGCACAAAATTTCACTTAAAATCGAATCATCCTTTAGTATTCTTTATACCCAAGTTAGTTTCATAGATTTAATGAAAGACCTAAGATGTATCATTTTGAGTCCACCTTGACTATAATTCTGAAAAAAAGTAGTTCTTGCAACTCAGTCTGGTTTGTTATTCCAAATGAAATTGAAAAATATTTTTTGTAATTCATCTATAATTTTGTCAGAAGAGTTTGGTAATGATATGAACAAATGCGTAAGTTTTGGTATCATAATGGTTTTAACAACAGATATTTTCCCAATAGGTGTAAGTATTCTATGAGACCATGATTCTATATGTTTTCTTTTTTATATCCAATATTCTTTTATCAAAATTAAGTGTTTCCATTTCTTCCAAATTTACGCTAAAAATTATTCCTAAGAAAGTGAAGGGTTCATTTGACCAAATCAAAAGAAATTCTGGGAAAATCTTTTCTGCACTTTGTTTCTTATTTCCAATCCATTTTTATTTTTCAATATTTGGTTTTAAACCAGAGAACTTTGCAAACTGATCAAGAAGTGACATTGATGTTTTAAGTGAATTTACTGATCCATCTAGTAGTAGACTAGTATCGTCCGCGTATTGACTTGTTTTAATTTCCAATCCCCCAATAACTATCCCTTTAATATCTTTGTTTCCCCTTACTAATATCCCTTAGATTTCAACACATAAAATAAATATATAAGGTGATATCGGGTCCCCTTGACGACAGCCGCGAGAAATAGTGAAAAAAAGGAGAAGAGATACCATGCTGAATGGCACAAAGTTGAAAATTATTGTTTAAACATTTCAAGTAATTTCTAAATGCAGGCCCAAAATTAAAGAATTCAAAAACTTTATCAATAAATTCCAATGATATCGAATCAAATGCCTTTTCAAAATCAATTAACACCAGTAAACCTTCCTCCCCCCTCTCCTCTAATATTTTCATGACATTATATAAAATTCTCGTATTCTCCCCTATATATCTCCCTTTTAGACATCCCTTTTGGTTTTCGTGAATTAAATATTATAATACTTCTTTCAGTCTTAAAGAAAGGCATTATGAGATTACTTTATATGAAACATTTAATAAGGAAATAGGACGCCAATTCTTAAGTTGATCCCTCGGTTTGTTCCCTTTTGGCAAAATAGAAATTATCCCATTTTTGTGAAATGGAAAGCTTCCCCCTTGAAAACCCCTCTATCATTGATCTGTGAATAAAAAACCTCAAGTCTGGCCAAAAGAACTTGTAAAACCTTGCTGAAAATCCATCTGGACCTGGACTTTTATCATTCTTGAGAGCACGTACTGCGTATCCTACTTCTTTAATACTAATTTGTTTTTCTAAATTTTCTCTATCTTTTTCCCTAAGCAAAGGTACATGGAATTCTCTTAGCTTTTCATTTAAGTTTACATTGACTTATTCATTATCTTTGTTGCTGTAGAGATTCATATAAAACATTTTAACTTCATTTAGAATGTCTTCCTGTTTAGTAATTAGACCTTTTTCTGTTTCTAGCTTAACAATATTCTTATTAGTAAAATTTCTTTTCTCTAATGTGCAGAAATATTTTGTGGTCTTTCGCCTTCTTCAATCCACTTACATCTAGATCTTAGGAACATTCCTTGAAGTTCATGCTTTCTTACATTTTCAAGTTCCGTACTTACTTCTGTTAATCTATCATTTAAAGAGACCTCATATTTTGCATCTAACTTACTTTTCAATTCTTTTATTTCTTTTTCTAAGTATAGTTTAGTTTTATTCTTATGTCTTTTAAGTTCTGCTGAGTAAGAAATAGTCATTGCCCTTATTTTCATGGGCAGAGTATCAAAAAACAATTGGTCAGAAATATTTATCTGCAATAAAAGTTCATCAATGTTTTCTATTGCCATTGGCCTATATAAAATATTCGCGTATTTATACTTTGTATGTCGGATCACATTTTTAACTTTTTCGACATATAGCCAGTTATTTTCTCTTTTATAGACTGGAAAAAATAGATTTATCTTCGTTTGGGCCATAAATTGTAACAAAAGTAATATTGAGCTTTTTCTCTACTCCTAGGTTTATAATTACAAAATTTCCATGATCGTCTATTATTTTTTCATTGATTTTGTATTCATCATTATTATTAAATAAGATGCTTACTCCTCTGAAGTCACTTGTACCATAGGATGAGATGCATTCAAAGCCCCATTGACTTCTAATTAAACTCTCTGATCTGCTAGTAAAGAGTGTGTCCTGTAAACAGTAAATTGATGCTTTCTTAGATCTTAAGTAATTGAATACATCTTTTCTTTTACAAACATCCCCCAACCCTCTACAATTCATTGATAAAATCTTCAAACAATTCATGTAATTTCAGGTTTATCTAATTTATCAATAGTGGAGTTCATCCATCCATTCACACATTTAAAAACAACACATAATTCCACACATCTTTCACACACACTCATCACAATCAAAGAAAAAAACGTTGCTGTAGAAAATAAAGATGGTAATGACGGATCAATCAGCTTTGATCAACAGTTGCTGACGAAAATCTACACGTTTCGACCCTACATGGGCCTTTTTCCAAAATATTTTTAATAAAAAAAACCTATTAGGCTACCAAGTGATTGCCGAATACATGTGTTACCTGTTCTATAATAACCTGTACTAGATATCCCTCGACATTTGGCTTTCGTTAAGAAAGAAAATATATAAATTCTTATACTTCATTGCTTTTGAGTTACGGTACACTCCCGCCAACATATAACAGCACTGGAAATTGATGTGTACCATTATCAATAGGAACCGATATCGGTCCAACCGTGAGTGTCGAATCCGGATATCTGTACAGGTAGCTAAGGTATATAAGAAGCAGTGCAGTGCGACGAGGCGTATCAGAATAACAAGGTTAATAGGTAGATTCAAAACTGTTCAACATAAAGCGATGTGTCACTTACTGATACATAACTCAGTAGGAAATACACTACTCGGAGTCCGAAGTGTCATAATCTGCCATGGATCCGCTGGATTTTTTCTGGATCTTCTTTGCGAGGTCATCGTTGATGTCAAATTTGATCCTCTGTGACCAATCTTTTGTTCGTCCATACACGTGTCCGTAAAAATAGTACGCTTGTTCGATTAATGAATGTTCTTTCAGGCGTTGGATCAATTTCGAATTAGATTCCGTGACATCGTCAGCTAATCGCAAATGTCCGTGCCCTATGACCGCCGATCTCTTGCGCATTATCACTGCCTTAACCTCGCTATGTTTAACTTTTAGGAGTACCGGTCTCGGTCCTGATCTCCTACCCCGGGGATCCTATGCAATGCAACAATATCTTCCTCTCTCAGGGTAATTTTGGCGACATCTTTTAACATGGACAGCACTAATTTTTTGTGTTTTCTTTCTCTACCTCTTGCAATCCGAAAATTTTAACATTACACTTGCGGGAGTACTGTTCGTTGAAATTCGCTTTCGAGTCAGCTTTTTTGGCCATTTTGGATGTCTCCTTTACTATCTACTCCATCTCTCTTATCTGCTTCGTTTTTATGTTCCTTGAGAGTCGAGAACCTGCTCCCCTTCGCCCTGGCCTTTAGATTCGCCAATTATCCGATATTGCAAAAACGTGAAAAAAAAAATGATTCTTCAAAAGTACGCGAACGTTGCAATTCATAACATTCGAACATTAATCACCTTTACTACAGTCCATCGATCCATAAATGAATAATGTTGTGCATCTATGACCTAGTTTTGTCACATTCATGGTACTGTTCTGGCAGATTTGGATCGATGGTTTTCTTATTCGTGTAACATACCTAAATTTTCATTCCTGTAAGCGCGAATCATTACGTACATGTATTCGTATTCCATACCTCGATCTCTATCTTATTCACGCTAATACACTCTGTATTATTGTAACGATAGTCGCAGACATCGTCGCAATCGTCTCTAAAATATCCAGCTCGCCGACTATCGATGCTATCTCTGAGAATCGATTAATCGGAGTAAATACTCTTCTTTGAAAAATGTTCTCTCAGAATGGGAGTCATGACAACGGATTCAAGTTAAGTTATGAAACGATTATCGCTGACGATCAATTGTCGGTCGTTTAAATGGCCAGCGATGAACATTACTAATCGATTTTGAAAATCAAACGCGATTGTCGCCGACATCGCTGATTTTCGGATGGTCCGATTTAGTATCTTGGTTTTGATATATTCGTGTATTCCCTTTTAATACTATTATCATTTTCCTTGTACTTCAAAGTACATACTAGTTAGTGTATGACATTTTCTGTTGCATGGTATTCAAGAAAAAGAAGCTCGAACGAATGGATAGGGTATTCATAGTAGTTATGATCGAAGTGTTTTACTCAATAAACAATTTTATTCAAAGAAAGAATGATATGGTGTTTATTTCAGTTCATTGTTGGTTGCAAAATAAAAAAAAATGTTTTGAATTTTTCGATTATGATAATGAGTTATGCCCATCCGATTATTTCCGCTTATCGATTATGATTCAACTTCCGATTGCCCAACACTAATACTAGCACATACATGTGAGAAGAGTCACATGTATTTCTCTAATCAATGATTATATATGTCATGATAAGAACGGGAGCATGAGAAGTAATTCAAAATACGAAATATTCAAATTTTCTCTATGATGTCCGCTACCATTGACCCGATTGGGACCCTTCGCTTTTATGTAAGAAATACCCCCCCCCCCCCCCACTAATTCCTGTATACGACACGACCTCGGCAAATGGGTGTTACACACTGATTTTAGAAGGAAATTCATGCAATGAATTAAGACATTATTTTTTTCTCATTTTTCAACTCGAGTTTTAGCTGTACTTATTTATATTGAGTCATTGACTTATATGCACCGAAGTGTAGGGAAGGGATTTTAAATTTAGCCGATGTATTATCTCTGTCTAGTCCAGCAACTGACCGCGTAATTGGAGCCTACCGAGGCTATTTGAGCCTACTAGCATATAGGAACACATTTGAAGTACTTATAGATGTCAAATTGAGTCACATCAATGTTCATCCTCATACATCGTTGACAGTGGTGTATCTACGGAAAAATTAAGTGGATGCTTTAATTATCTAGGTCTGCATCAGATATAGAACCGTGTTTTGATGTTGTACAGGAGTATTAACTTTTGATGGGAGATGTTCTGAGAACTTTATTACGAGAAAATCTATGAATGTTACGGTATTTCAGAAATTTTCGGAAAAAAATGAAGAAGCAAACATGGTATGCCTTTGTCTGATCCGATACAGCCTAACGCTCTTCTAGGACAGTTGGGACGTATCGGATCCGCGATTCATGAAGATGGTAAACATGAAGTCTTTCTGTTTTTTTTTTTTTCATACAATCATAAATAATGGCATCAATTCCTTGTGGAACGCTGCAGCTTACATCTTACGCAATTTAAACGAATACAATAAGTAAAAGTTTTACATTGAAGACATGCTTACTGTAGTTCCAGGACGAACATGTTCAGCCTGTGATTTCGAGCAAAGGCAAAACAAACACGGACTGTGCTTAATGAATTGTACACATATTGTATTTATAGAGATGTTTGAAATATGTTTTAATTCTTTGAATTAATATTTCACACATTTTCTCAATGTAGAAATATCTCTATTTATTTCTAATACTTAGTAATTCATGGAACTTGTCCTGACATTATGCGATTTCATATGTGAAAATGACGTCAAATGACGTCGCATACAATATACCATACCCTCAATTCACATTAAAATATTTTGCTTCAGCAAGACCGTAAATCACAAAGTTGGCCAGTTCTGAATTGCTGAAATATGGTATTATCAAAATATAAAAGATGAACGTTGTGGCAAATTAGGCCGATTTTGCCGTTCGTGGCTCTGGTCCTTAATAAATAATTTTTCAAAAGATATTTCAAAACTAACCTTTTGACCATTCTTTAAAATATCTTGCTGTTTGTAATTCTCATCAAGACAATGATGTATATGATGTGAAAACTTCAGAAAATTTGTTAAAGTAGAGCAATTTTAACATAACAGAGATGGATTTAATACGAGAGTTGTAATCAAAGTAGGGAGATAACTTTAAGGAATGGAGGAAATATATTGCTATGTTGGAATACCCTATCGGTAACTTTTCTGCTGTCATAATATACATCATGTAGTTTTAAATTCATGCATGTATTGTACTTTCATTATATAATTTTGCACTACAATATATAAAACTAAATAACTTCTCATTTGTCTTAGCAAATATGCAACGCCACTCAAAGAGGTCACATTCTTCCTCGTATGCTAGGTCAACAATTGTTGCCAGAGGTAAGGTCATATCGCTTATTTTTTAGGCGCTTAACGTCACACAGAACGATTTATGACGTAACCGATTAAAATCGATCTGCTCTGTCATACGTAGATTATTGCTGCAATATGGCGTCTACGATATTGAAAATCATTTTAGCGACAGAGTAAATGATTATACCACCCGGACACGAAGTTTAGGGGGTATATAGGAATCACCCTGTCCGTCCGTCTGTTCTTCCCGTTAAGAAGTTTTGATAGCAGATTTCTTTTATACTATTAATGGTAGGCCTTTCATATTTCATACACACATTTATCATAAAGAGTACTACATTTTGGTACCATGACTTGTGACCTTCACCTTAACTTTGTGTCTATGTAAGAAATAATGAATTTCATAACCAGAATAATAGTATTTTGGTTATGAAGTTCTGAAACAGGCATACTAAGTACTACATTTTCATACCAAAGCATTAAATCCTTAATGAGAGTTTCAATTTGAACAATTGAACGTTGTGTCATTAATGGTCCCGTTTATTGAAAAACGTCCTGCAGGGGTATAATTCTTCCACTTTAGGGCAGTTAGACGTAACCGATCAAAATCGTAAATGATTACGTCACAATAGTTGATTAGAATACAAGTAAAAGTTACACGTTGGAAATCACAGCCTCCCTATTATTTTCCGATAATTGCCGCTATCGGAAGATAATGACTCGGTGTGGTATTTTACCTTATTTCCGTATTTACTATAAAATTTAAGATAGTTATTTTGTTTAAGTTAAGTTTAATACATTTTTCACAAAATGGAACAATTAATTATTTAATTCTTGATAAAAAATCTTTTTTTTTTCATTTATTATTTCAATCATATGTAGTCATACAAATAAGGACTTGACTTCGGTCATTATGCCATTATAATGACCTCAACCAAGTCCATAATTGTATAACTAAAGGAAAAGTCATTACATTATCGCTATAGCTGGAGTACCTACTCAGTTTTTACTTTAATCGTGAGTTAAAGAAGATCCTGACGATAATCTCAACAGCACTCACAATAGAGCACTATGTTGAGTATCGACGGACCCCTAGCAAGCTCAAGTTGGGATCAGGTGCCCGGGAGGAGTAAGCACCCCTGTTGGCTAGCCGCACCCGCCGTCGATGTTAGTGAAGCATGGAAATAAAAATATATAAAATTCATGTACTGTCTGAACTTATGTCTACATAGAAAGTGCTATGTTGACAATTGCAGGGAAGTATATTCAAGAGAGTTAAAGAAGATCCTGACGATAATCTCAACAGCACTCACAATAGAGCACAAAATTAAACATCGACGGACCCCTAGCAAGCTAGATGTGGGACCAGGTGCCCGGGAGGAGTAAGCATCCCCTGTTGGCTAGCCGCACCCGCCGTCGATGTTAATGCACGATGAAGAACACAGCATATAAAATGCATGCACTGTCTGACGTTATGTCTATATAGAAAGTGCTATGGCGACCATGTCAGGGAAATATATTCAAAACACTTACTGTCAAACCCCTCGCGGGGAACTTTTTTACGAGCTCCACACGGCAAATGGCCATGCAACTTTAAAAGTTTTATGCAACCATATATAAAACCACTCACCAAAAAAAAGAAATATTTGTTTTAAAAAATGATAAAAACAGCGATTTCTACGTAGAATCGGATTTCCTTGACTTCAGTTAAACACCTAAAATTTAAATAAGTAAAGACTACCTTTCACTCTTACCATGTAACTGTAAAATTTCCAATATTTTGATTAATGAAAGGAAGCCATTTGAAAAGAAAACAAACAAACAAAATGTGTACGTCCCAACTGAGACCTCGGACACAAGAGGCAATCTTGTTCACCACTGTGCCACGACAACCTTGGAGATGAAAAGAAAGAAATATGTTAGTCGAATCTTATCTGAAAGACGCCTAGCACTCAGATCAAAATATGTATATTTGCTACTAAATCTAGCATAACGTATCATTTGCGATGGGAATACGCCATAAGGAGGTGATGAAGGGATATTGCTACTCAGAACAGGAAAGTTTGTAATGCTGAAACTAAAGTCGTCACGTTTATCATAGAGTGATGTATTCATGTTACCATCAGTGTCATAGGATAGCATTACATGGTCATCTTGCAGTGAGGAGGTTATTTAGCAAAAACTTCTTAGTGAACTTTGGGAAAAGTCGAATGGTGTACACACGTAATCCGGATAACTACGCTGTCCAATTTCGCCACAGAGAGCTCCTTGATCTCGTTAGATTATGCTTACTTTTTTTTAGTTTGCTGTTTCTGTGTTGTATTTAGGTGTTCCTTTTCTCTTTTTAAGCCTCGTGTTTGCGCATGTCTGCTCTGTGTCTTTGCTGTCTCTGGGTGCTGCAACCGAGTTATCTTGTAGATCCCATACTTTTTTTTTCTTATATTAAAGAATAAATACATCAATGGTCAATAATCGAGAATTATTTAGCCGTAGATGACAAACACATATTGACATGGATTTATTCAGGGAATGCCTGTTTACTAGATAATAATTAGGGCTGGCTCGATACTCCGATTCATCGCGATATTTCTTTTGCGATCCAAGTATCGATACATCCTGACGATAAAAATTTAAAATTTATAATATAATACATGTCTAAATATTCCGGATTAAGTTTAAATCCAAATTTCTTCAGTTAACACATATATCCAAGCATGACAAAATGATAACCATTGATTTTTAGTATAATTTTTCGTGACTTCTTTATTGTTATTTAAATAATTCAAATAACAAACCGTTTATTTATTTTTTATCTTTAATCTCGGCAGAATGCTAGTGTTGAATGAATATAACATGTTGAATGAAAAAAGCTACTTATATGATGAATATAAATACTATGTTTTATTAATTAGTTAAGTACCGCGATTTGTATCGTATCGGATATCAGGTATAGTGACACGTATCTGATGGGCTAGGTGCAGTATCCTCCCAGCCCTATTCATAATATGCATTAACATTGAAGTTTTATTTCTTTTCAGATTGTACCGAGAATCCCCCAATTGATCAAAGCAGTAACAGGTATACTTTATTGGTTCTCTATCTATTTTTTGCAGTTTAGTAAAGGGGTAGGGGCAAAAGTGACCATTTTTGGCCCCAATCTGTTTTCTGAAAAGGTTCTATTTTCTTATTCATAATGCTTCATCTGAACAAAAAAGGACACATTTTATGTGATTTCTCGCAAAACCCCACCTTTTAGGGCAAAAGATTGAAAATTGAGCCCTATGTCTTCACAGTAGAAATTCAGATTTTCGGTAAGGGACATACCTTCAGTTGTAAGCCCAAGAGCAAGGGCATGTTACAGATTCAAACTCATATAGGAGATTCCTTTTTATATTCTGAAGTATATGGAGAGTATAATTTTCTTACACGCGCTTGCTCTATATATACTATAAACTTTAATATTGAAATCTGGTTGCTATCATTTCACCACTAAAGGTGGTAGTAGTGAGCAATTTTGGCGGGAAACAACACTCATATTAATTAATAATATCTATTTTCGATTCAATTTCTATAAACAACAATATCTCTACCCTTATTTGAAAGATAAAAAACAATAAGAAAACAATTTTTGAAAATAGCAAAAAATGGGGCCAAAACGGCAGATTGTGCCCCTACCCCTTATATACTCTCATTTTGGTAAAATTACACATGTATATTTCATTTCATATAAATTTGTTTGTTTATTTTATTATAGAATCACTTTTATTCCTGGCAAAACACTACATTTAATAAAATCGTATGTAGTTATTCATCAAACAATTTTTAAAAAGCTTTAGGATGACCTTAGTCTTCTTCTGACAATGATCAGATTCCAACGAGACACTTAGTTTTCGCACATTATCTGGCGATACGGGTAATTTCTAATAACCTTGAGTTCTACATTGGTTCTCTTAAATTGTGAGAAAGGGGATTTCAATCTCCAGAATTGCTGAACTAGACCTCTGATGTGAAAGTTGCTAGTTCTTTGGATCTGCATTTCCAAATAAAATAGACAAAAATAAAACATTTAATTTGGTTCACTCTTTTACATCTGACACCATACATACATTCGGATGTTACTGATTAACAGCAAAATTGATTTTACTAAGAATAGAGATGTACTATACAGCATGTACATTTGAATCAGTGATTGAATCGTAAAATTGAATAATAAGGAAAATCAAAAGTGAACATTTATTTTTCATTCATATTTTATTCTTTGCACCTGTCTTGTAAATAACTCAGGTAAGAAGAAATGCACATAGAAATTATTCAGTTTTTTTAAGACAATCAGCCCAAAACTTCATCAAAATAAATCCGCTCAACAAAAAGTTTTTTTAAGAGTCCATACAACGTAATCACACCATGGCTTTCCATATACAGTCATCTGATCTTGAACCTGAAAGAAGTAGCTGTGTGTGTGTTTCAGCTTGATATCACCGGTACTGTCGACAAAACAATAGAAATCAAAGTCTTTAGAACAATCATTTGTCTGCAGCAGGACATTTGATTTCCAGCAATCCCTATTTGCCATTTATAGAAACAATGCCATCTGGACTTGCTCCTAGGTGTGGATACTTTGTATTAACTATAAGCCCACTCTCCTTCACAGTGTCCTAATGTTTTTTTTTTCATTGCATACATCCGTCTTGCAGCAGACTCGTGTGTTTTTCCCCAATTTATTTTAGAATTTATTGTTTCAATTGGTTCTTGATATAACAGGCTTCTTAGTAGATATTTTGGACAAATATTTTCCCTCCTTTTGCACACAACTCCGACATTTGAACTTGTGATCCTCACGTTTCTACACTGCGGCCAGTTTTCATTTTTACTCTGTCCCATAGTGAGTTGTTCGATTAAACATATTCGGACTCATTGACAGTTAAAGGTACACCCTGTCTAACAGGGATTTAACTGTCAATATTGAAGTTTTACCGTAAATAGCTTTTAAGAACTACCATTTGAACATCTATATATTACTTACATAAAATATCTCTCACATTTTTGTTTTATAGACGTTTTTACTCTCTGGTACACACGATTTCGGTAAACTTCGGAAATTGTTATTTGCATATACAGTATGTAGAAATATGTCACGTTTACCATGGTCAAAGTGAACACGCTACCACGATCAGCCAATCGCTTGAATGAACTTCACATCGTGGGATTACTACGAAACATGTAGTAAACCACGTATACAGTCTTTTTGAAATTCTCTCTAAAAAACTAACTCACTAATATTTCATTAATTGCAAATAGCCGCCAAATACAAGGTTGATATCATGTATAGATATCATGTTCCATTCAAATCACCACTTTGAACGTGGATAATCGAACACTTTCAAATGACTAACAACGTGTAATAGTGAATGACGGCTTGAATGGGAGGCAGGTGTAGTCTGTTATACACATGTGCGTTTGTTTACCAAATCCTGAATGAAAATTAACCTTAATTTAGTTATGATTTTTTGTTTTTTAATATTTGATTTAGACTGTGAATATATATATTATATATAAACATATCAAAATTACTGTGGATATATATACATGTACACGTCAAACTTATATATATACTTCTCATAGATAATAATTAAACGAGAACTATACATGTACATGTGCACTGTAGATCCCTTTAGCTAATTTTCCCTCAGACTTGTCAGAGTTTTATATTCACGGTCGTCCTCTAAGCTAGGTCTTTATAATTTTCAAATACCAAGCCAATACTCTTGTTCATTACAATTCTCTTTTCAAATTTTGATAACACCGATTGTCGATTCATTTTCGTCCCACGTGTTATCCGTCAGCCATGTTGTAACTTGTTTTGTCTTGATTCAGTACTAGCTTTATGCAAATAAGTTCTTACACGTGTTCGCAATCGGTCTTCTACGGACAAAAGTGGGTTATATTAGGGTACCCATTTTAGAAGCAATAATTTATCATAGCTCGGTAGTGAGGGCATATGTGACTATTGTAACCAGTCAGTTTTTAATTTCTAAGCATGATAGACTCGTTTGCGTTAAAATTTTAACAAAAGTAGTTGATTCATTGTTTGATCTTGACGAGACCTTTTGTACCTTTAATGGATCAAAATAATTATTCATCTTCTCAGTAACTTCAGTACTACTCAAGTCTACAGAATCGTGAAACACAAAATTAATAATATGAAGCAGAGGAATACACACGGTCTGCTTCCCAGGAATCTTTTGAACAGCAAAATTTGTAAACCAACCAGCATCTGACGAAAGCTCAATAACCTATTCTTAAATCGGTTTATGTTGAAGGCTGAACAATAATTTAACGTTGATCGTCTCTCCTCGTTTATCTGCTTTCCTCCTCATGATTTGATTGCCCAAAAGAATATTTTCTGAATTTCATATCAACAGTTTTTTGAGACTTAACTTTCGTTTCCTTGGTTTGCTCCACAGACACTCGACTGATGTGTAGGCCAATAGTCCTTTGTTCATTTTTGTCCGCAACGCCCACCAATGCACACAGTATTGCTGATACATGATAACATGTTTCTCCAATCCTGTAATAAAGTATTTACACTTAATCAATGAAAATTTTAATAGCAATATTTTAGGTATAATAAGTCTGGCTTCGCTATTTACAATTTTCTATCCATACAATCATACTTTCGAATATTATCTTTATGAAAAATATAATTTGAATTTTGATTCAGAAATTTGAAAGTCTTATTGGTTATATTGTTTCACACACAAGCCATCAAGTCCATCCCTTCCCCCAACTGAAAAAGTAATGAAGAAGGGGCGCTGGTTAATAATAACATACATATACCCGATATAGGGATTTGCAACAATCCTGCATATATGACAAAATTGGGAATGTCATTTTAAAACATCATAAAATGATCTATCTATGTTTCTTCTCCTGATTTTCTTTATTTTTTGTATAATTTATATATTTGTTTGCAATTTACATGATCAATAGAATGTCTCACCATGTTGTTCAGTTACATGTAGCTGTCAAGATATTTCCTGTCACTTTAGGAGTGCCCATCCACAGTATTCTGGTGTCTGCTTCACATTTCATGATGTCAATGATGGAAAAACTTTACATCTTACTGAGCAATGGGTGCAATCTTGGCTGATTTCATTATATACCAGTGATTGCTATATGTTTATCCTCAAAGAATAATTTGGACTCCAAATCAGAAAGATATTTCAAATCCAAACTAAGTAAATTACATGAAAAATATGTCTTTGCACCAGCTGATAAAGCAGCCAACAACACCATTATCGTTTGAAAACGTTACTACATATCAACTTTGATTTCGGAACTTTCGTCTACTAATACATATATCAAAAGCAATGAAAGTGCATCTAACATTTTAGGCAAGCATAACAATGAACTTTCTTCATTCAATATCTCTATTTCTAAATTGGATCTCCCAACACTATATTGCATACCGAAACTGCACAAGTCTCCTTACAAATTTCGATTTATTGCTAATTCTAGTAACTGCTCCACTACAATTTTGTCTAGAAATCTAACGTAAGCACTTACTGCTATTAAAGAACACATAACTAGATATTGTGAAACGGTTCTAAACAGGAACGATGTAAATTTATTTTGGTCTATTAAGAATTCAGGGGATGTGATTGAAAAAATGAAATCTGGAAATTTCCAAGCCAATACGATTTCTTCATACGACTTCTCCAATATGTACGCCACACTTCCTCATGACAAAATTAATGATCGATTATCTAATCTCATTAAATGGTGTTTTGATCGAGAGCGAAAAACTTACATTTGTACATCTGAACGAAGGGTTTTTTTTCCTCGACAGACTACAAATCATGGACATGTAGTGACCTGTGTAATGCCTTGTCCTTCCTCTTGGACAATATTTATGTTAGATTTGGTGAGGATCTATACAAGCAGGTTGTAGGAATTCCTATGGGTACTAACTGTGCGCCTCTTGTTGCAGATTTATTTTTATACACTTATGAAAAAGAATTTATCCAAAATCTTCAAAAGCAAAGAAAATTTGATGAGCTGAAATGTTTCAATAATACTTCTAGGTATCTGGATGATATTCTAACCATTGACAATCCTGCTTTTGAATTATATAAGAATGAAATTTATCCACAAGAATTAACCCTTAACAAGGCAAACCTTTCAAATACAGAAACACCCTTTTTGGACCTAAATATCAAAATTGTAAACGGAAAGATTCATACAAGTGTATATGACAAAAGGGATGATTTTGGATTCAACATAGTAAATTTCCCTTGGCTTGACGGTGATGTTCCAAGATTACCGTCATACGGCATTTACATATCACAGCTCATCCGGTACGCTAGAGCATGTACTGATATTTTGGATTTTCACAATAGAAATTTACAAATTACCAAAAAACTTTTACGTCAAGGTTTCCGCTTTCATAAACTAGTTAAGACTTTCTGGAAATTTTACAAAAATTACAGTCAACTTCTTTTAAAATTCGGATCTATACATGCAACAGATTACATTACTATGGGTATAACACAACCTGTCTTTTATGGTGATATGATAAACAAAATAAAAAGGATCAAAGATAGGCAGCATAACCATCGAAAATGCGTCAGAATCATCAAACGCCTTTTATACCGTGGATATGATCCTAATGTCACCAGACGGACACTAGGTTTGGTACTTGACTAATCTACAGTCTTGTACAAGCGCATCCTTGAGACTTGCACTCTGACTGACTGTGACGACGGGACTCCATGACAAGCCCTGTACAAACCTCTTTAGAGAAGACAGGGCCCCGACCACCTGTCCTCTCTGAATGTCAGTCGGACTCCTCGGGTGATTACATACATGAGCTCACTGTATTACGCATGCCCTTTTTTTATATCCATTTACATATTCATCTGTGTCTCTGGGGCCTCTGCGTTTCGCGGTCTTGTTTGTGTGATGTCATCTTACAGTGAGGAGGTTGTTTTACACCACAATTGTACGTTCTTAGAGACCTCTGGGTAATTGGAGAAGTGAGAGGGTTGTGCGCACGTAATCCAAGATAACCACACCATTTGCTACTTGCGTGACAGATGGCCGTCCAAAGTCGGCATCGGTTACCCATTGGTCTCGTCGGTTTATGTGTAGTCTTTTGTGTTTGATGTTTACATGTCGTGTGTCTCTTTTCCGTCTCGTGCTGTACTCGTCTTTTGTGTTTTTGCATCGGGTGTTTTGGTGTTTTACTGTTGATGCTGCAACGGGGTCTTGCTGAAGATCTCCTCCCTTCTGGCATTTTACATTCATTTTTTAAACGAAGTAGTTGTAAACATCTTAATCTGTGAGATCAGGAACACACATCAAGTCCTTAGACCAGCTCGAAATTGTATCGGAGTCTGGGATAGGTTGTCCATTTGGGAATGTTTTACTGCATTGTTCTTAGGTTCTTTCATTATTATAAGCCTTTGTCACTTTTAAAACTAAAACACCTCTTGTTCGTTCAATGACTTGATTTTCTAATGTTATTAAATACGTAAACTACCTGCTACCTTTCACATACTACTGTCAGCTTGCGTGAGTAGTGTACATTTTCATTGCACACGTTCACAAGGAATAGTCTTTAAAGTAGAGGGTCTTACAGGTTTCAAGTTTTAAACATTTCTGTGAGGGTAACTACGACTATTTCAGGAATTTTACCAGCTTGTATATTCTTTTCTCTTTCTAGAATCAATAAGAAAAATGTATTTATATGTATCCACCCGAATTTTTGTTGTATAGCCGTATAAAGTTTACATTCTGGTCTATGGAACATGTAAACAATATGCTTTATTTCAATTCAAAAGGTAACGAGAATAGTTTGCATGGTTTCTTGCTTTGTGACTGGAAACCTAAATTTTAGGGATATCCGCGTTTGTTTTGAAAAATATTATTATTTCCAAAAACTTTAAGAAAATAATAACCATCACCAGTAAGAGTTACATTTCCAAAATTAAAGTTCACTCTAGAAGAGAATTTTTGTAATTCAAAATGCCCTATGACTGAAAGTGTTTTATCTTCAGGTCTATTTTAATTCGATGGAAGTTTTTCAATGCCCCTGGTGCTTTAATAACTAAATATATGCAGATATAATTATCTAAGTTTAATTTACAACCGATGTACACCAAAATACGGTAACAGTAACTTCCTGCATTTTCTAGAGCATCAAAATAAAGGGGTTGGGTCTTTTAAGAAATGCAAAAAAATGCATAATCGTAGAAGTTTGTCCTTCATTCTCAGAATTAAGGAGAAATTTCTATGATTATGCTTTTTAGGGGGAGGAGTAGCCAACACCCTCGCCATCTCTTTCGCCTTGCTCGCCCATCGAAGATGAACGTAGAGTTAACGAGAGAAGGGCTATTTAAAAGATTAAAAGAGGGAGGGATGTTACCAAAACGAAACTACAGAACTCACCGGGACCAATAATGTAAAGGAGTAGAGCCACGCAGTCGGTATAATGGCCTGGTAATTTCGATCAAAATGAAACATGATATCTTGCATCTGGATTTCATTTTGGAAGATTGCTTCTTTCGAAAAACGCGCGAAAAGCGATAAACGGAAATCAAATGTAAAGTTGTAAATGTTAAAACCCACCACAGTTCCCGATTCTTCCATAATTTTGCAAATATATATGACGAATTTCTTTGATTTTTACATAGAGCGGTAACTTCACCGGCAAGTCTGTTAACTAAAATACCTTCTGTAGTTTAAAAGAAAGCTATTTGCACAAAGAAATCTACCGGCGACGCGGCCGCAGATATCGAAAATTTAACATTTTACATCATATCATCAGCATTATCTGCAAGCGTTCTGCAGGCAAAACAGCGTTAAATGACGTCATATGTGACGTAACATTGTCCATGCACCATAGTAACGCTTGTTTATCATTTTTAATAGAATTTTTTATTTCCTTATGTTCTTAAATCATCCTTCTCCTTTCCTACCAAGACATTTAGAAAGGGATGTCGTCCAACTCTTGACTGTAATCAATTATGAATGTGTGTACAATGGTAACGTAAATGAAATAAATGCTTGATAATATCTATTTGTTATTCACAATACCCATATACACATGACATATGAAAATGCTATCACTTTATAGAAATTGTTGATTTCAGTTTTTCGCAACGTCAGCTATATGCGCTTATCTAGAGGTTGAGAGGGAATACCCCTTTTGTATTTGTCTTATTTCAAAATCAAGGGAACCCATCCGCGTACATGAAAATGTATGAGCCTCTCATAAATATAGAGGTTTCTACTACACGAGTTTTGATTTTACGGGCACCAATGCTTAAAGACGAAATATTTGTTATTTTTTCATGTTAATGTAAGCTGAAGGGAAATTATATCTTTATTGTGTTTTTAGATAAGATTACAGAAGAAAAGCTTTTCTTAGCGACCAATGAATTCTAAATGACATTTGTGACCTTGAAGTGGTTTTGTTTTGTTTTGGTTAAGGTTGTTTGTTTGTTTGCTTTTTTTTTGGGGGGGGTTGTATTTTTATGTTCCGTGTGATTGACGTTCCGCAACAAATCGTGATATATATGTACTGTTTTAACACGATAAAAGTCTTTTTTATTCGTAGTAAATATATGAATTTACGAAATATGGATAAACGTATTTGCAAATAATAGTTAAACATAGACTTGCAAAAGTGCAGTGGCGGTTATAATGGGGACGCACCTCCTCTAACCTTCTAAAAAAAGTAATGATTTTTCCATTCTTAATTAACCTTCAGATATTTTACGATTCTGTCCCAAAGGAAAGTCATCTAGCCCAAAAATTAAATTTCAATTTCGACAATAAATGTTTTGGTTCCTCCTGTACGGGGAAATCATAAATCCACTCCTGAAATAGGAGGATGATCAAGGATGTTATTTTGAAACAAAGGAGGGGATCTCCAACAACACCAGGTTGTAGCACCCACAGCAAAACACCCAATGCAAAATCACAAAGCAGACAAGCACAAAGAGACGCGTAGGGGACAAGGAACATCAACTCACAACACAGAAACATCAAACACAAAGGACTACACATTAACCAACGAGACCAATGGGCAACCGGTGCCGACTTAGGACGGTCATCTGCCAAGGAAATAGCAGAAGGTATGGTTATCCTGGATTACGTGCGCACAACCCTCCCACTCAGAGGTCTCGAAGAACGTACAATTGTGGTGTAAAACTACCTTCTCAATGTCAGATGACCACACAAACAAGACCACAAAACGCAGGGGCCCAAGCAACACAGATGAATATGTAAATGGATATAAAAAAGCACCTTTGTTGTTGTTTTTTTTTTTCTTTCAGCTTTGTCTTTTTGTCATCGGCAAACTGGACGGCTTTCAAAGGGAAATTGGTTTAAATAGATGCAATATTTGCAATATACGGGGACAGAAACATTTTAATCGATGATTTTACATAGTAAAATTCAAAACAAGACAGAAAGTAAATCATTTCCCCACAGGATCGCCTATACAATGGCGGTCTATTCATTTCTCCGGGTACTTGTACATGTACTTTCCTTTTTTTATACAACATCGAATCATTTTTTCTAATCGAATCTGTTTGAAACTGGTCAGACAAAATGAATGAACTTAAGGGTCCAAACAACTAAATTGTACGTCTATTTCCTTTTCATGATATTAAGGTAACGCTAAACACAAATTTGGACTTACAGATTTAATAAGATTTTTTCGCTTATTTTCATGATACATAATTATACAATGTTATACATCAAATTGATTGTCATGAAAAGCTGCATACAATCATGGTATCAACTTCTCTTCACAGAGCCTTGTCTTGGAGTAATGTCATTTTTTCACTCCTTCCCTTTCACACAGTTTAGCAAGGTTAAAGTGGAAGGGAAATATGCTTTTTCAGTTTTCATTTTTTCAAATACATTCAATATTTTGAATCAAAAACTATTCTTCTCTTTAAAGAAATCGATCAGATTCAGCATAAAATAGATGGGAAAAGGCTCAGATTTTTCACATCGACCTCGGTGATCTTCGCAACTATCCGTGGTCGATGTCATATAAACCGAAGGCAAAAATGTAAACAAACAAGCATGCAGTTGGTTAATTACTCCTTAAAGATTACAGATAGACTTTTTTGTTAGTCAAAAAATAAGTTGATACATATGAAGCAGATATTTCAATTTACAATTTAAGAATTATCTAAATATGAAGGTTAAAGCGTGTTATTTTCTAAAAATGTCCGATTTACTGTTCGTATATAAAAATGACAGTTGTATGCATGAGTAATTGTATACTACACATTTCGCTTATCCAAGCAAGTCTACCTTGAGTAAATCACAATTTTAATACGTAACTCATTCATAAAACCAATTATCGAATAATTCATATACGTCACATATCAGTCCAATGAAATCTTTTGATTTCACTAGGGGCATATCACTCGCGCTTACTGCAAATTTTCCGAAAATTATGGAAAAATACAGTGTTAAACACGTGAAGAAAAAGACGCTTAATCATACTTTGATCAGTTAATTGTCATTTTCTTTAGAAAAAATCGAAAAACCGCCATAATTCCGGTCTCCTTTAAGATAACAGCTTCCACCTAAACAATGCAGAATTATTGATGGTTAAAATTAGGTCTAGTGCAAGCTAGATGTGAGTTTTAAATATATTCAAAACAAATTGTTATAATCTGGCCTGAAATTAATGATATAAAAATCTTAAAATGTCGGCCATATTGGGGACTACGTTCATGTTAAACAACGTATGGTGTCCTTGCAGTGCCAACAATTTATTTGAATTTATGATCCAACAGTTAAATCATCGTTACCTGACATTGTACATGTATATTGATTAAGAGACTAGCATGTATATACTAAAATGAATAATTACGATATTCAAATAAAAGAGAAGATGAAAAAAAAGGGGGGGGGGGGGGGTCCTTAATGAAAATCACCAAGTTGAAATGAATCACTAATCTCAACAAATGTTTTATTATGTACTGTATAGAAGTTACTATTTCAAGAAAACTCACTTTATTAAGCATTTAATTTTTTTCCAAGCAAATATAAAATGTAATATATGGTGACAATGTGAATTTTCTATTACTGTTTTCAGGAAACATTCATTGTAAATTTTTTTTTAAAAAAGATGAGCTTTTTTTATTTATCACAGTCCATTTTTCACACTGTATGTATATATATACACATGATCACCCACCCCCCCCCCCCCCCCCCAAAAAAAACAGAAAAACAAATAACAATTTAGACACAAGCTGTTGATAACTTTGCTTTATACTTACTCATATTCTATCTTTCATCTGGAAATATCTGTAATAAAGCTGAATGTGCAACAAGAAAAAACTGAAACATTGATGAAATTTGTAAGCAAATGTCAAATTTTAAGAAAAGTTTACATTTCTCCTATCTTTTTGTGACATTTTGTTTAATGAGTTATTATATACAAATTGATCTCCTTCATTTTAGATATATACATGTATCAATTATCAATTTTTTTCACAGTAGACTTTATCAACATTTACCTATTTACCTAGTTAAATGCATGAGTCTGAATCTATTTCCATCTAAACTACATACAAACAATATTTTCACTAAAATGCTAGGTTGCTTAAAAATCCCATAGAAAAAAATGTTTGTATAAAATTAAAGACATAACAACTAGCTAGCCGTGATCCGTTGTCCAGTTATTCCCCTCGTCGCATGAACCAATAAAATTGTCACCACGCCGCGAGGTGATAATTCGATTGGTTCATGCGACTCAGGGAATTACTGGACAACAAATCACAGCTATCTAGTTGTTATTTCTATTCTTATATTGTTCTGCATAGGCTCTATAGCACGCGTACGTGCATGGGTGGAGCTTAGCAAACTGGAAGTTTGTTGAAGATTTTACACCAGGCGAGTTCTACAGTACATAAAGGGAGAAAATCTCAAGTCATGTTAGAATTTTATTTCTATAGCACCACTTCTTTCTGAAGTATAAGGGGGGATTTTAAACTTCTTATCACTTATAATGTAATTTATGTGAATAAATCACATACTGAATGTACGTTAGGTATTCAAGAGAAGTCCATTTTACAACCATAGTTGTTCATTCATCCTCAGAAATACACAGGAATTCTGTACAGGAATAAACTGCAAAGGGAAAAAATATCAAAAGTATTAAACATATATATGCATTTATAGATAAATATGACGATATGTAAGCCCACTGTCGAATAATGTTATAAATTCATCATCAATCTATCAATGGGTATTGACTGCTTTATATTGAATGTATGAATATTTTGATCTTCATGTATGATTACCCTTATTGCAAGATTACACAAAACTTATAAATCATTTTGAAGTTGTAATAATTAATAATAAGAGCAAGGCAAATCTGCTTTAAATGACAGCATATTTTAGAATATATGATATTTATTGGCTCCAGACAGGAATATTGTCCGATTTGCATTGTCCTGATAGACCAAAAATGACGGTAATTGAAACCAAAATCAAAACAATGTATATATTGTAAGACCATATTATCCGTCTGAAGTCTTATTAAGAACTTTCTAATACTACATATCATGTATTAATCAATAAATTGTTTGTAAAATGCTGTTGTAAGGATTTTTTCTAACATTCTAACTTTCACATTTGTTAATTGAACTTTAAAAATTGTTCCAAATCGAAATGTATCAAAAAGTTGTTGAAAGTCTTAATACAAGATTTCAATTATAATACTGTAAGATGCACGACACATCTCCTTGAACTACATAATGTTTGCATGTATCCATGTCAATCTTAGACTGTATGTAGCAGCAGTACATTTGAATATTCCCTTTCGATATCAAATATATTGAAAGGCCTTTTTGCTTCACGATTCTTTCCACTCCACCAAGCACATATTGAATTCCTAAAAAGATCAAGCCAAT
Source organism: Pinctada imbricata (assembly GCA_033119305.1). Lineage (NCBI taxonomy): Eukaryota > Metazoa > Mollusca > Bivalvia > Pterioida > Pteriidae > Pinctada > Pinctada imbricata. The sequence continues at coordinate 2,169,073 of VSWD01000011.1, forward strand.
TTGTATTCAAAATACAATTCAAAATATGTCTTCAGATTTATTCAATTTGGTTTTCATCATAAAAAGTTTGAGACATTTTCATATTTTCAGCATAAATATGATGTATGCAAAAAATATACAAAGTGATGTCATACTCATTGAATTTGACGGCAATCATACCCAGTTACACCATATAATTAAAAAAATCTGGTGTAGCCAAATACCCGGAGCTACTGAAAATTTAGCAACGCAAATATCTAGTAGAAACTGTCTTTAGGCTAGTGGTATAAAAAGTAATATATTGGAGTCAATGAAATATATGGTGTGTCAAAATTTTATGCAAAATTAAAGGTTTTTTTTTTTGGTACTTTACTGTAAAAAGGCAGCAAGTCTGAACAAAAGTATTTGACGAGTTGTTTCTGGTAGTTTAATTCATATGGTACATGTATTCTGTATAGAGGTGTGACAATTCCCCCAAAGATTCCATACTGTTTGATAATTTTGCTCAATTCCAAGGTTCATACGGAAATTCTATACCAAAATTCCATTACTTTTTCATGACTCAAAACGCATTTTCAATGACTTTGTAGACAGACACGCGGCTTATTCATTAATTTCTATGACCATTAATTATATGAAACAAAACTAAACAATTTAATCTAGTCATCCTTAGAAATTAAGCATTCTGTGGCATGACCGGTTGGAACTTGTTGACTCAAGTGATTGAGACGAGTCGACAAAAATTTTAAGGTAGAGCGGTCACGATACACTAAGCTCACGATATGATATGTATCGCGATATTTACTCGCGATACGATTCGTATCACGATACAAGATTTTTAAAGTAGATATGGAGGTATTTCTGTAATTCGTCAGATATTTTATTGAAACTACAATAAATTAAGATCATTCATAACTTGAATGATTTGAGAATGTATTGTATTGAATAGAAACAAAGTACAAAACTCAGAAGTTATCTTTGACGACTAGGCGTCGAAGTCATCATCGCCATGTTGATTTTTAAAAGATAAAACTAAATGCCGAAAACGAACCGTAAGTCAATAATACGACCTCTCTCGTATCGTGTATCGAACCGTCGTCAAGAACCGCGGTGAATCGAGAACCGCGGTGAATCGAGAACCGTGGTGAATCGTGACAGTCCTATTTTAGGGTAGATCTATTATAGTAATTTAAATTTAATACTTGTTACCTGAAATTTTGAACAGCTTATTTTTAAAATCTTTTGATGACCAGGTGAACATAAACTCCACCTGGTCAGGTCACTTTGCTACGATAATAAAATAATCATACAAGAAATTTGAAGGGATATTCAAACATCGTCTGGCTGACAAGAAACCAATGATAGTGAAATCAAAGAACTAATGCTTAATTCATGATATATGTAAATGAAACTTTTGTTGAGGAAAAGAGCAAAAACATAAAAATCAAAATGATGTCAAGCAAAATTAGATATAAACTTAAGCATTTATATGAATTTGCATTCCTAAAATGGGTTACCTCATGAGGAGTAATCTTTGTAATTTTTAGTAAAACATAGACTTTGTTATGCTTAACGTAAAACAGTACGTATATGAAGAAATATAGATTTTCCCTGCTTTAACATTGCAGCAAATCTTTATAATTCACATGCTTGCCCATGTGACATGTCATCGGTATAGAATAGATTAATTCAAACGCTGAGGTGACAAAGAATTAGCGTACACGTGCCTATTCGCTTGTAGACAAATTTGCAAAAAGTCATTTCACATGATAATTCATTTAAGACATAAAGAGTAGAATGTAATTTTAAGTAAATTGCAAAATAATTCAGTGATGCTGAAAAGTACCAGTCCGAAGGATTTCACCGGAAAAATTACATTCGGACAGGCAAAAAGTTTAAAGCTTTGCTACACAATACTTTGTTCGGACTGGCATCATTTTCAAAATGACTGGCATGCCTTAAAAGTTTTCAACATCTCCGAAAATTACACCAAAAATGCAAAGGTAAGCAGGTCTCGACTTAATATAGCTTCAAGTTTTTGCCCGTCACACACAATATTTCTTATTAGTAGATGGTGTGTTCAAATGTTAATACATGTATAGCTATATTTATTATGAAATATTGTGAATGGGCCATTTTCCATTATTTTTTTTTTACCATTTCAATGGACCATTTCTTAATATAAAAAAGTACACGGAATCAGTAAGTGCCATCTAAAAATGGGACTATCATAGTCTATGCGCATGGTCCCTGTCCTTCCCAATCACTGTTGAGATCACAATTGGCTTGCATTAAAGCGATATATCGTATATGGGCAGGAATTTAGCCTTCACACAAACATTAACTATACCAATAAGAAATAACATGTAAGATACGGGCGAAATGTTGAAACCATTTGTTCGTAGGCATTGTAGGAAATTGCAGGACATGTAGGTAATGGTACGAATTGACATACTGCTGTTCACACTTGCTGTCTTTTAACAGTTATACACTTATTAAGCAGAAAACAATTGTTTTCTATGTGAAAGAGTATACTAAAGATCCAAGAGCAAATGTGAGTACTGTTCAGGTACAAAATATCTGAGTATGATGTATCAATGTTGTTGTAAACACTATTTACATCTAAAGTACATGCGTGAATGACCATTTTTGGCTTCCATACAACACTTTGACAAAAACTTGACAGAAATGGCAATTATTTCAAAATAATTGTTGTTGCATCTTATGTCAATTGCAAATATTGGATATATTTCGGTATATTTTTGTATAAATATTTTTAAAAAATTGAAATTTCTGTCGATGTTTTCACCATGCTTGTGACGTCATGACTTTCAGGCCAAATTTATCGAGTGAATTTAAGTTTTAGAAGGGCAAAATCTTGTCCGATCTTTTTCAGACGTGCGTCAATGAGTTCTTATTTCCACCAAATATTGTTTACAGTACCTGTCTTACGTCTGAACAAAGCAGATTTACTCTCGATTGTTTATTTTCTCTTTCGTGCCAATCTGCAGACCTGCAAAAGGGCGAAATACTTCCAACGAAAAGTAAATCGATATAATGACGACAAACCTTTATATATAATCCCTCCTATGTGCTCTTGTAGAATAGATATAGTGTTATGGGTCAGAATACCCGAAAACGCCAGCAAAAATCAGACAAAGACAGAATATAAATTTACAAGTTTAATTATGTACAATATATATATATATTACAAATGATTACAACTTACAATACAATGTCCGGATCAAAGTGTCCGTTACGGTTCACAAAGTCTATCGAATGTATGGTTTCCGGTAATCACAAACGTTCTCGAAAGATCGGTGTCCAAACGTTGTAAAATGGATTAAAGTCTCAACAAATAAAGTATCCCAGTATATCAGAAAAGATGAATGAATCGTGTCTACGAATATGTACGAATGCCCCTCTTAACACAGTTCCTCAGAGGTATTTATACTTAATAGCAATGAATTAACCAGAAGCTTCTAGAACAATGACTCATTACAAATGATTAACAATAGAGTAAATTCTAGAAATCACAGTCATGTGATGATAATGATGTAACAAAGAACATACTGGAATATTCTCTAATGAAATAAACATGACATAGTAAAATCTAGAAAGAACCATTATGAAATCATAATACAACATGACTAAGTACATGTGTACCTACACATAAAGTAAAACTAAAATAATACATGACCCACAACACCTCCCCCCTTAAAAAAAGTTTGAATGTCAATGAAAACTTAGGTGGTAAAGTCTGCAAAAATCACTCATGAAACTCTCGATAGTGCATCTGCAATCACATTGTCTTTGCCCTTGATATGGTTAATAATGATATCGTACTCTTGCAACAATAAACTCCACCTTGTAAGTCTTTGATTCTTGTTTGACATTTTGTGCAAAAATGTGAGAGGGTTGTGGTCAGTATACACAAGAATGGGATGTAAAGTAACATTCAAATAAACATCAAAATGTTGTAAAGCTAACAATAATGCAAGACACTCTTTTTCAATAGTAGAGTAATTCTTTTGACATTTTGTCAATTTCTTTGAAAAATAACAAACAACTCTATCTACACCATCATCATTTTCTTGAAACAAAGCCGCCCCGATTCCTACGTCACTAGCATCAACAGTAAGCTTAAATTGCTTATCAAAATTTGGAGCTGACAGGACAGGACTATTCATAAGAACACATTTGATTTTCTTAAAAGATTCGTCACAGTCATTGGTCCATGCAAAATTCACTTTCTTTTGTAACAGATTGGTAAGTGGACCAACAACTGACGAGAAATTTGGACAAAATTTTCTGTAAAATCCTGCCATTCCCAAGAATCTCATTATCTCTTTCTTATTGGTAGGAATCGGGAACTTTGAAATAGCTTCCACCTTGGCCATGATAGGAGTAACAAAACCTTGACCTACTTTGTGACCCAAATATTCTACAGTCGCATGACAAAATTCACTTTTCGCAAGGTTCACTGTGAGGTTTGCTTTCGCCAGTATATCGAAGAAGGTACGCATGATTCGGAGATTATCATCCCAGGTGTCGCTGTAGATGATGACTTCATCGATGTACGCCTCGCATCCTTCGAGATGATTTAGGAGCGAATGAATCATCCTCTGGAATGTGGCTGGTGCGTTTTCCATACCAAAGGGCATTACTTTATACTGGTATAGCCCATCTGGAGTCGCAAATGCCGATATTTCTCTGGCTCTCTCGGTAAGCGGGACCTGCCAATAGCCTTTAAGCAAGTCAAATTTACTGACAAATTTTGCACTGCCAATTTTATCTTTACAGTCATCGATTCGTGGGATCGGATAAGAGTCAGTTTTGGTGACTGAATTGACTTTTCTAAAGTCCGTACACAATCGGTAAGTTCCGTCTGGCTTCGGAACAAGAATACATTGGGAACTCCAATTACTATTGCTGGGTTCAATAATGTCATTTTCAAGCATGTACTGAATTTCTTTCCGCATGAATTGAAGTTTTATCGGGTTTAACCGATAGGGATGCTGTTTGATAGGTGACGCATCACCTACAATGACGTCATGATGAGATGCATTAGTCTTTTTTGGAACGTCCGGAAAGATGGTCGTATATTCCCGCATTAATTGGTGCACTTCCTCTTTTTGATGCACGGTCAGATGTCCGAGTTTCACTTCTGGACTTGTTAGAATTTCGGAATTCTTCAAACGGACACTTTGAGTGAAGTCTTTTTCGACAGTCTCTTCATTACATTCAGATTCAACACAATTTTCAAATGTATTAAAATTGGCCAAAGTGGAAACTGGTTTTACAAAATTTCGGTCACTTCTATCAAAATACTCTTTCAACACGTTAACATGACAGACTCTTTTTTCTTTTCGCCGACCTGGTGTCTTAACCACATAGTTAACATCACTAATTTTACTCTCAATCTCATAAGGACCGAAATATCTAGCTTGCAAAGGATGACCAGGGATAGGCAAGAATACAAGAATTTTATCGCCTGGTTTAAAAACTCTGTTTCTAGCATCTTTGTCATACCATGTTTTCATTTTCATTTATGAGGTTTTGAGATTTTCTTGAGCTAATTTGCAAGCATTATATAATTTCTCTTTAAAATTAGACACGTAGTCTAAGAGATTCAAATCGCTAGTCTCAGTCAACCATTTTTCTTTCAATAACTTCATTGGCCCCCTGACTGTATGCCCAAAAACTAGCTCAAAGGGACTGAACCCCAGGGACTCCTGAACCGCTTCTCGTGCCGCAAACAACACGATGTTGAACCCCTTCATCCCAGTCTTTTCCATACTGGTGACAATATGTTTTCATCATAGTTTTAAGGTTTTGATGAAAGCGTTCAAGTGCCCCCTGGGACTCAGGATGGTACGCAGAAGACTTATACTGCCTGATACCTAGCTCATGCATAACCTGCTGAAACAACCCTGACATTAAATTCGAACCCTGATCTGACTGAATAGCCTTGGGAGCACCTACGAAACTGAAAAACTTTGTAAGGGCCTTAACTATGGTCTTTGCCTTAATATTCCTAAGAGGTATGGCTTCAGGAAACCTAGTCGAAGTACACATAATTGTCAGTAAGTACTGATTCCCTGACCTAGTCCTAGGCAAAGGACCTACACAATCAACTAACACCCTACTAAAAGGTTCCTCAAAGGCTGGAATGGGTTGGAGGGGAGCAGGTTGTATAACTTGATTGGGTTTACCTACCATCTGACAATTATGACAAGACTTACAAAACAAAAATGCAAAACTCAGACATATCTTTTCTCAACTTAGGCCAGTAAAAGTGACTTAAAATCCTATTATAAGTCTTATTGACACCTAAATGAACTGCCATGGGTGTGTCGTGAGCTAAACTCATGATGTCCCCGCGATACGCTACTGGAACCACTATCTGGTGAACGACCCGCCACACGTCATTAGGGGGTGCATCGGGTGGTCTCCATTTCCGCATAAGGATGCCATCTTGTATGTAGAAGCACTCTCCCACTTTGTCCGCTTCTTCTCGGGGAAGGGCCCTCTTGCTTAGTCGGATGATCTTCGGATCTTTAGTTTGTTCGGAGAGGAGCTGCTCACGGCTTAAGGCATCTGTACCCCTGTCTAATGGCGGATAGGAATCATCACCAGGTACTGTCGGAGACTTGTCAGCATGAAGTGGTACTGACGTCTCAGGTACGCTGTCATCAATGGTAGACATGAATGTGTCAGAAAGGTCTATATTTTCGGAGGGATGGTCCTCGTTAAGTGCAGAAGTACTCTCAGCCTCTTCTAGTCTGTTTCTGGCCATCGCCCTGGTAACTGCGCAGGCTGGGTACAAGTCGTCGTCTTCATCATCGGACACGACATCGGACGTGATTTTCTCACAAACAATCGGATCGGCTACAACTTTGCCGCCAGCTAAATCGTTGCCAAGCAACAAGGAAACGCCTTGAACGGGAAGAGTAGGTCGAACACCTACGATAACAGGTCCAGTAATTAAGTCTGACTTCAAATAAATTTTATGAAGGGGAACATCAATGACGCCTAGCTCCACACCCTGTAATAAAACTGACCTACCAGTAAAAGTGTGCTCAGACAAAGGCAATGAACCCTCTAATAATAAAGTCTGGGCAGCACCAGTATCTCTCAAAATCTGAACAGGCAACGCTTCGCTAGAATCACTGAGTGAAACAAATCCCTGTGACAAAAAGGGCTTATAATGATCCTCCACAAAATCATCAGAACTGGACTTAGAACCCTGAATCTCAGGAGTGTCAGAACAAATCGAATCTAAGGCTTTCCTATCATTTCTAACAGACGCACAGGCCTGTGACTTAAGTTCTTTTTTCTTCTTAAGCTTCAAACACTCACCAATAACATGACCTTTTTTCTTACAATAATTGCATGTAGGAAGCGACCCCACCCCTGGGGATGCCTCAGAACGTTCGGACCTAGGACCGGACGTAGAACCACCTTGAGATGGTGACTGGGAACTAATGGACAACTGAGACTCTTGTAAATTTTTCTTTGGAAAATCTGACATTTTTGCGCTATCGCTAGATTGAGTTTTCGACACGAAATTTTTCTTATGAGTGAGAGCATACGTATCAGACAAAACAGCGGCTTCTTCAAGAATTTTAACATTTTTGTCTTCCAAATGAGTTCTTAAATCTTGATGTACACACTCTTTGAACTCTTCTATCAGAATGATCTGACGCAAATTGTCAAATGAATTGGGAATTTTCTTGGATCGAAACCACTGATCAAATAAATCTTCTTTTTCTCGAGCAAATTCAACATATGTTTGATTTTCAAACTTTTTGTACTTTCTAAACTTTTGTCTGTACGCCTCAGGTACTAACTGATATGCTCTCAAAATCGTGTCCTTGACCTTGTCATAGTCTGAACTCTCAGCAATACTGAGCGCCGAGTACACTTCAGCCGCTTTGCCAATAAGTACGCTTTGTAATAAAGTTGGCCAAAAATCGCGTGGCCACTTCAGATTGGCCGCGATTTTCTCAAAATGTGGAAAATATTTGTCCACGGACTTTTCTTAGAATTATGTTACTAATCGGATGTTTTTGGCGGCGTCGAATTCAGAATTGACAAGCGAAGGAACAGGATTTTCCTTAGTGCTTTTCTCTAATTTTAACTTTTCTAACTCAAACTGGAGTTCTTTCTCGTGCATACGTTCCTGTTTCTCTCTTTCTTCTTTTTCTCTTTCAAATTGTAAATGTCTTTCTTTTTCTTCTTTTTCAGATTGTCTTTCTTTTTCTTCTTTTTCAATTTGAAATTGTCTTTCTTTTTCTTCTTTTTCAGATTGTAATTGTATTTTCATTTTCTCCAATTCAAACTCATATTTTGACATTTTGGTTTCGCTTGAAACAGGTTCAACAGGAAAATCATATGACGAAAAGATTTCCTTAGCTAAAAGCTCTTTAGCCACAATATTTCTAATTTCTTGTTTTCTCATAGAAGATTTTACATCTAACTTCAAGTGAAGACCTAAACCAATCAAATCATCTTTTTTCAATGATTCGAACTCTTGTACAGTCGGCGATTTCAAAAATTCAGTGACCGAAAATACCATGATTGATTTCTGCTGGCAAAAGTTTTGAGAATTTTCCTTTTTTCAAAAAACGAACTTTACGTAAAGTGCAAATATGCAGAGATTACTATCCCGGACGAGCCCCCAATTCTGTTATGGGTCAGAATACCCCAAAACGCCAGCAAAAATCAGACAAAGACAGAATATAAATTTACAAGTTTAATTATGTACAATATATATATATATATATTACAAATGATTACAACTTACAATACAATGTCCGGATCAAAGTGTCCGTTACGGTCCACAAAGTCTATCGAATGTATGGTTTCCGGTAATCACAAACGTTCTCGAAAGATCGGTGTCCAAACGTTGTAAAATGGATTAAAGTCTCAACAAATAAAGTATCCCAGTATGTCAGAAAAGATGAATGAATCGTGTCTACGAATATGTACGAATGCCCCTCTTAACACAGTTCCTCAGAGGTATTTATACTTAATAGCAATGAATTAACCAGAAGCTTCTAGAACAATGACTCATTACAAATGATTAACAATAGAGTAAATTCTAGAAATAACAGTCATGTGATGATAATGATGTAACAAAGAACATACTGGAATATTCTCTAATGAAATAAACATGACATAGTAAAATCTAGAAAGAACCATTATGAAATCATAATACAACATGATTAAGTACATGTGTACCTACACATAAAGTAAAACTAAAATAATACATGACCCACAACAATAGTAATTTATATTATGTCTACGAAAGTAAGAGACTGTTTTATCAATATTCATACAAGTTTCTCAAACGTAAAAATTCGCACAGGAATTTTACGTACTTTCATTTTGATCGAAGAGGGAAGACCGAAATTATAAAGTTGAAATAGTACATTCAAATGGCTAGAAATAAACAGGTACCACATGTTTAAAAAAATATATGGGTCTCTTACTTGAATCCTTTCAGAAATATGGGCTGTCATCCATTAGATCATGCATTAAATTGAGATGAAATTGGCTACTCACCAAATCAAATATGGCGACCCCCATCTCGACAAAGTGACATACAAACGGCTTCCATTCAGAACTATACAAAAGTGGCGCGCAATTTCAAATCCCGCATGCACTTGTATCAAAACATATGTTTCTGTTGCCAAAGTTTCAATTTTTATTTTTCAAGTATATAACAGCTGAACAGTTTGAAAAATTGGGTAGGCAAACAATAATTTTCATAAATTATAAAGAGTATTGGTTAAAACATGGGCAGATCACGGAAAGGTCATTACTGTAAATGTATAGTGTGTACTTATATGTAGTTACATGCAAAGTTTGAAAGTAAAAGGCACAGAGAGAAAAAAGATATACACATTTTTATTACTTGAGCAACCAGGCGTCCATTTTGTCTTTAGTGTTACCTTAAAGAAGGTATTATATAGATTGTGATACGTCAATGTTCTATCTCATATCCAAATAGAATACCGCTAAAGACGGTATGATTAGTTCACTAACTGGTTCGTGGTCTCTTCGTAAAATATTAAGGGCCGGGAATAAATTGAAATGTCTAGTCAGAGGCAACCTGTATGATATTATGTTCTATTGTGTATATAGTTCCTAATATTTTGCTCCGACCGCAAACTAAACCCTTATTTACGTAGCTACGTCAAAGGTCGAGGTCACTAGGTCAAATGTTACGACATAAGTTGAAAAGACCTATATGTATAATATAAAGTTTCTAAAGCATACAGTTCCTGAGAATTTGTTTCAACCAGAAATTTAACCAAACTGTTAACGGTAGACGGACGGACGGACAGACAGACGGTCATCGTCAATCTATAGACCGAAATTGCTTTGCAATCCGGCCAAAAATGTACGCGCGGAACTAGAATTTGTTTCAAAGGAAAGGGGGGGGGGGCGGTTCTTAACTAGCTGTGAAAAAATGAAAATTGTCTGCTAGTTTGAAATGGAATGATTCTCATTTTTCATTTGTTTGTCCACGCCCAGGTATGCTTAGAATTTGAGCACATTGAAGTTCAAACCAATGAATTTGAAGTAATTATTTAAAGAGGCAATGCATGTTAAATTTTTTTTTTTCAAATACACGTACTAGCTATAGAACTATGTGAGAATTGTCCCAGTTTGACTATAAGTAGTACAAGTTTTGATGATATCAATTTTGACGATCTTCACTGTGTGTATGTTTCTTTTCTTTGGGAATTTCTTCATGCCTGTATATAGTTATGGATTTTGAAAAATTATTAACGCTTAATAGAGATAAAACTTGGAATGACGTTATTAATTTTACATTTTTAAAATATGAATTCAAATTTTGTTGCACTGTTTGAAAATTCATACGTTGTACTATAATAAAAACATTTCTCTAAGTACATATGTGTACAACTTAACTTGAGGATTAAGTCCCCGTATTCAAACAGACTGTACATGATGCAGTACAGTACAATGGCCATACCCAGACAAAATATGTCCTTTGCTGAAACTGAAAAGCAATGACTGTCTGAATCAGTATTGGATAAAGTGAAGATCCAGAAAAATGAACGAGTATACATGTATCTGTGCGGTAAATATTACAGAAATACTGTGCTAAATTATCACTTTTACCATGTCAGTCTAGAGATGTTTTGAAGGAGGAAATTGCACTTATATATTTGTTTTGAATGAATAATAAAAATGCGTTCGGTACCTTGAAAAATATAGTCCAAAACATAATAGGTGACGGTAACCGCTTTCTATACCCTTTTCTTGGCTTAATTTCAAGGTGAAAATAGATTTTACGCAAAAGTTAACACTGGTTTTTAATAATACAGTTATTCGAATGTGAAATAACATAGTATGAATAAATTTTGCCACCAGGCCCATTTTTGCCCTTCCCGGCTCTACTCCTTTACGTATATATTATAATGAAGACATAAAGCCATGGAAATTATCCTAGGTGACAGAATGACATAATTTAGTGTTAGATGCGGCGGGTGTTGCATGCAAGCAGGAAATGCTAACTTTTCCTGGGCACCTTGTCTCACTCCCATATCGGGGGTTCGCTTCTTTTCATGTGGTGGAGGTTTGTTTGTTTGCTTTGGTTCCTGTTTTGTCCTGATTTTGTATGCCTTCGGTTTCTGATTTTCTGAATTTTCGATTTTGTGCTGTATACATGGATATGGTCATTATCCATAATTGTCATTGCTTCATTTTCATACATTTAAAAAAAAAGATATTTCATATGATAAGCGGAAAACAATGAAATCAGCCCAATGTTGTTCCATTTTAACCCCCTCTTCCGTATGTAGATAGGCCTAGGTGTTTCGCGCCTCAAATTAAATAAATTTTTGATCACTGGGCGATATAAGTCCCCTACCGGCAGAATCTATATCCTGCAACTCTGCCGTCAACACTTCAATTAATCATAAATTTAGAATTGACCTGTACTTGCGACAAAAGATGAATGCTCATACATAAATCAGTTCATTATCTGAAGTAACAGATAAGGTCTGCAAAACTGAATATTACTATTAATATTATTATTTAGTTAAGGGGTCATAAATTTTGTGAAAATAGGTTAATCAAAACCCAGCTTAAAATTGATCTGTATCATACTAATGAGTCAAAGAAGATCCCGACGTTAATCTCAATAGCACTCACAATAGAGCAAGAAATTGAGCATCGACGGACCCCTAGCAAGCTAGAGGTGGGATCAGGTGCCCGGGAGGAGTAAGCATCCCCTGTTGGCTAGCCGCACCCGCCGTCGATGTCCATGCACGAAAATGAAAATATATAAAATGCATTCGCTGTCTGAGGCCACATCTATATAGAAAGTGCTATTACGACAATGTCAGGGAAAAATATTCAAAACACTTACTGTCAAACCCCTCGCGGGGAACTTTTTATGAGCTCCACACGGCAAAGGGCATAAGTGTGACACAAATGAGTCAAAGAGGATCCCGACGATAATCTCAATAGCACTCACAATAGAGCAACAAATTGAGCATCGACGGACCCCTAGCAAGCTAGAGGTGGGATCAGGTGCCCGGGAGGAGTAAGCATCCCCTGTTGGCTAGCCGCACCCGCCGTCGATGTCCATGCACGAAAATGAAAATATATAAAATGCATTCGCTGTCTGAGGCCACATCTTTATAGAAAGTGTTGTTGCGACAATGTCATGGACAATTATTCAAAACACTTACTGTCAAACCCCTCGCGGGGAACTTTTTTATGAGCTCCACACGGCAAAGGGCATAAGTGTGACACAAATGAGTCAAAGAAGATCCCGACGATAATGATAAGATGTATTCATATACCAAACATCATTTCAATATCTACAACAACAGCAAATAAAAGTGCGGAAAACTGAAAAATTTAATGAAATTTCCTAAGTCAAAGTGTCATAACTCTTGCAAAAATAGGTCAATCAAAACTAATCCCGATCATGATTTGTGTCACACTTAGATGTATTCATATACCAAACATTCGTTGTCTGCAATTTGACCGAATAAAAGTCCGAAAACTGAAAACAAATCATGAATTTGCTAAGTTCAAGGGCCATAACTCTTGTAAAAAAAAGCAACGCCACCGCTGCAAGACACCCCCGTCGTGGTATTTATTTCTCATAAATAATTTTGTGAATGCTATTTTGTCATTTCAGTCTATAAAAAACTTGACCTTCAAACATGTGAAAAAAATGTCTATATGAAGGTGTATACCGATTTGATGACGATGTTTACCAAGATTTAATACAATAGCTGCAAAGGCTACAAAATAAAGTTCAGGAAACAGTAAAATTTGATAAAATTGTCTTAGTTTTAGGGACATAACTGTGCTGAAAATAGGTCAACTGTTCAGAGACTTTAATAAGATCTGTAATGATTTCTTATGAAGGCATATACTAAGTTTCAATTCAATAGCTTCAAAGGCTGCAAAGGGTCATTTTTTTCTGATTCTCGAGCTAGATCTGTAAGTATTTATTTTCATGGCATGTATCAAGTTTCATTTCAATTGCTGCAAAGGCTGCAACAAATGTCCGGAAAACTGTAAAATTGATGAAAATGTCTATGTTAAAGGGCAATAACTCTTCTAAATAGGAGTCAATTTTTCGCAAAAAATTCTGGAAACTGTAAAACTAATATACAGTTCTATGTTCAAGGGCCATAACTCTGGTACCTTGTAAAAATAGGTCAATTTTTCCAAAACTTGAACTGGATCTGTAATGATCTACTATAAAGGCATATATCAAGTTTCAATTCACTAGCTGCAAAGGCTGCAAAAACAGTCTGGAAAACTGTAAATTGTTGAAAATCTCTATGTTCAAGGGCCATAACTCTTCTGAAAATAAGTCAATTTCTCCGAAACTCGATCTGGCTCTGTAATTATTTATCATAAAGGCATATATCAAGTTTCAATTCAATAGCTGCAAAAGCTGCAAAAAAATGTCTGGAAAACTGTAAAATTGTTGGAAAGGACAAGGGACACTTGTCATTATAGTTTGGCCCACTCATTTTATAAAAATTCAAGCTCTCTAAAACGTATTGATAGAAATAAATTTAAATCAATTAAGATTTGAATTTTTAATATCTAGTGTCATTTTTGCAAGAAAAATCATAACAGCCTATATATACAGTAATGAAGTTGCTTGATTTCTCGAAAATTCTGCTTTTTTTCACCATTTCCATGTGTTCATCTTCTTTTTTTGATATGAGCACACGCTGGCCTATGATTCATATTTTGATATGGTGTTTGTGACCCATTTACGAGTTGATGTGCAAATTTTCTCAGATAGGCCCTGCTGTGCTCACTTGTTATAACGAAAAACGTAACGTTTCCTCTAGCAATTATGACGTTTTTTTCGCGGGATCGGGATTTTAACGTTGACGTTTTGGAGTAATTTACATTTGAATCACCTGTGACAATGACATTTTCGCGCAGAATTGAACAAGATTGCTTTGCAAACTATATACTTATTGAGAAAAAAAGATCATGTGTATAGGAATATATAATAAAAATCAAATTTAAAGTTTTGTTTTATAAAAGTTCATTTTATTTCAATTGAAAATAATGTAACTTTATATTTTTATGTTTTATAAACTCATAAAATTATCAAGTATTTAAAGTACAAATTTAATCATAAATTCTTGAAAATAACAATAAAATGAGCACAAGGGCATCAACTCTTACAATTTTCGAAAAAAAAACAAAACAAGTTACGAGACCCTCGTATAGAAACTTCCAACTTACCACCAAGTACATATACCCAGGGGGTATATTTTAATATACGACTCTGATATACATAAATGAGCAGATCTAGTCAGGTTCTATAGGTTGTAAACCCCCCCCCCCCCTTTGTATGAAAGTCGATCCAGAGTCAATCAGTTCTTACGGAGACTGTAACTGTGTAAGAAGTTTCTGTTCTAGGTAGTGAAAACTGATAGTTTGCCGGTATGATATATCTAAAAAAAAATTACTGTTATTTTACAAACGCTATTCCCAATAAAATTGTCATAATTTATTCCAAAATTTTCCCGAATAGATTCAGAATCATACATTCCCAAAGTTTCCATGATCAAAGGAATAAAGGACAAAACTAATTATCACTATCATAATTATTTTTATTTTTAATTGACAATTTGCTAGATCTCATCAATATGATTGAATTTACACTGACAAATTGTATATTTTATTTCTTTTTTTTTTTTTTTTTTTTTTTTTTGGCTCGCACCGTCGGTTAACATAGATGTAAATTTCAAAATTACAAAAATGGAATGAAATAAAAAAAAAAATATATCACAATTTCGTATATGAATTGTAATTCTAACAATAAACATCTCTTCGCCTTCTCGATAAATCATGTCTTCCATAACCCCCCACCCCTTATCTCCACTTAAAAAGCCCAATAAGCTGTCTATTGCAAGAGGTCCATGATGTCGGTTTGCATATAGAATATCGATTGTAAATTTATACGACGAATACCGATGTTTTAACAAACATCAAAGATACATTGTCCCTGAAAATGAATTTTATTGAAAACGCAAAATTTATTTCGATGGGTCTAGATTTATGATTAAAAGGAGCCATAAAAAGTGCTATTTGAAAATATGCAGTAGCTACGATAATATTGTCGAATTTGTAAAATTAAATCTACATATACCTCGATTGTAAAAACGCAATACATTGTAGGTGGTGCTAGTGGAATGAATTAGAGCTGTGCACCCCAAATTAAAAATGACGTTTTCAAACGGCTACAACTACGAATGTAGATTAGCCTGAAAATTTGAATTTATGTAAATGAGAATGTAAACTTTCATATCAAAAGAAAGATTTTTCATTATAGAGTTTTGTAAAATTAATTAATTTTCAGGGACACCGTACCTTTAAGCATTTGTTTAGACATTGCATGCATAAGCGGATCTTGAAACTTTTTTTATCCAGGAAAGAAGAGGGGGATTCTAACCCGTCGGATGGAGAGTCTAAAGTCTATAGTTTTGAAAAAAAAAAACAACCATAAAACGGTGAAAATCAGCATGTTGTGGCAAACTCCAGGGGGGGGGGGTTGACCTCCTGAAGCTCTTAGAATAGTATTCGTTTTCAGAGTCATTGAATCAATCGCACAATCGCAGCCCTTATCATTGAATACATAAAAGCCGAGGGTAAGGGGGCCAAGTGCGCTCCCTTGTACACTTTTCTGTACTCCTTTTTACTGTGTTTTCCTAAGGACTTATAAACAGTCTGTTTATACAGAATCAGTTTTCAGAAGGTACGGTACTCAAAAATAAACATGATAAACTCATTTTAGCCAGTACGAGGGCTGATTGATATGTTGTGAGCCTCGTATGGCAGAATTTGAATCTTTTGACAGCGGTGTTTATGGGCCTCAATATCACCTAATAAGAACTCATTTTCTTGGCTGGTCAGAAAACCATTCACTGCATATGACTGAGTATGTCGTCATCATCGGACTGAGAGTTGGAGCCAGAAATAACTGCTTTCAGTTTTGGGAATAGATGAACGTCTGATGGAGCAAGATCAGGTGAATAGGGCGGACGCTCAATCAAATTAAAGCCACAGTCATAAATGGCATCCATGGCAGTGACAGACTTGTGATCAGGAGCATTGTCCCAATGGAACAACACACCTTGAACTTGTGAGCTTTCCACGGCGCTAGTAAGTGTAACGTGTCAGAAGTGAAGCATAGTATGTACCATTCATTGCTTGTCCTTTTTGGAGATAATCTATCAGTAGAATACCTTCTGCATCCCAAAAAAAACCGAGACTCACAACATATCAATCAGTCATCGTATATTTGTGTTTTTCAAATAACAAGCACTTTCTAAAGTGAAAAAGAACTACATATGTATATTTGGTATTGTTTAATAATAAGCCTTAGTAGCCTACATCTTGGTCAATTTTTAGGCAGACATTTGTAACTGGTACGAATATTTATAGGATATAATTTGAACTTTGTTTATCAAATGATATTCCTTTCCATTCATGATCAGAAACAAGATCTTACCACAGCTAGAATGTGTCCATTTTGTCAAGGGAAAAGAACTTGTACTCATTTTCTCAAAAGAAGTGGTTTTTAGCGCAAAAAGTATATATTTTACCCAAAATTTAGACTTCAATTAACTAAAACATTTCATATTACTTGCATTTGATAACATAAATGATTTTTTTTAGTAAACGACAGCTTTGAATTTACTATTATAGGTTAGACCTTGTATTCGTTAAATTTTACCAGAAATCTGTGATTTTAAAACAAAAAAATAAAATTTTGCCTCAAAACGGAGTAGGAAATATGCCGTGCTTACTTTGAATATATGATTCATGAGCAACACTTTTAAGTATTAGTTTAACTCTTCAATAAACGATTATAGACAATATTTAGAACTGAGGAACAGGAGAAAATTATAATTTCCTCAAATTTCTTTGCAATTTTGCAAAAAAATTGATTTTTTACCCCAAAAACACGTCGTAAAAATAAAAAACGAAATTAAATCTTATTCCATCTGAAAGAACACGAAAAATACTTTATAATTACGTTTTCCCTTTTTTTTAAATCATCGTCCATTTACAAATTATAAGAATTTTCCGATTTTCAGTGATTTTGCACTAAAAAAACATGTTTTTCCTCCAAAAACATCACTTTTTCAGTAGAAATTTCCATAAAACTTTTTTTCAATTGAAAGAACACAAAATGCTGCAAGGTTAGGCCAATTTTAGATAATGAAGGTGGAAGGGTTGCAGCAAACTAAGTGATACATCCCATACTATGATGGTTACTTTCTATTCCTTGATTAATTAAGCCATAACCTTGACCTTAAAAATTGACCTTAAAATATATAGAAACGATAAAGCATGGTTTGATATATAGGTTTTTCGGTAAGTAGACTTCATACTCCTTTGTTTTAGTCCAAATTCATTCATTTCTATGAGGGGCCAAATAAGGCCCTTACTGTACCTTGTCCTTTCTATGTTAAAGGGCAATAAGTCTTCTAAAAAGGAGTCATTTTTTAGAAACTCAAACTGGATCTGTAAGTATGTGTTATAAAGGCATATGTCAAGTTTCAATGACAAATATGGATAATGACCATATCCCTGTAAACAGCACAAAATCGATAATCAAGAAAATCATAAACCGAAGGAATACAAAATCAGGATAAAACAGTAACCAAAGCAAACAAACAAAAACCTCAAACTAACGAAAAGACGCGAACTTCCGATATGGGAATGAAAATAATTGCAAAACAAATCAATAGCTGCAAAGAAAAGTCCGGAAAACTGTAAAATTGTTGAAAATATCTTTGTTCAAAGGCAAAGGCAATAACTTTGCTAAAAATAAGTCATTTTTCTCCGGAGCTCGAACTGGATCTGTATTTATTCATCAAAAAAAGCATATGTAAAGTTTCAATGCAATAGCTGCAAATGCTGCGAAATAAAGTCCGGAAAACTGTAAAATTGTTGAGAATTTCTCTGTTCAATGGCAATAATACTTTGAACTCAATTTAGAAGGGGATCAAATCCATAAGCCTCCTGTCTATGATTTTATCAGAAAAGTATACGATGACAAAACCAGAATAATCAGCATTTTCAGCAATTTCCGTAAGGATAGTCGTGATTACTTCCCGCTCATTATGTTAGAAATCGAATTTAAATCTGCGAGAAAATTTAGAATTTTCGTCAACAATCATGGAACCAATAAAGGATATTCGTAAATGGATGAAATAATAACGAAAAAAAAAGCAAAACAAACGAGTCATTATCCAATTAAGATGACAAAATTAGGAAGAAATTAATAAAAAGGAAAAAAATAAAGTTAGCACGGAATTCGACCCCCTCTCCAAACCAACAAAAAAGGTATTCAACACTTTTTTTCTCCAATAGTTTATGAAACTTCAAAATAACTTGCAAATTGTAGTTCGGAATGAATAACATTTGAAGCAAAATAAAAGATTAGAAAAAAAAATGTACTATTGCATAAATTGGTTAGTAATTGGTTTAACATTTTACATGTGAATTTC
Organism: Pinctada imbricata; assembly: GCA_033119305.1. NCBI lineage: Eukaryota > Metazoa > Mollusca > Bivalvia > Pterioida > Pteriidae > Pinctada > Pinctada imbricata. The sequence goes on from VSWD01000011.1 coordinate 2,188,113, forward strand.
ATCGGAAAAGAATTACTTTCATTGATATCAAAGGAGGTTAACATCTTAGCACCATCTCTCCAATGCTTTTTTTAACATATATTTTATTTGTATATGCTACTGAATCGACCCTACGGGAAATTCGGAGCCGCTTACTCTCTACAAAGTAAATGTACAAATCTAAATTCAAAATATTAAAGAGGGCGCTACTTAAAGGAATTTTTGTGACTTCGCTTGAAGCATCACTGATGAGAATTTAATATTCGAAACACGTGTCTGGTGCATGGAAATTAGTTTGGAATTTTCTTCAAGAAGGTATAGAGTTGGAACCCTTCCGCATAATTAATATAAACACATTTTTCTCGTTGCATTGTGGAGAAGTTAAAATCGTTCCCCGTGACCTGGCCCCAAGGTTATAAAACTTTTACCGTGCTCAACTCAAATCTCATGCTCAAACTTTGAGATCGAGCTCAACGGAGAACGCGACTTGAGATTAGGTCCAAGGTTATAAAACTGTTTTGAGAACGTTCTCCGTGCTCAAACTCTGCTTGCGTGCTCAAATATGAGATTGTCTCTAATATTCGAGGTTATAAAACTTCGAGTTTGAGAATGTGCTCAAAATTGAGCATGTGCTCAAATATTTTTAAGATTGGTAGGAACCTTGCTCAAACCCGTGCTCAATGGCTGCCCATGTCCGTTTGCCGTGGTAAGACATTCGCGAAAACGACAGAAGGATAGTCATTCACTAGTCTTGAGAGACCAGTCTAATATCCAACTGGACTATGTGGATTAATTGAGTCCGTACCCCTCCCTTTTAGATTTCTCGGGGGGGGGGGGGTCCGAAACTTGCATATTAAATCGACTAGTTTTTCCCAAGAATTCGGCTCGTTACTATTGCGAATGAATAGTATACAATTTTTGATAATGATAGATAGATCAATCGTTAAATATTATTATCTTTTTATAGAGATGTTTAGATCATTTAACATTTATATATCTAATATTTGTAATAAATAATTGTTTAAACAAGATATTTCCAAGATTCCCAATACATTTGAGTGTTGTGGACAGTAGCATCCTTTTACCAAAAAGAGTTTGTGGAAGTAAAATGTGTTTGCCCCTGCTAGAATAGATCATCACTGCATATTACGACTTAATATTTTTGGGGAAATGTTTCTTTTTTATATAAATCAATAGAAAACGGAAATATTTCTTTTTAAGATTGTTCCCCTAGCCGAGTTACAAAACTTGTACTTACAGAAGGGCAAAATCCTTACAATTCATTTTCATTGTATATCATTTGTATAGTACGTATTGTATATATATATACAACCAAATTGAATGTAATTTGCTAAGATTAAACTCTCATTTGCAAAAGTGACATCGGGGGCAAACCAAATAGAAAAAAAAAGACAAATAATTTAATCATCATATTATTTCTCGCGGACCATGCATATTGAATGAATTATTTTAAAAATGGTAACATCATGATTATTAAACCTCTGTCAGGCACACACAACTTTTTGTTATATATTAATTGACTAAAAATTAAAAATTTTCTCATGTATAGTCATTTTTGCAACTCAATTTATTTCCAAACTCGAGGAGGACGGCTTTTCATCAATTTCTAACATCATCACAAATATGTCCTTGGTCAATCTTTTTACATTTAGAGTTTTGAAATATTTTACTTATGGAAGTTATGAAGTTGTTTGAGAGCAACAAATTATATCAAGTAAGCCATGAACATGGGACTTTGGTCCTAAATATGTGACCTTGACCTTGAATCTCACACTGACCCTCATGGGGTGTTGAGTCTCATCGTGGTTAATCATGCATATCAAGCGTGACTACCAGACAGACGGACGCCGGACAAAGCAATCCCTATATATGCTTCGAATGCGACACAAAAAAGTCTCTGTGTTTTGATACGGGTATGCAACACAAGGGAAAGTCTTTCAAACCACATGCAATATATTATATTTACTATGAAAATTGAGATTGCAGATTTACATGTACGAGAATCTGCATCGACAAAAACTTGAAAAAAAATTGAAGTTGTGGGGAAAGACTCCTACTCCTACGTCAAATACAAAGTACACACTCAGTCATACAATATGTATAAACCATGGGAAATGCGTGGTAACCTTTCTTTGGAAATGGTAGCTACGATTTTTTTTTTTTCATTTATAAATAGGACATCATGTTTGAGAATAAAAGGCTGTAAGTGGCAGTTACGACATCATATATTATACACAATTCTGCAGTTGTCGACCCGACTATGTTATATTGTAAAATAGATACTTTTTATACCAGAAGATGCGGCATGGGTTTTATATATAGAATTAAAAAAAACATGAAAAAGGTCGGAAGTACCACTCATGACCTTATATATCCCTTATGTGCTTGTCTACACTGTTTTCGCATCACGTGTTTTGCTGTGGGTGCTGATACAGAGTCTGGGAGATCCCATCCTTTATTTTGATTTTTTCCCAAATATGAGTACCTATTCTAGTAAGTTTGTTGAAAATTTGAAGAAAAAAATCCCTTCATCTTCTTAAAAGCAAAGTAAGAGAATCATTTGAAATTCTACCAAAATTCGTTCACAAATTTGTTTATTTATAAAACAAGAATCTACCTAAAAGTAGCTGTGAATATATCTATAATAACTTAGGCGAAAAGACAGGAAATATGTCAACTTGAATAAAAATGACAAAGTGCATAAACAAGAATGTGTATCAAAAATCAAATGAAAACTATCCAAATATTTTTCAAATGCATAAACAGCTTACAAAATAAGAAAAATGAAAAAGATTGGGAAACTTGAAGCGCGATTCCAATTCACAACCCTTATGTTCCCTTAGTAATGTGACAGAGAGAAAGGCAAATAGCGTTCTCAATTAAGGCCGTTCTAAACTCAATAGAGAACATGCTCATAATATTTTATAACCTCTACCAGACCAAATCTCAAGTGGCGTTCTCTATTGAGCACGTTCTCAAGTTTTATAGCCTCTAGATTTAGAGACGATCTCATATTTGAGCACGCTAACAGAGTTTGAGCACGTTCTCAAATTTTAGACGTTTATAACCTCGAATGTTAGAGACGATCTCATATTTGAGCACGCTAACAGAGTTTGAGCACGGAGAACGTTCTCAAAACAGTTTTATAACCTTGGGCTCTGTTGTTTGTTATGTGTATTAACCACTTCTTTCCAGCTCTGTCACCTGAAAGTAGCTGCAAAGGCTGCGAAAAAAGTCCGGGAAATCGGAGCCGCTTACTCTCTGTAAAGTAAATGTACAAATCTTAATTCAAAATATTAAAGAGGGCGCTACTGAATTTTGATTGCAGAGTGATTTCATTGAAAAAAAAAAAAAAAAGACTACATGTACATGTAGTCCCCTGTGGTCCAGCCCTTTCAAATTCGTCTTGAATCTTCAATCTTCGCCCCCTTTGAATATTAAAAATTTCAAAGGGGGCGACGAAGTTTATGTAAATTAAGTTTATGTAGATCAACAAATTTTGTACATCTACATAAACATTGCTTACTTACATATAAATAAACCTGTATAACAGATTACTAATGTATCAATGCTATTCTGTATGGCCTATCCTATAGTGTTCTGAAACCATTTTATTGTATATTGCCTTTTTATGTATTGTATAGAATCGACAACGTTATGTAAATACATGATAAATTCACATTATATTTCCACCTATGAAAAATTACATGTGTACTGAAATATAAACGTATAAGTATTTTTTTCTTTAATGTACAAACTCATCGTTGGAAACCGACAACCTTTTGCCCTACGATTATATGCCGTGATCGCAATCTAGTTTAATGCGTCATACGGTTATTTTTAGAAGCCAACTAAATAATCGATTTGAATAGTTTCAGCTCTTTTGCATTGAAGAAATGAGGGAATCTCCAACAACATCCGGTTGCAGTGCCAACAACAACACACCAAAACACCCACTGCAAAACCACAAAGCAGACACGCACAGAAAGAGTGTACCAGAATTGCCAAATCACTTCGAAACTTCAAACACAAATGAATACAAATATACGAATTAGACCAATAGCAATAGGTGCCGACATAAGACGGCCGTCTGCAACATCATTTGTGTGGTTATCATTAATTACGCGCGCATAGCCCTCCCACTTTTCCCATTACCCAGAGGGCTCGATGAACGTACAGTTGTGGTGTTAAATAACCTCCTCATTGTAAGATATCCATACAAACAGACAAACAAAAACAAAAGAAATGATACGGGAAAATAAGAAAGAAAATATCCCCATCGAAATCGACAAAAAATACCCCTTCTATCAAAGCAATAGATGATACATTATGTCGAAAGTTTGTTCGAAGAAAACGGAAACCGATGTTAATGTATCGGAAACAGACATTTTCAAAAGAATTGCAACAATTTTCATCCAAAAACGCGTGAAATACTTCATATAATTAACAGCGAATGGTAAATCGTTAATAACAGGATTAATTAATATAAGATTTATTATAAACATTTTTGTATTATTTTGACGTTGCGTAAAAAAACCCGCGAAATCGCACTTCGAAAATTTTACCCTCAACTTTGAGTTGAGTGTGAAATATCTCCTTCAACTGAGTGGACCCTCAAAATGAGTGGTGACGGCGATTTGAGTGGAAAACTCAGTTGAGGGACACTCAGTCGAGTTTTCCTCAAGGAACTGAGTTGAGTTATTCATTTGAGGGAAAGTAAATTTTGGTGACGGCGGGGCCAGGTGCCCAGGAAGAGTAAGCATCTCCTGCTTGCATACAACACCCGCCGCTTCAATTCGGTATTTTCATAGAAAAAAATCCCCGTTGATAGAATTAAACATCACATTGATGAATCAGGGCCAGACAAGAAAATAACTGAAGCAAACTTAAGGAGGTATTGAACACATGGACGCAAAATTTAATTTTTCTCAAAATTTCTTGAATTGTTTATTTCTTGTCTCTCCTTGATTATGCAAACTTACATTTGATTCATATATGATCTCAAATGAATTTTCATTTCATACGATGTATTATGAAACGAATTGTGCGTTTCATATCCTAGAGCCTTGGCGAGGGGATATAAAACGCACAACGAGTTTCATAATACATCGTATGAAACGAAAATTCATTTGAGATTCTTTTTATCACATGATATTGCCTAAAAATGTGTATTTCTAACGTGAAATCAACGTTTCCGAGAACTATAGAGGCGAACCACGCCGTGATCTAGGGTCGTCTGCTACGCCATGAGAAGTAGTGTCCCCATCGTATTCGATATTCTGTGCATAAGAAAAAAGTATTTCAATTTTGAATAGTATTTTAATGCAAGAATTATTTAACAACCATTTTAATCATTGATATTGACTCTGGGTCTGACTTTAACAGTTGACCGATATTTGAACATTTGCCAAGGTTTATGTGACGAGGTTCCAACCTTGACTAATCGCATTCAAGCAGAGCGATATGTAACGTGTTATCATATCATATATTTATAAAATGGCTTTATGAAACTGTATAACGGGTGTATCATGTGATAAATTTGATTCTATCCACAGGAAAATTTTCTACGAGACTTTGAATTATGCATTAATTGACAATTTCGTGAATATCTTGATGACGTCATAATATTGAAAGTGCCTGGTAAAGCTATCGGAAATTAATTTTGATTAAACTTCCAAAATCTTCATTAATGTATTGCACTTACATATTAAAAAGATGAGATAAATTGTGTTTTAAGCAAAGTCAGGATATTGGAATAAAAGTTGACACTGTCGCTAAAAAAATGGCGATTTCTAGCCATTTGACTGTAGTAAGGAATCTGTGGATAAATCTTTGTCATCAACAATGTCCAGAGATGATTTCATTAATAAATGAGAAAAAATGAATTTTCGATAAAAATATAACAAAGCTTTGTATTTTCTAAATTTTTTTTTACGAAAATCGTCTATTTTCAATGAAGTGACATTCGCTTTCCTGTAATGTTAATTGTCAACGAATTCACTGTGAAGAAGATTGGATTTTCTATTTCATACATGTAAAGTTTCAATGTGATACGTTTTGGTGTTAATGTTTTTATTGCATTTTGAATGCGAAGGTTGGTAACGCCATTTTCCCCGATAACGTCGAAATGACGTCGTGGTTTGCTCATGTATAAACCCCCCCCCCCAAAGTCCTAAATTTTGAAAATCGCCATAATTTCTTCAAATGACGCCGGAAATTATTCAGACTTCATCAGAATACTCAAATGTGTATATCAATCAGCGTATCAAATGTTTTAAGGAAGTTAAATCTGCACTTTTCTTAGGAAGTGAGAAAACAAATAATGCCGCCACCATCTTGGTGTTCAAACCCTCCTTAAATATAGGTTACATAAGTAATCGATTGAAAATAATAAACTGGTGTCCAAATGTTCGATACCTCCTTAGTATTTCTAAATTTAATCATTTAACTCAATATTCAACTGGCTGTTACTTACAGATCATGGATTGTTTTCACATTTTTGTTTTTACTTTCACTACCATATTTTATTCAGCTTTAGTGCTCAAGGAAACATCAAGAAACAAAAATTAAAGCAGACATTTAGATCACAACAAGGTAAGAACATTATTTGTATTATCATATCATACTAGCACCTTATGTTTTTTCCTTTTTATTTAAACATGCACATGGACTATCATCTCAATAATCGGCAATATCAGTGTAATGCACATAAGTTTTATTATTTCATTTCTTCAAAAGACACATGTTAACTCTGTTTTTCACTTGCTGTTTAATGATACTCATGGCCGTGCAGAAAAGGACGAAATGGATACCTGTATCAAATTCTTCGTTTTTTGGGTGATTCGTATGTAAAATATATCTCTCAATATATTTGGGTATATATTTTTCTTTCAATCGTATCTCTAGAAAAGCAAAATAGTCAGCCGATGACAAATTCTATTTTCAATATTATTCTCGGTGGTGTAATGTAGTCTTAATTTTATCATTAATTTAATGTGAAATATCGTATCGCTTGTGATATGAAAACAAATACTTGGGATATGACAAATATGGATAATGACCCTGTATACAACACAAAATCGATGATTCAGAAAATCAGAAACCGAAAGCATACAAAATCAGGGTAAAACAGGAACCAAAGCAAACAAACAATAACCTCCTTCACATGAAAAGCGAAGTCCCGATATGGGAGTTAGACCAGGTGCCCAGGAAGAGTAAACATCTCCTGCTTGCATGCAACACCCGCCGCTTCAATTCGGTAGAACTGTCACATCCGATGTTTTCGTTTACATGTATGTTGTAATCCTTCAATATTAAGTCTTTTACATGTATGCACATGAATTGTGCGTTTCTCGAGACCACTGGGTAACTAGACAAGTGGGAAGGTTTTGTACATGAAACCATGCATACATTTTGACAATTTTATGTAACACTAAAGAGGAATAAAATCATTTCAAAAATAATATGAAACAAGCAAAAAGGTCCAATGTTGTCATGGCAACAGTCTTTGACGACAGAATTTGAGTAATTAGCCCACTCCAATTTTTCGTTTATTTCATTTGTCAATAAACATATATTTCCTTTGATGAAAATCACTGGTCTCCTATTGGTGCCCTTTGTGATATTTTGAAAATGGTCAAAAACACAGTATTGAACACTTGGACGCCAAATTCTATTTTTCTAAAAATTTCCGAAATCATATATTTCTTGTCTGTCTTGACTATACAAACTTACATTTGATTCTATCCATAGGAAAATTTTCTACGAGACTTTGAGATATGCATGAATCGACGTTTTCGAGAATTTCTTGATGACGTCATAATATTTAAAGTGTCATTCCAGTTCTCGTAAAGCTATTGGAAATTAATTTTGATTTAACTTCCAAAATATCCACAAATATATTGCACTTACATATGGAAAAGATAAAATGAATTGTGTTGACAATGTCGCTAAAAAAATTGCAATTTCGAGCCAATTTACTGTAGTTGCTACTTAATCATTTCGAATCCTGTGGATGAATCTTTGTCAGAAACTATCAAAATTATCAAGAATGAACAGATATGATTTCATGATTAAATAGGAAAAATTGAATTTAGGATTAAGATATTACAAGGATTTATATTTTCCATTTTTTTTTTCTTCCAAAACCGTCCATTTTCAGTGAAGTGACTTCCGCTTTCCCATAACGTAAATTTGTCAATGAATAAATTGTGATGAAGATTGGATGTTCTATTTTATACATGCTAAGTGTCAATGCAATGCGTTGAGTAATTATAATATTTTTATTGCATTTTGAATGCGAAGGTCTGTGATGCCAATTTTCCCCGATAACGTCGAAATGACGTTGTGGTTTGCTCATGGATAAAACTCCTAAATTCCTAAATTTCGAAAATTGGAATAATCTCTTCAAATGACGCCGGAAATTATTCAAACTTCATCAGAATACTTAAATGCGTATAACAATCAGAGTATCAAATTATTTAAGGGAGTTAAGACTGTTATTTTCCTTAGAAGCGAGAAAACAAATAATGCCGCCGCCATCTTGGTGTTCAAACCCTCCTTATTACAATATGCTTCCTGTAATAAATATCACATAAATAAGTGTACTAAGTAAGAATTGAAGTAAGGAAGATAGATAATATAAAAATAAACAAGCTGTTACAGCGGCATCAATGACAACGAAGTCTCAGGAGCTGGCTTACTTCATGGTCCCAAAGTGCTATAAATAGAATGACCTCGTTACCATGACAACCAGAGGTCACATTGGCCGAAAAGTATTATTTTCATGGTCACTACTTAATATATACCCATTATACCGAAAATCATCAAAATCCATGACATGCTGTGCCTAAGGTTTTAATTTCGATTTTAATCCTTACAGAGAATTGCTATTAACATTTAGAGTCCTGTGATTCGTTCGGCAAGATAGGACGAGTTCCGATGTCATAAGGAGTGGCATAAGAAGCGATAAAATGCCACTGCTCTGGTTAGTGTTCATCAAGATGCGCTGTACTCTATTCGCGACATATGTATGAAATCGTCTAGACGTATTGATTAGTTAACCCAATACAAAATACATTTTTCATTTGCGTACTATGCTTTCTAAAAGGTGAGAGTCCTCGGGTTTCCTCTGACGTCTCTTTATGGTTTTGTCGCGTCGCCCATCTGAACGTAGATGGGTATTTTACCACCATCGTTTATTGCCTACTCATTCATGTTTGAACCTTTATGCCTTTTACTTTGTCCTTTTTCTCATATCTTTTGCTCCCTATCTTCTTTCCCTCTCCTCTTGTTCGAATGATGTGTGCGAAGGGGCTTTGTCAGAGAATGGCTAAAACTAGCACAATAAAAATTACTACGATAAACTCTCAGGGTCTTGGTGGTACGTTAATACATTAAGATGTCCTTATTTTTTTATAAATCTAAAAAATTATAGCATAATCCTCTGCAACACACACAATTTGTTTCAAATCTGGAACTCTATATCGAGGCCCATTGGGGCTACAAGTGCATATTTAATTCCTGTAGTTCTAATGCAAGAGGGGTAGCAATAATGTTCAATTACAGTTTTAAGTTTACTTTGCACAAAGACAAAAAAGACTCCGATTGTAATTTATTAGCGCTAGATCTAAGCATTTATGATAAAAGAATAATTCTTATCTACATTTATGGTCTGAATCAAGATTCACCTATCTTTTTTTTTTTGAAAATATGAAGATACTATTAAAGACTTTGAAAATGACTATTGTATAATCTGTGGAGATTATACATGTAATATAATCTTTGATCCTGACCTAGATTCATACAATTATACATCATTAAGAGCCAATCCGGCATAAAACCATGCAAATTGGTCCAAATGACCCAGTAACCAAATTTAATGATTTTAAGTTATTTCAATAGATACATGACTAGGAATAATTCTGTCAAATATTTTTGTTCAAATATCCATGGTTACAGAGATATACCACCCCATCATTTTTCCCGCCAAATTTACAAAAAGGACGTAGAAATATCCCTATTTTCGCTGATGTACTTCTCTAAAATTTTAAGTATAAATTGAATTGGAGTAAATATTGTTATTGATATATTGAAATATAACATTTTATTCTATCTTAGGATAATATTATGTATGAAAATTTTTTTTCCAAAGACAGCCACAACGTAACTTGAAAAGAGGCAAAAATCGGCTAAGTGAGAAAACGACGTTTTATACGTTTTTCACGCACCAATATCTTCTGTAAGAGAAGTTTGATTTTTATCAAATTTCATCTTTTAACTCTTTGCTTTAATCTTATAAATATATCAAAAATCCACCGCTGCCAAACGATTACGTATTGAGATGTAGACAGTTAAAATATGTATAAAAGATCAGCTTAACGAAAAAACGACGTTTTAGACGTTTTTCACGCACCAATATCTTCTGTAAGAGAAGTTTGATTTTTATCAAATTTCATCTTTTAACTCTTTGCTTTAATCTTATAAATATATCAAAAATCCATCGATGCCAAATAATTACGTATCGAGATGTGGACAGTTAAAATATGCATTAAAGATCAGCTTAACGAAAAAACGACGTTTTAGACGTTTTTCAAGCAACGATATCTTCTGTAAGAGAAATTTGATTTTTTTTCAAATTTCGTCTTTCAACTCTTTGCTTTAATCTTTTAAATATATCAAAAATCTACCGATGCCAAATAATTACGTATCGAGATATAGACAGTTAAAATATGCATTAAAAATCAGCTTAACGAGAAAATGACGTTTTATACGTTTTTCACGCACCAATATCTTTTGTAAGAGAAGTTTGATTTTTTTCAAATTTCATCTTTTAACTCTTTGCTTTGATCTTATAAATATCTCACAAATCCACCAATGCCAAATAATTACGTATTGAGATATAGACAGTTAAAATTTGCATCAAAGTGAATTTTTGCGGTGTAAAAATGCGAACGAAAAATACGGAATCCCAAAGATTCAATCATTGCACACGTAGAAATACGCATACATGTGCGGCGAGTTGTGACCACAGCTGATTTGATCATGTCTTTTACACGCAGGTCAAGGTCAAACTCTTTGTTCAAAATTGTGCAATCGATAGTTGGGAATAAAAATAAATTTTATCGAAAACGTAAAATATATTCCAAAGGGTCAAGAAAGAAGAAAAAAGGAGCCATAAAAAGTTTTATTTGAAAATATGCAGGAACGACCCTAATATTGTCGATTCTTTAATAAATAAATCTCCGTATACTTCTATTGTAAAAACTCAATACATTGTAGGTGGCGCCAGTGAAATTTATTAGAGCTGCGCACCCCAAATTCAAAATCACGTTTTTAAAGGTTTATAACTGCGAATGTATGCGTTAGATTCGCCAGAAAATTTGAATTTATACAAATGAGAATGTATATTTTCATTTGAAAAGAAAAATTTTGCATTCCAAAATATTGTAAAATTAATTAATTTTCAGGGACACCGTCCCTTTAAAATTGAAGTGAGGAAATGATGCGAAGAAGCGAAGAAATTATCTCTTTTTTGCTTCTCCGTATCATTCCGTATTTTGTTTCTTCACATCATTTCTTCGTTTCTTTTCATATTCAGTACACGAACTAACAATGTCAGAATTACGCTTTTGCAGAAAAGAAGTTATATATAAAATGAAATTATATATCTCTTTGATGTTTGAAAGGCGTATAATGTATACATGTAGATCTACGCCCTTATATATTAGGTTAGCCCAGGAGTTTTTCTCTTTCTTTTCTGTATAATTTTGTTTTTTTGTTTTGTTTTTTTTTTCGGAGGGGAGGGTGTCGGGTTTTTTTTTTTTTTTTTTTTTTTCGTTTCGTTTCGTTTCGTTTCGTGTTTTGTTTTGTTTTTCAATATTGTTTTTTTTTTTTTTTTTTTTGAAAGATGGAGTACCATGAACTCTTTTTTTTTTCTTTCCAATAAAAGTACTTTTTTATAGAACGAAGACCGCTCTGCTTTAGTACAAGATAATATCAATACTTCGAAGGAGAAATACCTTGAATTAAGGATATGAAGGAGATAAACTTTTATGAAAGAATTGAGATTTTATAAAAGAAAGTGATTACTCTCATAATTTACGCGTATACGGACCGGAGCGGATGAATAGGGCCGGGGGCAGGTGGAGGTTAAGAAATATGACGGAGAGGTTGTCAGGGCCCCTGAAATTTGCCCCAAATTATTTTGACCTTGAATAAACAAAGACTTTTCTCATCATAACCATAGATGACCGATTTGGTTGAAAGCGCTATTTGACGTTGAGTTGAAATCAAGAAAGAGACAAGTCATATCAAACAATTTTTTTTTTCTTGTTTTATGCACGAAAATAACAGAATGATCGAAGTTTTCTCGAAAAAAAATAAGGACTGGATATATAGTTAATTCATTGATTTACTTTAAGTGAGGATAATTCGTGCAACCTGTCTATTTTTTCTCTGAAATACGAATAAATTGTTATGTTTATAGGAAAGATCAACCTAACATTTTAAGAAAAAAAAACCCGTTTATTTTATCAATTCAACAGATCGTTTTCAAAAGGAAAGAACTTTTTAAACACAATTTCCTATGAAACAATGAATTTGGAAAATCGATGAAAAGAGCAGCGAGTAGACTGTAAAGAAAACTTTTCTTTCCGATTTTCAACATTTTTTAAAGAAAATACCACAGTCATGTCAACAATACACAGACAGGACAATTTGTTCATATAACAGAAAATGAGAGATCATAGAAGAGTACATCGAACGACCCGTTGTCTACAGGACAATAGATCTACATGTAACAAAACTAGCAGTGGCATAGTGATCCTTTTATGATGAGCTTTCAGAAGTTAAACGTCTTCAAATTCAATAGAAGTGAGATTAAGTGCCCCTGCTCCAGGGAGACTCGGTTCGACGCTCTAACCAGTACTTACTGGTAGTAGCACCGACTATTCTAGAGACTCGTTCTTTTACATCTGTGAAGATTATTTCAAAAGATTTGGGATGGGTACATCTAATCACATCTAGAAACGAGGGAACGAGATTTGCTATGCAATCTTGAGCTAAACTCTATCAATGTTATAATCTAATGCGATAGTTTATCCGTGTCAAGTTCTTATTTTATCGTCATTGTTTACATGCTACCAGGGAACCTAACCATGTGACGTCATCACTAAAAGTCTGACTCGGTGGCGTCGTTCCGGGCTATCTCGAAAATCGTCTAGATTTATAAGGGAAATTGAAAAAGATCTGAAACGATTTCCATCATTTTTAGAACATATTTTGTTAATATCTTAAATTTTTTTTTCTAGATTATGATCAAAGATGCTTATCTTTTGAACATTTTTCCATTAAATCTTTTAATTATATTCCGCAAAATAATGAATATTCTTGATAAAATTTGCATATCTTAGATACATTTGGCAGCGACAGTTTTTTTATATATTAAAGTATGATGCGTTTACTTTATTATACTGAAATTTTGTGGGAAAATTTTCTCTCTTATAGATGTTATTCATGTTCGAAATAGGGACGCTTTTGTCAAATCCCAATATAAGTCGTATTAGAGCGCCCCCTGGTGGCAAGTCAATTCGTATATCTTAACTTTGCGAGTACTATAATGAAGATGAATTGAGTAAGTATTTGATTTTATCATGAAAAGAATTACTGCATATCAAAATCAAATCTAATTCAACGATGAAAATAGGGCTATTTTAGTGTTGTTTTTTGAGCCCTGTTAATGGCGTTATGCCATACAAACAAAATTGGCCCATTACTATAAAACGGGACATATATGAATTTTAAAATAATTTTTTTCTCGAATGTTTTTCATCATAGAATACAGAAATATACATAAAAATGTAAAACTTTGACCACCCTTTTGGACGATTTTTACGATTTTGCATGGTTTTATGCCGGATTGGCTCTTAAATAATCCAAATGCCCGTACCAGAGTAATACAAATGATGGATAATCTCAACATCTTAGACTATTACAGAGTACTATTTCCGGATAAGAAAATTTACACATGTCATAAAAAAGAATGCAATCAAATGTAGTAGACTTAATTACTTTTTGGTATCTGAGAATTTAGCTGTTTGATAGAAAACACAGGTTATACATGTAGCAAGCTGTTTATCGTTCTGATTATTCATGTGTCGTATTAGAATTGAAACTCACTGATATTACTAAAGTGAATGGAATATGGAAATTTAATAGCATGCTGTTAAGAGATAAAGAATTTATAAATACAGTCAAAGATACAATTAAAAGAGTCAAATCCCAATACTCAAATATTCTTTATATTAGAGACATGATTTATGATGTTCCAAATGACATAGTTGACCTAACAATTAGGCCATTTTTGTGTTATTTTCTGTTTTGCGTCCTCGTGCTGGTGGGTTTTTAGCCCTAAGTTACAAAACAAAACAAAATTGAAATAATTCAATCTTTTTGCAAATAAAATGTATTTCCTACAAAAAATAAGACTTTGTTTTATATGCTTGTTTGTTTTTTTTTCCTGGCTGGCTGATATCTTTCTCAATTTCAGAAGGACGCAAAACAGAATAAAAACAAGAAATGGCCTTGGTGATAGCTCATTTTTATGTACTTTTGATGGAGATTAGAGGATTAACTATTTCACATTCAAGCATCCGCAAAAAAATAGGGAAAGATAGAATGGAAAATAATCTTATTGATGAAATTAATAAATAGATGTGAAATGAGGTTCCAGTAGATATCTTGAATATACTACAAGAAAAGGAAAAGCCCAGTTAGAAAATATAAAACAAAAAAAAATTGAAGGGTGCTCTAACTTGATCCTAAGCTAAAAGGGTGGAGGAAGGCGAAAAGCCATCAAATTACTTCTGTCATTTATAATTTATCGCTCCATTACGAGTGGTGTTGATATTATCGTCAGGATCTTCTTTAACTCATGTGTGTCACACTTTGCTGTGTGGCGCTCGTAAAAAAGTTCCCCGCGAGGGGTTTGACAGTAAGTGTTTTGAATATACTTCCCTGACATTGTCGCCATAGCACTCTCTATATAGACATATCGTCAGACAGTGCATGAAGTTTTTATATTTTCATTTCCATGCTTCATAAACATCGACGGTGGGTGCGGCTAGCCAACAGGGGATGCTTACTCCTCTCGCACACCTGGTCCCACCTCTAGCTTGCTAGGGGTCCGTCGATGTTTAATTTTGCGCTCTATTGTGAAAGCTATTGAGATTATCGTCAGGATCTTCTTTCACTCATAATAATCTCGATATAACACAAACAAAATTATTTATAAAATAGATAAAGAAGGAAAAGAGACAATATATGATCAAAGAAAAAAATGATGGAATGTTCATACTTTTATAAAACCCTCTACTCTGAAAGAAGTGATAACTTAGAAGTTATTGAATTAGAAAACTTACTTGATTTAAAAACTGTTCCAAAACTGGATCAGGACACAGCGTTAAGATCAGAAAACCCAATACACAATGTAGATGAAAAGGAAATTTTAGAAGTAATTGAGAACTTTAAACATGATAAATCTCCTGAGAGTGATGGATTTTCCGCCGAATTTTATAAGTTTTTCTGGTTTGGCCTTCGAACATGCATTAAGGAGGTCAAGGACAGCCAGACTTAAATTTGATCCTATCATTTCATTTTCCTAAAAATTATAAATGTTGATAATTGAAACATACTTTTTCTACATGCAAAGTTTCATCAATATTTTACCGTTAGTTTTGAAGCTACGAACGTGCATATATACCCATTGAAAGCCCCAAAGTGGACCGTAAATGGGACGTTAAAATTAACACAATTTAGGTAATGAAAAACAGTTACAAATCTTCTGTAGAGGCAGAATATAAACAAGTTCTGTATTTTTCATTTAGATATGATGTGGGCAATCCGATATGTATAGAAATATACATGATTCTTTAGACTCTTAAAAGAAATTGTCGAAAGGAGATTAATGTATGTCTATTTTCAAAACGTCTTTTAGTTGCTTATTTTTAATCATAGAGTCCGTTTATCTGAAACCCTATCATTTGTTTTCCGTAAAAACTTGATATTATCTTCTTCATATGTCAAGTGAACCACCGAAAAATTCCTATTGAAATTTGACGTCAGTTTCTAAGTTATAGTGATTTTGTTACCCCCTCCCCCTTATTTCTACGTTACCTAATCCTGACGTTCTTGCGAAAAACGCGCAAATGTCGCCGTTCCTATTGTGACGTCATAATTGATCCAGAGCTTTTCAATGAGGTTCTTTCGGATACTGTTCTGGACCCTCTGAAGAGAGTAATTAACGACATTTTTGATAAAAAAAAGTACTTCTAGTCTCTCAGCGTTTGCTTTTAAAAGGCGCTTTTATCATTCTTACATGCAAACGCCGCATAGACTTCTTGTTTCGTTTCATGTACAATTCAAATCTAGGTGAGCCTCACGTGGTCAGGAAATAAATCGATCAATGCGTTGGTGTCCATTCACATTCGTAACTCATCCCTTAGTCGTCCGTTATAAATTCATTTTATTCATTACGTGTTGCTGTTGGTGCTGCAACTAGGTGTTGTTTGAGATCCTCCTTTCTTGTCCGTTCTGTCCGTTGGCAAGTCTTGAGCATGCTCAAAACTTGCCAACTGACAACCTAAGACATGTTTTCTTTATGCGCTTCGTGTCCGTTGTCCGTTGCATGTCCGTTACATCTCCAGTAGATTTCCATTACTAGTTTGTGTCCGTTGATGTCCGGAGCACTCGAGTCACGAACAGACATCTCCCGGACGTGAAGAAGCAAGGACAGCTACCGGAGGCCAACAGACGAGCAGATGTCCGTTTCGTCCGTTCCTTTTTTTTCAAGAAGTTAGAGAGTTGGAACGTTTCCTTATTATTATGCATTGCACTTCCGTTTTATCCGTTGCTCTTTCCGTTACTCGTACGTTGAAGTCCGTTGCACGTCATTACTTACCGTTAAAATCCCGATACTCGCACGGTACGTATACGTTCCAAACTAGTCGCTAGAACCTCGAGCAGTGTCAGTGTGGATTTTACACAAACGGATGACCAACAATCTAAGAATTTTGTCATTTGTTTATCCGTTAGACGTCCATTCGCGCTATCCGGTAAGCTGTGACGCTACAATATTGAGTGAGGATTGTGCCACATTCGGCTCTAGTGAACTAAATTTACATTTAAGTTCCTCAGTGCCATTATAGGGATATCGAAGTGACATTATTTTCTTTATTGACTTCAAGTTCAAAAGATTGTGGAGAACTTAATTTCAAAATGTGACCGAGAGTGGTCTTTCTTATGTCAATTGCAATGATGCTGTAATTCAGGTAATAAGCTGTCAGTCAACTAACAGTGTACGTGGGTATCAGGTGAGAGTTGTGTCCCTTTGCGCTTCTTCTTTTCTTTTCTTTTCAAGAGTTTCTATGCCTTGCAGATATATTAGGGATTCTGATTTTCGTCTGTTATTTATATGCTTGGGTGCTTTGCTGTTGCATCGACTTTGAACTTTGTTTAAATCTCAACTTAATCCGCAGAATTTATTTGTTTGTTTGATTGTTTCAAGGTGTTGTTGTTTTGTCGCGTTGTTTCACTAAACTTTGAACTGGCAAATATTCCCATTTAAAAAGAAAGTTGTAGCTTAATAGACTAAGAAAGTACCACAATACACAGTGTATGCACATGTAGTCAGTTAAAATATTTTCCTATATTCTTTAACTTTTATGCAGAATTTTCTCTGAAAGAAATTAAATAATGACAAAATCCATGACATACTTAGAAAATAATACGTTCTTCTTATTTCAAACAGCAAGTCTACAAATGGTTTTTAGAGCTTTTGCAAATGCAATTGAAGCAATGGAGGAACTCGAAGAAAGAATGGGCATCACATTGCAACGATCTGAAGTTCAATATATACGCCAGCGGGAACTTAATACAGATGATGTAATATGATTATCTTATCCATTATGATAGTAATAATCAGCATTTTGTTTGTTTGTTTGTTTGTTTTTTTTTTTTTTGAGACACTTTTGCACATTTTAGCAGAAGCATTGCTTAGAAATGATTATAATTATATAATTATACAAAATTTTATCCATCATTATAATAAGCGGTATTTATCCATATTAGCAAACAAAGCAAGTGAAAGTTTGCATGTAAACATCACACCTGGGCACGTGTCGTCTTGAAAGTATACTTTAATACAAAAGGTACAGTACGCAAGTTGATATCCATGATGTCAAACTCAGAGTCTACGATTTTATACAAATTAAATTACATACATCTCATTTTTTATCAATTGCACAATTGCCCTTAAGGGATTCTACAACTGTACAATGAGGGATGAATGGTCACCCACTTTCATGCTCCCCGTTAACAAAATTGGGGGTAGCAAATAGTCGCTGTTCTCTCTGTCTGTCTGTCTATCTAAATTGCCCGTCCGTGGTCATACATTGATTAAATCATCTTTGAGAAAAATCTTCGGTCGCTACGGGGATATAATAAATGAATATCAGATGTCCCTTCCAAGAATGATCATTGACATCCTGGTATGCGATTGAATTCCTGTCATCATCACCAAATAAGAGATATTTGATGATTTGATGTGTACATTAATATATTAATCAGACAATAACCAAATTTGACAAGTTTTCGAGGAGCTGTTGCAACTAGTGTTGCATGCAGGATACGCTGACTCTACCCGGGCACCTGATATAACTTCGGAATGTTGTTCATTCCGTGGTCAACAACCGTTTCAATTGAAATTCTAATGATTTTGCCTTGCCTTCTCGAATTTGAGACTGAATTACTGATAGGTACTTCTTTGATGTTTATCCTGAATTCTGCATCAGAATGTCATCATATGTTACATAAATGTTCAATAGGATATACCCTTCAGGACATGCAGATGTCCCTTCTGCAGATGATGCTGCAATCGGGTCTTGCTGTAGATTACCTCTTTGCTTTTATATCTACACTTACTACGCGTTGCAGTGTGTAGTTAAGGATGGTGACTCATATGATAAGGAGTATTAAACTTTTTATAAAAATGGGTCACATATGAAGAACAATTCTCATACTTTAATTTTACATATCGATATACCAAGGTCGGTGTTGAAAATTTCGAGATATAGCTAAAAATAGATTAAGGGAATTTCTGTTGCTATTTTTAGACAAAAATCACACATTTCCAGAAAAGCATTAGTGAGTGAGAAAAGAATGTTATTATGTGATTTTTGAAATTTTTAATAAAAAGAAGACACTTTTCTTCAATAAAAAACATATATATGAAAGAAAATAACTTTATTTTAGAAAAGTAGCGTCCTTATCAATTTAATGTAAAAAAATGTAAAAATTCGTAAAATTATCATTTTTTGCCTATAAAATTCACTTCAAAGGAGTATTAAACTTTTTTTCTAGTTATGACAGAAGGAATATATAAATCTTGATCTTTCAATTGATATATAAAATACATAGGTCGGTGTTAATATAAGAGCAAGATAAAGCGTTGAAAGAAGCTTTCATGTCCATGATGACGTCATACCTAGATTTTATATGTCGAAACATTTCAATAAATGACGTTCATATCATAGAATCTTATTCATTTTTATTTAAACAAATATGTATTCCTGTAGTGATGTCTCATTAAAAATTGACTCAACACGAAGATTGTTCTCGAATACTCGAAGAATGGACAATATCATATTAGTCAGTGTCCATTGTGTAAATTGCTGGGAAATAAAGCAATTCGTCGCATTATAAGCTAAAACCTACCTATTTTACTGACCTATTTCCGATCCAAATGTTAGAGAGACGATATTTTATTTCCCTTATATATGTAGAATACACACTTCGATTTAGATTTTCGTAAGCTTTATAAAAACTTTGTAATTGTTCGCTAAGTGTTCAACGAAGACGTCGTATTCAGTGAAAGACTAATAATATAATAATGGCGTAGCTATGCCTGAAAAGCGGGGGGGGGGGACACAACATCCCAAAATTTCTAACAAGCAAAAAAAAAAAAAAAAAAACAAGGGGGGGGGGTGGGGAAAGGATTTTTTTAGCAAAATATTGACCTATCAGAAAATACTTTCTATACCCTCTATCATTAACAAGTACATTTAATAATATTCTATATAGTTTGAGTTAAATGTCTTCATATACATTGATAAAGTGATATGTATATAGGATTGATCAGAATAGCTAAATTATTCAGAAAGTCTATAAAGAAATGGCGAGCGGTAGCGAGCCAAAGAAAAATTTTGAAAATTGACCGAAAAATTGTAGATTTAAGGTACAACATGTTGCTATTTTAAACAATGTTAATGCATCATAAAATTTTGTGATTGAAAAGTGTGGGGGGGGGGGGCACAAACATGGTTGTGCCCCCCTTTTCAAAGTGGGGGGAGGGGGGCATGTACCCCCGCTGCCCCCTCCCTTTCCTACGCCCTTGTATAAGACTTACTCAGCAACTTAAAATTATAAGATTCCTGTCAAAATATCAAGAAATGAATTTCAGTGGTGGATCTAGATTTGATAAAAAACGGGAGTGGGTTCATAGTGCAGCTATAAAGGATACTGCTCATAGAAAATCTAACAAACAAAGAAAAAGAAAAGTGCTGGGCATAAACTTCTCCTCCTGCAAGTAACGTAAAATGCATGGCGTGGATGTTTACTGTTTGGTTTCAAACAGCAACCGGCGTCGGAGAGTAGCGATCCAGAAAATATGAAGAAATGAAGTATTGATTATGTTTAAATTAAGTCAATATAAACAAAAGGGAAATCAGAACTTCAATATTCAATATATCGAACGAAACGGGATGGTTACATTTGACTACATTCCTGGCCTAGGGGAATATTTTTAAACAAGATTTCAAGAAAAATATTGAAAAAAAATCTTCTTTTTTTTCCACACCACATTCGTCATATACAACTCATGTCATAGGTGCTCGTGGACGTGGATAATCAGTCAATAAGTATCCCGAGATGGTCCCCGGTCTTCTATATAATCCAAAATACAAGGCAAAAAACTCAATAAATTCTTCTTCCGCCTCAAATTTTCCCGCCCAGCAAATTTTCTGTAAAACGATTATCTTAATATTGAAAAAATCTTAATTATTCAAAATGGTACATGTTGTAGAAGTCCTTAAAATATGATTGCCCCCTCCACATAGGACTATCAACTGATGATAAGATCACAATTAATGTTTTTATGTCATTCCCACGCATGAATTTTACATTACTAGCTAGAATTATATCTTGAAATTTGTATTTTTCTCTATGTCATCGTAATAAGTGAGCATGGGGAAAGGGAGGGTTGGGGTGGGGGAGAGGGTTTACAGGATGACTTCTGCAAGCCGTTTTTTTCAGCAATTGTAAGAGCCGGATTTTTTTTTTTTTTTTTCGTCAGCCCTTCGGGTCGGTTTATTTTTGTATTTTTTTAATTCTCCAAATGTTGAAAATTACTCTTTTAAAAGTTTCAGCGCAAAATTTCGGCCACAAGATGTATAAAATATCAAACACGGAGTGAGTATCTCTATATGTTGGAAGACAGAAGGGGGGTTGCTATTTTCATGAGTCCTTCTGGCCAGAATCTTTTTCCCCTAATATATCCGTTCGGAGATTTTTTTTTTTTTGGCATAGTACGTCTTCCTACCGCTCCCCCCCCCCCTTTCCATAAAATCACATGGCTGTTCCCTAAGATCATGAGAACACCTGTAAATTGATAGATTGATTGACTGATGGTACCATAATAGACGGACTAAACAGTCGCCCCCTCTCTCTTTCTCTATCTTTATTTATTCTAAATCTAGGACTTTGGGGGGTTGGGAGGTTTCGCTTGTTGCATTCCCCTTTCCATCTGGTCAGACCCCCATGTTAATAAATTGCTTAGTTATTATTCAAGACTCGAAACACATACGTATTATATGTTTATGATATTTGAATCCATTAAAACATAATATTAAGCAAAGCGTACCGAAAAGAAAGTTTACAGCTTCAACATAAAAAAAATGTATTCCAAATCAATAAGTTTGGATGAAGGGGGTGGGGGGATGGTTGAATTTGCCACGATGTTGAAAACCAGCATATAAATGACTGCACTGATTCGGCCCTCACCCAGGCAATACCAACCTTCCGGAGATTTTATCATTAAAAAAGCTACAATCTATTTTTAACACCTCACTGAAGATCGTAGGGGAAGGACGGGATGGGGAAAGGGGGGGGGGGGCACTTACGCTCATGAGCGTATATAATAGATTTATAAATATACGTCCCTGTTACGCCCAATCCAATCCAGTTCTCTGGAAAAAAATACGGTAGGGTGATATTGAGAGATTGTAAGGATTCTAGGAATCGTCAAACACGTACAAATGTATACATTTACTCGAACAAGGTACGTTTTTCACTAGAGAGAGCGACATTGAAACAAAATTCTAAATTAGACTATGACATTCATAAAATTAAAAAAAATAATTGATCTTACGGGAGGATAAAAACATTCGCATTAGAAGAAAAACCGGCTTGATTTTTTTTTCGGAAAAAATTAATAAAAACGTACAGCCCGAAAGACAGACGAAAATAAATCCGGATCATGTAGATTTTGTGTATTGAAGAAAATAAAACCCCATTCCCTCTGAGCTGGTATATATTTATTTAGCCTTAACCCCCTAGATTTGAAAAACCCCAGGATCCCTTATGTATAATTATCTTTTTTAATAACGCTATACCTCTGCGAATAAAAATTACGCTATAAACGATTAGAATCATGCAAAGTTTCCCATCTCTCGGATTGGCGTTTACAGATTATTACTTCGGGTAGGTCCGATGCAACAAAATAAAATGTAACAAAAAGAATACTAAATATCCTAATCGATTTTTCCCGGGCAGCGAGCGGTTGAATTTCCCGGTTTTCAAAAAAAAAAAAGTCGCGCGGGCCCAAATTATTCAATTTAAACTACAATGTACTTCATTTCGATTCATCAGTGATGATATACGTTTCTTGATATTACCTATGTACAGTCCTAAATCGAGCATTCTAGCGTTTTATCTTATGCGACATAGCCTGCGTTATAACGTCATGCGTATGACGCGATGACGTTCGAATCGTCTAATACGTTGCGCAGTGCTATGTGCGCACACGTGATGAGTCACCATCGTTAAATAAATTTCTAGCGACCCGAAGTTTCAAATGTTTTAAGTGCAAGTCTATGAGAAAACAATGCAGATAGGTATACAAACAAGGTCTTCAGTTTCCATTTCTTTCATCATAAATATTTACTACAATGACTTTTAGAAATTTTATGATGAAAAAATCAAATTCTTGTGAGTAGTTGGCATGCAGCGCCACCTATTGGTATAATAGCGCATTACATGTGAAAATCAAGCTGAAATTGTCATATTCTGTCAACAAAAATTCCATTTGCAGTATAGAAGAGTGAATTGGTTAGTACCAGATAAAAGCTTCATGAGCAATACTAAAGAAACTGAAAAATTCGCAATTTTCAAAGAGAGATAATTCTTACAAGTTGGTTAGTTTGTAAAAATATAAATCTAATCTAATAAATAAACAGTTATAGATACCGATACAACGCCTAAAAAGGAAAAAAAAATGTGTTTTGGACCCCTGCGTTTTACGGTCTTCATTGTGTGAGGTCATCTAACAGTGAGGAGGTTGTTTTACACAATAATTGTGCGTTCTTCGAGACCTCTGGGAAATCGGAATAGTGGGAGGGTTGTGCGCACGTAATCCAGGATAACCACACCGTCTGCTATTTCCGTGGCAGATGGCCGTCCTTAGTCGGCACCGGTTGCCCATTGGTCTCGTTGGTTTATGTGTAGTCTTTTATGTTTCGTGTTTCTATGTTGTGATTTGATGTTCCTTGTCCCTTTTGCGTTTCTTTCTGTGGGTATCTGTTCAGTGTTTTTTGCATGGGTGTTTTGGGATTTTGCTGTGGGTGCTGCAACCTAGTGTTGTTGGAGATCCCCTCCTTTCTTTGATCTAAAGGGCATATCTAAGAGAATTATCCATCAAATGGAATGTCTCGGCATTCAGTGTATGTATGCGGTAGAGGGCAATCAAGAACATGGAAATTTGACCCCGTGAAGGCACATTTTTTACACACAACTTTGCTGAAACTAGGTCAAAGTTCAAGGTCATGGTTATTACTTGACCTCAATCTCAAGGTCTTACAACATAGATCATAATTGCTAAATATGAAGTCTCTATCTCATATAACTCAGAAAATATAGAGCTAATTTACGGAAATTTGCGGGCTAATATTTTAGTCCTCAATTTGACATACCATTAATAAAATATAAAAACCAAGGTCATATAATTGCCTCAAGGATAGGACCCTTCCATAAACATCATACATGTATTTTATGAAAGCACCATAGCATAAGAATCCAAAGATATTAATATGGATTCTATGTAAAAACCTAAAAAAATCAGACATGTTTGGCCACGACATGCCTCAGATTTTCGATATTTTTTGTGTACAAGGTAAATATGATGTCCTCAGAACGAATTTACCTTCCATTTTTTTCTCAGACGTTCCGTTGCCATGGTAACCAAGGTTTTGTATAAAAACACCTTTAAACAAGGCATTTTTATTCATCCCGTTACCATGGAAACAAATGTTGAATGTATATGTAATTTTCCGAAAAAAGTTATTTAAATCCTCTTAAGTTGATACAATTTGATTTTTTGATGCTCCTTCTTTCTGTGTGTCATGTAAATTTGCTTCAATTTCAAGAAAAATTGCTTATTCAAAATGAGCCATTTTCGGCCGGTTAAGGCCTTATTTTACCTATATTTTACTTACTTTTGACAAGAGTAATAATGCAATTGCACAAGATTTGAAATACAGTTTACTATTTCCTGAAGAGTATTATCCTAGGACTTCATGGGAATCGGAGGAAATTTATCTAGAAGTGAGATTTTTCTGTTAACATGCCTTTTAAATAGGTTACCATGGCAACATTTGGTATGAAGGTGTAAATACCTGTCGTAAGTAAAAAGCTAATTGATAAAGATGTATACCTGCTATCGTTACAAAACTTGGTATGTGGATGTATAAAGAACCATTTAATGCTATCATGACCTTGGGAAAATGTCAAGGTCATTTGCTCAATTTTCAAGGTCATTGAAAAATATTTGCTATTTTCAGGCCAAATTTTGTGGTTTTTCACTAAAAAGAGACATGATTAACAGTAAACATTATGGAACCTTGGCAAAACAATCAATTATCGGTGAAAGTATGATAAATGTATTATTTGTTGGGATGAGTATCAAAATTATCAAAGTCCATTGAAGACCCAAAAAAATGTCACAAATTTTACGAGAAAATTTTAGAAAATCTCAATTTTATGCTCTTTTGAAAGTATGTCATACATAGAAGTGAAATACAATTTAACAAAATTGTGATGAATTCTACTTCTTATGATCGGTTGTTCAACTGTAAATATCTAAAATCAAAATATCTCATGAAATAAGTTAGAGAAAACAATTTAGATTATTTGGAAATCCTGATTTTTGTCTTAATTTTAGTCTAAAGTTAGAAATGACCTTGAGATCTGGACAGATGACCTTGAAATGATTTGAAGGTCAATTGATAATGATAAATATAATTCGTATATAGGTATGCTATTTCATAATCATAGGACTCAAACATGAGGAAAAACAATGTTTTCATATATGCGGTATATGGTAATATGGATTCCAAGTTGCTATAGCAACGGATTTTGATTGGCATTCATGACAAAATGGTGAGTTTCACCATAAATTTTATTTCTTAATTTTTTCCAGCTATAGACATTTATTTTGGCAAGGTGATGTTAAATAACCATAACATTCACCAAATAATGGTTTTCAACCTTCAAAATAATCAAAAACAGGCCAAAAATGACCCTAAAATTAGACTTTATTTTTGCTAAATTTTCACATAATTTGACTGAATATCAACAACTACCTGATAACCCCCTCCCCCGAAAAAGTTATTCTTGTTAGAGTTGAACTTACAAAGAAAAGTTTTTGTGTTCATAAAGTAAATTTTGACCATGGTTTCCATGGCAACAAAATGCAACAATATGTCTTATCTCTCATATTTATAGGGGTGTCAAATAGATTGACCCCGTTACCATGGCAACCGTTGTTCAAATATAACAATATGGTTTGTTTTCATTGTTTTTACATTAAGTATGATAATTACAGAAAGTTTCATCAAAATCCATGACATGCCGTGGCCAGCTGTTTTAGGTTTTTACAGAGAATCCATATTAATTAAATCAAAGCAGTGAATTGACCATTCTAATCGTATGTCATAATGAAGCAACATAAAGATGAAAAAAAAAAAAACAGCAATATTTTAATATTTCATATAAAGCTTTTAATTAAGACATTTAAAGATTTCAGATATTGAATCAACCATGTAAACAACTAGAGATTTTTAGGAACATACAAATATATTGCCTGCATACATGTAGTATATACCTGTACATTCAGGTCAAGATCATATAGTTAAAAACCATTGATACTCAGTTAAGTCCTTGTCACTAGGAATACTAATTTGAAATATTTTCATGAATATTTTGTCACTATCAGATAAAGAATAATGCTCCATCTTATATTTCTTGGGCCAGTTGAAGATCACAAGAAAACCTGTAAGACTAAGGAATGTATCCTGAAATTGATGTTGAGTAGCTTTCAGAAATTATCATGAGTGGTGATTCTTTAAATATATTTTTGGCATTAATAAGTTTGACCAATAAACTTACAGTGAACATGTAGACTTGTATGTCGAAAACTGAAAAACCAACATCGATTTAATTTCTGTTGAAAAGAGGTGACATTTTCAGTATTTTTTGTATCCTAAATCAAATGACTTTACCTTTCAGGAATGACCTTGGGTCACCTTGGTACAACAGCTTTCCTCCTGTAAAGCATGTTGAAGTATTATGATACAAAATTAAGATTATGCATGACATAACACTCTCCTATCCTTAAGGGGCTAGCTAATAATAAAAGTATAATTTTTTTCTCCTTTACCATGTTTAAGATGACAAATATGGACAATGACCATATCCCTATGATAAGAGTTATTTCAAAATCCAGTAACAGTTTGACACACATTTAGTAACAAAGAAAAATTCAAATTTTCTTTGCTCCTTTTTCATAGTCTGTATAATCACTATCTACTTGTGCCTCAGTATCTTATTTTGATTTGATTATCTCACACACTTCCTTTGTAAAATTGAAAACAAGTACTTGATGTTTACATGTCGTGTGTCTCTTTTCCGTCTCGTGCTTTACTCGTCTTTTGTGTTTTTGCATTGGGTGTTTTGGAATTTTGCTGTTGATGCTGCAGCGGGGTCTTGTCGGAGATCTCCTCCCTTCTTGTAAAAACGGTGCAATACATTCATAAATTCTGTTCTTGCTGGACATGTAATACTGATCTTGCGCTGAATATTTTTAAATGATGCAAGATTTCAAGTAGGGCATCTTCTTGTTGTATCATTCATTTATATAGCTAGGCTGAAGATGTTGTGGTGATCTAAAAATAGATAAATATAAACATACTTTAAGTTTATTACAATACATTTGAGTAGCCTGAATTATATCACTATCAGAACAGAAGATTCACGTCTATGATTTTGAGAAATAATAAAAGAAATTGAGATTTGCCTATGTGTAGTCCTTTGTCTTTATTGTTTCTGCGTTGTGCGTTGACGTTCCTTGTCCCTTACGCATCTCTTTCTGTGCTTGTCCGCTTTGTGTTTTTGCATTGGGTGTTTTGGGGTTTTGCTGTGGGTGCTACAACCTGGTGTTGTTGAAGATCCCCTCCTTTGTTTTATTTGTAATAATAAAACCTCGTACAGCTTAAGTATATGTGTGTGCATAAATAAAAGTGAAAGTACATGATATGCAAAGGCTTCAATAAATAATTTTGCAGAACCTCTAATCTTGCGGTATTTTGCTCTAGGTGATAAATTTGAAAAAGTCATATAAAGTCTGTTTAGAATCTTGTTATTCTTTAAAGTTTTGGTCGCTTCTACAATGTTTCTTTTCATATTTTACCAAAATTCAGGGCTAGATTTTCTGACTCTTTCAGCACCCCAAACTCCAAAACTAAAATGTTTTGATGTTTTGTCCTTGTAATAATCACACAATTATATAGCATGTCGATCCTATAGCTCAGAGGTAGAGCCCTCGGCTATCATGCGAGGGGACAGTGGCTCGAAATTGATCCAGGTTTGAATGAAGGCACATACATGTATTTTTGCTTTCGTCTTTGCATATAAATCATGGTAATGGTTAGCCCAGAGTGACGAACTATTTTTAAATTGTTGCTGGAACAGCTCATATTGAACTTATTTGAATTTTTGTTATGCCTTTTTTACCTACATACATATGTCATATATATTTAGCAATAATTATATCTATCATGTTTTTGAGAAGTGTTTGATTGTAGATAAATTTTATCTTTCACACTATTCATATGAATATATCCATATGCATATGTTCATATCATTACACAAAACATCGACATACATATTACAACCATTACAACTATTGTAATCATTGTAATTGCTGAAACGTTGCTGCGATATTTTAGAAAAGAAAGATAAATTATGCCTGTAAAGTGAAACTTATAATATATCTTCCTCATATGGTAATATCATTACACATGTGAACATACTGTCGCATTATTTAATACACAAAATCTGTATTCGGATCTATTTATTGGTCGATTTGATGTTATCGACCTTATTCGATTTGTATAGGCTGTCAACTTCCGAATTCATTCATCAGATTCAGCACTGCAATAGGGGCAATTATCCGATAGAAAAGAAGGGAAGGGATCTCCAACAAGAAAGAAAGAAACATTTTTGTAACTAGTGAAATACACGTGACCAGAGACAGGCACTCCGATGTTCTCTTACTTTATCCACTTCACAAAAATAGGTCATGTCGTCATGACAATGGCTTTGGTATAATAGCAATTCTGAATTAAGGTGCTAGTGGGCTAAAATTTTCTCACCGTCCATCCGAGCTATAAGCTGTTTCGTTGAGGATATACCATTTTGCTTGTTCTTACCAAAGATAAATTCATAAAAAGTGCATTTAAGAAATTAATGAACGGTAAAAAAATCAATAAGCAGCCTGTGCGCAGTCACAAAATTTAATATGGATTCTCCGTAAAAACCTAAAACAGCTGGCCACGGCATGTCATGGATTTTGATGAAACTTTCTGTAATTATCATACTTAACGTATCCAGTGTACAAATAAAGATCTCGCGGACGTCTCGTCCATTTAAACAGTGTTAAAATCATCTCGGTAATCTTCGGCAGTGTCTCGATAGTTTCCGTCGACTGAGCGAAGGTTGGCATGTTGACTTTTGATGATAGAAACCATTTTTTACGTTGTATAAGGTATATATAGGTAAAAATATGTCATGATTCTAACTATATAATACACTTGATATTTATTTGTACAATGGATACCATAATGTAAAAACAATGAAAACAAACCATATTGTTATATTTGAACAACGGTTGCCATGATAACGGGGTCAATCTTTTTGACACCACCATAAATATCAGAGATAAGACATATTGGCATTCTGTTGCCATGGAAACCATGGTCAAAATTTACTTTATGAACACAAAAACTTTTCTTTGTAAGTTTTACTCTGACAAGAATAACTTTTTCGGGGGAGGGGGTTATCAGGTAGTTGTTGATATTATTTCAAATTATGTGAAAATTATGTGAAAAATAAGGTCTAATTTTAGGGTCATTTTTGGCCTGTTTTTGATTATTTTGAATGTTGAAAACCATTATTCGGTGAATGTTATGGGTATTTAACATCACCTTGCCAAAATAAATGTCTATAGCTGGGAAAAATCAAGAAATAAAATCTATGGTGAAACTCAACATTTTGTCATGAATGCCAATCAAAATCCGTTGCCATAGCAACTTGGAATCCATATTACCATATACCGCATATTTAAAAACATTGTTTTTCCTCATGTTTGAGTCCTATGATTATGAAATAGCATACCAGTATACAAATTATATTTATCATTATCAATTGACCTTCAAATCATTTCAAGGTCATCTTTCCAAATCTCAAGGTCATTTCTAAATTTAGACTAAAATTAAGACAAAAATCAGGATTTCAAATTAATTTAAATTGATTTCTCTTACTTATTTCATTAGATATTTTGATTTTAAATATTTACAGTTGAACAACCGATCAAAAGAAGTAGAATTCATCACAATTTTCTTAAATTGTATTTCACTTCTATGTATGACATACTTTCAAAAGAGCATAAAATTGCGATTTTCTAAAATTTTCTCGTAAAATATGTGACATTTTTTGGGGTCTTCATTGGACTCTGATAAATGTGATACTCATCCCAACAAATAATACATTTATCATACTTTTACCGATAATTGATTGTTTTGCCAAGGTTCCATACTGTTTACTGTTAATCATGTCTCTTTTCAGTGAAAAACCACAAAATTTGGCCTGAAAATAGCATATATTTTTAAATGACCTTGAAAATTGAGCTAATGACCTTGACATTTTCTCAAGGTCATGATAGCATCAAATGGTCTTTAATACATCTACATACCAAGTTTTGTAACAATAGCAGTCATACATTTGTAGAAATAGCTTTTTACATATGACAGGTATTTACACCTTCGTACCAAATGTTGCCATGGTAACCTATTTCAAAGGCATGTAAACAGAAAAATCTCACTTCTAGATAAATTTCCTTCGATTCCCATGAAGTCCTAGGATAATACTCTTCAGGAAATAGTCAAAAGTATTTCAAATCTTGTGCAATTGCATTATTACTCTGGTCAAAAGTAAGTAAAATATAGGTAAAATAAGGCCTAAATTGGCCGAAAATGGCTCATTTTTAATAAGCAATTTTTCTTGAAATTGAAGTGAATTTACATGACACACAGAAAGAAGGAGCATCGAAAAATCAAACTGTATCAACTTAAGAGGATTTAAATAATCTTTTCGGAAAATTAGATATACATTCAACATTTGTTTCCATGGTAACGGGATGCATAAAAATGCCTTGTTTAAAGGTGTTTCTATACAAAACCTTGGTTACCATTGCAACGGAACGTCGGAGAAAAAAATGGAAGGTCAATTCGTTCTGGGGACATCATATTTACCTTATACACAAAAGATATCCAAAATCTGGGACATGTCGTGGCCAAACATGTCTGATTTTTTAGGTTTTTACATAGAATCTATATTAATAGGATCTTTTTAGAACTTTCCCCTAATTTCCCCCCAATTGCAAATTCTTATTCCGCTTTTCCCGCGTATATATAAAGAACGGCTTTCGATTGGTCGAGTTAATTTGTGTTATAATGGAGTTTTCCTACGGCCCAGGCAAAGGATTTCATGAATGACTATGATGAGTAACAGTTTCATCTTGAGTTGTCTAATGTATATGTACCTATTTTTTAACTTTTCAGAATGATAAAAACATAAGTTTCTATTGTGTATTTATTTTTTATACATGAATTTCATGCAGAGCTCTATTTAATAGTACTTATCTTTACTCTTTATTCTAGGAGTCATTTTTTTAACTATTTCGACGAAGAAAAAAAATTACTGCGAGATTAAATAAATGTTGATATCGACCAAGCTTTTTTGGAAAGCTAATACTTGTTAACATATAGAAATAATTGTCTGCTGTGATAATAGAAAAAAATGGTTTTTATGTCTTAGGTCATATTGTAAAGAAAGATAACTCTAATTTTATTTTCATTTTTTTTACATGATGCAATACATATTCAGATAGATTTTGCAACATACGACGTAGTCATTGAATGATTTATTTCCATAAGAATCTATTCAATATGATTAAGGAATCATCTGTGAAGTTTCATTTGAAAATCATGTGCTGAAAAAATGTATATCCAAGAAATGAGCACTTTCATTACAATCAATGGATGGCCTAAATCTGATCAGTTTCAAAATCTCAAAATTTTTGGATGGTGACCTCCTTATATTGTCTCTTACTTCTGAATCATATCAGGAAATCAGAATTGTGCTTTTTTCTGAGAAAAATAGTAGAATAACATAAAACGTGTGATATCACCTTAAGAACTCAAAATCTTTAAAACCTCTTTTCTTAGAAAATTAATGATTTTTGGAAATTTCTTTCAATTAGCCGAATCCTAGCAAATCAAAATCAGTCAAATATTGCCATTAAATAAGGTCAAAATTAAGGCCCATTTCTGTCCAATTTTTAATCATAACTATCAGAAAATGAAAGGCTGATACATGTAACACCATCACTGATGTCAGAACAAAATGTATTTTATGTGACAAACATAATCACTGAAAAAAATAATTGGAACCTTGTTTTGTTTTCCTACATTTTGAGGTCAAACATGGTTGCCATGGCAACTTTTCATTTGATACATGATGGATATATCTTTTCAAATTGATTTTTAGCATCGTTTAAATAACTTATATTGCCTAAGCTTTATATAGGGACAAAAGAAGAAATTATTCTTTGTTTGAGCACCTTCAAAATTTGTCAAAAAATTTTCAAGATCATTGACTCTAAGTTTAAGGTCAATTCAAAATACATTGTCCAATTTGTTATCTATTGTTGCTAATTTTAGGCCTGACTGTCATATATTTTGTATCAAAAATACTTCCTTCTAGAATTTGGACCGATAGGCAGATAAACATTACAATTTTGAGTTCAGAACATTTCTCTTAAAAAGATGAACTCCAGACAAAAATCTTGATAATCTTACATTTTTTAAAGGTATGTATGTAATGCTATCTTCAAATCAAGGAGGTCATTCAAGATGACCTTGACATTAGGTCTTATTTTGAAGGTGATTGTTTTAATAAATAATGCTCTTTTATATACACTGATTGAAATGCTTAAAATACATATAACGTACAGCTTAAAATTTACCAGTAAATTACTCTATGTGTTATAATGAAATGAATGTCACCACGGTAACCATTTTCTATACCCTTTAAATAAAACTGTGAAGAGGTCCCACCACTCAAATTTTAACATTTTCTTAAAGATCGAGAAATACACTTAAAAGATAATTTTTCAATAATAAATAATAATGAATCAAGTTAGCCTGACATTTCAAATTTTTTGCCCTTAAAATTGAGCAAAATTATGTTACATGTAAATAAGGAGCTTTTTCGGTCTAATCTAGGGCCTCTTCAAAACAGGTTTTTGCCTACAATTTTAGCATATTTAGAAAAGGAATAGCGGGTGGAAGTATACTTCTTATGTAGAATATATCGATGAAAGATATAAAGAAAAAAATAAGGAAATTTCATTTGACTATAATACCTGGTACCATGGAAACGAGCCTTGAGAAAATGCCATATTACAAGTGTAAAACTTCGGTTGATCGTCTCTTCAACGCATTCTAAAATTTCTGTTATCAAAATTACTTGAAATTTCTAAAACGTGGGTCCTGTAGCATCATATCCCACCCATCCTGCTACGTCTTTCGGTAAATGTTTGGACATAATATTCACACTCTTTGGCAGTATTACATTGTTTAGACTGAGCATCACTGACGAGGGTTAAGTACCCGAAACGTGCATGTCTGGTCCATGCTGCAAAATAAGTTCTTAAATGATGCTATTGAATTTGAATACGTTGAACATTCTACTGATGAATTAAATTTCAAGCATGGCTACCATAGCAAAGAAAACTTAATTTGTTAAAAGGAAGTTTATTTTGTCTCAGTACATCGTATACACATTCCATAGCAAAAATCTCAAAAATTGGTGACATGCCATCTCTTGATTTTGAAATACCGTTGGTCCTTACAGAGAATTGCTATTAAGGCAAAAAGTAATCTTATTGGCGATTTCATGACATAATCGGATAATGTGTGTATTCTTTTAAGACTGGAAAGAAAAGTTTTTGATCGATTCGTTCGGGCACTCTGAGATTCAGACTTCGAAGGACTTTTGTCTGTTGATTCTGTGGATGATCATCATATTAATCAATTCTTAGACATTAAGAGAGCATGGCCGGACATTTTGTGAAGATATATGCCTTAGCTGTTCAGTCTGAATGATCTTATTCGAAGGAAATAAGATTTATTAACTGGACAGGTTATGTTGCGTAGCGAAGATTAAGCTGGTTGAAAAATTGTAACCGATCATAATGTCATTTCAAATATCACTTCGAATTCTATTTACGTCGATGAAGAAGCCAGATTCTTCTCATGTGAGTCGATACGGATAATTTAGATAATTGCCAAGATCACTCTTCATAATGACAAAAATCATGCAGAGCGTCAAATACCATTTGGAATTTCTAAAGTTTTTGACATTTAAAAAAGCTCCCAATGATCGTTCACTTATAGCTCAAGATAACTGTTTTGTTAGAGGGAGGACTTGAAATGAATGTTTCGTTTTTCTAGCGTCTGTCATACGGTTTATATTTTTTTTTTTTTAATTTTTCATTACTGATATTTATTATAGAATTATCTCATGTTCAAAAGAAGATTTAGATTTTTTTTCTTTTATATATATTTACATACGCTTTTTTCCTTTGGAAAAAAAACAAAGGATTTTAGTCTGGGAGCCAGTGGGACCCATCATGCACCCCCTTGAGTTCTTTTTTCACTGGTACCGAAATGTTCCTTAGGGTCAACAGAATGGAAGTAACCGGATGTGACAGTTCTACCGAATTGAAGCGGCAAGTGTTGAATGCAAGCAGGAGATGCTTACTCTTCCTGGGCACCTGGTCTCACTCCCATATCGGGAATTTGATTCTTTTCATGTGGTGGAAGTTTTTGTTTGTCTGCTTTGGTTCCTGTTTTTTCCTTAATTTGTATGCCTTCGGTTGCTGATTTTCTGAATTATCGATTTTGTGTTGTATATACAAAATGTATACGGGGATATGGTCATTATCCATATTTGTTATTTCGGAATGTACTAGAAATAAACTCATTTAAAGGCTATGTGTTTTCGATCGTCCCCATGGCAACCCCTGTTTAAGTAAAGAAAACACTATTTGTTATGTAGAATAGCAATATTTTGGCTAACATCTGTAACTGGTATTATTATCTTTTCTGTTCATTGACATAACATTTGACTTGAAATTTTAGTTCAATGGTTTCCAAATTGATGTTACACTATATCATTGAGTTAATCTATTATGTTATTGGATGGTCATAACGTATTATTCACGATTCATTGAGTGTTCTTGCAATAAAATGGTTTTTGGTGGTAATGTTATTACTTTCCATAATAATGACATTTTCATCATTCTAATTTGATACACTGATGAAGAGTACAATTCATTTTTATTTCATACATGTACCTCATATTGCAACAAATATAAAGAATTTAAGATATTACTCAGAAATATGTAATAATAGTATGAAAAGCTGACCTTTTACCCCAAAATAGAGGAAAATTTCTCATTTTCCGCTTCTAACATCAAAATCTATATTAAAACAACAAAATTACATCAGCATATACATTTCATTCATAGATTACAAGAATTGTTTGTTTTTTATATAGGTCAATAAGCAGAAGGATATTTGGAGTTATTTCTTTTATCATCTTAAAACGACCATTTATTAAAATATAGAGTTAAAAAGCAAAAACAAACTGAAAATTCTTGTCTTTTTTATATATTTTTCAAGCATTTTTTTTAATCAATAAGTATTAATGAATATCAAAATGCGTTATTTTGCATATGATCACTTAGCTAATCAATAATCTTTCGTCGTTATAATTAATGATACCAGTTACAGATGTTTAGCTCAATATTTGGCCAAGATATTGTTATTCTACATGACCAATAGTCCTTTCTTTATTTTAGCAGGGGGTTGCCATGGAAACGGTCGAAAAACACATAGCCCAAATAAGTTTATTTTTGAGTACGTATTCATTCCGAAATTGTATTCTGTAGACAGTTAGGAACAGTATGGTACCCGTGAAAAAATGTATCCAAGGGGGTGCATGGTGGGAACCACTAGCTCCCCGAAAATTTATATCTCTGTGCCTTCTATTATCGCTTCTTCAACGCATTAAAAAAAAACTTATCAACATTTCTAGAAATTTCTCAAACATGGGTCCTGCCGCATCATACCCCAGCCATCCTTCTACGTCTTTCGGTACAATTTTGGACATAATAACGTTCACAATCTTTGGCCATATTACATTGTTTATATTGAGGATCACTCACGAGGGTTTCGTACCCGAAACGTGCATGTCAGTTTCATGCTGAAAATTTACCTGTTCTTAAATGATGCTATTGAATTTGAAGACGTTTAACATTTGTACCACTTTGTGAGTGTCACTGCTGGTGGACCAGGAGTCCCCGAGGGCACATGTAGCCAAGTTCAATCATCTTTGGTTGATCGTAACTTCAACGCATTCAATTTTTTTTCTGATCAAAATTTCTTGAAATTTCTAAAACATTGGTCCTGTAGCATCATATCCGAGCTACTTCTTTCGGTACATTTCTGGACATAATAACGTTCACAATCTTTGGTCATATTACATTGTTTATATTGAGGATCACTGATGAGGGTTTAGCACCTGAAATTTGCATGTCTGGTCCATGCTGAAAATTTACCTGTTCTTAAAATTCAAATTTTATTTATTTTACAACGTTTTACAAACAAGTTACAGAACTTATATTAATGTCTCACGTTCTTAAAATGATGCTATTGAATTTGAAGACGTTTAACATTTGTACCACTTGGTGAGTGTCAGTGCTGGTGGACCAGGAGTCCCCGAGGGCACATGTAGCCAAGTTCGATCGTTTCTTCAACGATCTCAAAACTTTTTGCTATCAAGATTTCTTGAAATTTCGAAAAACATAGGTCCTGTAGCATCATATCCCAGCCATCCTGCTACGTCTTTTGGTACATTTTTGGACATAATCATGTTCACAATCTGCGGTCATATAACATAGTTTTTATTGAGGATCACAAACGAGGGTTAAATACCCAAAACGTGCACGTCTGGTCCATGTTGAATTTTATCTGTTCTTAAATGATGCTATTGAATTTGAAGACGTTTAACATTTGTACTACTTGGTGAGTGTCACTGCTGGTGGACCACGTGTCCCCGAGGGCAAATATAGCCAAGTTCGTCAACTTCGGTTGATCGTTTCTTCACCGCAAACTTATGAAACATGTCTGGTCCATGCTAAAAATTTACCTGTTCTTAAATGATGCTATTGAATTTGAAGACGTTTAACATCTATATACTAACATCAAATCCAGGATATCAGTTTAAATTGTACTTTTAAACTCACTTTAAAGAGTATTGTAATTTTCTTTTTTGTATTGTATGATATTGCTCAGTCATAGCTCGAATTTTTTTCAGATCAGTTCCAACTCTCTTCCTTCTTGAAGAAAACATTCTAAACCAATTTTAATGCGTAAGACACGCGTTTCGGATATTAAATCCTCCTAATAAGGCTGGCAGCCACAATGCCTCTTATAAGCCACCAAACTTCATTTTACTAGCACCCTCTGGTTTTATTTTACGATTTCGTTTTTTTTTTTTCATTTACAGAAAGTGCACGGATCCACAATGTCCTGTTTGGAAATTTACCTCCAAATTGAAGGTTGATTTCAAACTCAAGACTTAATAAGGATACTTATATGAACTTTTATACCGATGATATTTGTTATTTTCGCTTTTCTGATTGGCTAAAACGTCATGTCTACCAAGGTTGACGTCATCCCGGTAGATATTTATGTAAGATTCCAACAGCCCTCCATGTGCTAAAATAAGAAGAGTGGGCGTCGCCGTTCTAGATGACGTCATCCGAGGTAGATATAAGATTAAAAAAGATCTCCATGTGCGAAAAATAGATAAGAGAGGCTTTTCATAGTCTTAAAGTAACGTTTGAATGATTTACATAGCTAAAAGCAAGGAAGGGATATCCAACAAGACCCTGTTGCAGCATCAACAGCAAACACCAAACCATCCTATGCGAAAACACAAAGACAAGCATACCAACAGACGAAAAAGAGACCTTCGACATATAAACATCAAACACAAGGACTACTCATAAACCAACGA
This sequence comes from Pinctada imbricata, assembly GCA_033119305.1. NCBI lineage: Eukaryota > Metazoa > Mollusca > Bivalvia > Pterioida > Pteriidae > Pinctada > Pinctada imbricata. Next base: position 2,226,204 of record VSWD01000011.1, read on the forward strand.
GACCCATGAGTAACCGGTGCCGACTTTGGACGGCCATTTGCCACACCAGTACTTCATGTAATAAAATAATTACAGCCCCTACCAGTCGAAAGTTTAATATTTATAATTTATTTTTAATATTGAATATTAATATAAGTTTATAAATTTAATAGCTTAGCTTTCAAAATTTCGTCAGCGATTGCTTTCAAAATTTTGAATACTCAAGAGATGACGAAATTTCATCAGCGATTTCCCGTTAACTAATTTTCGTCGGCGATTCCCTAGCTTTCAAAATTTTCGTCAGCGATAGCTTTCAAAAATTTTGAATGCTATAGTTAACGACATTTCGTCAGCGATTAGCTTTCAAAAAATTTGAAAGCTAAAGTTAACGAAATTCCGTCAGCTATAGCTTTCAAAATTTTTGAAAGCTAATCGCTGAAGAAAATTTCGTTAACTAGCTTTCAAAATGTTTGAAAGCTATTCTCGTAAGCCATTTTGTGTCGAGAAAACCCAGATAGTTGAAATCAAAGCAATCATCTTCATAATTTGCTTGATGAAATAGTATCTATTATGATGTTTATAATACTCAGACTAAATTATGAAAATATATATTCCTGGATTAAAGGAGCTGATAAGATAAGGGCCGTTTTTAGCCCTAAATCTCGTGCCGTATTTCTTCCACATGACGGTACATATGAAAACAAAAGATAATCATTATTGAAATAAATTGTATTTGAAGACTTTTTGTATGTTTTACTTTTCGGTGAAATACTTCCAAGATTCTAAAATGAAGGTCCATAAAGGTAGGGGTGCACGGATAGAAAACCCGATAATATCGACAAAAAACGTAGAAATTTTAGAATCTTTTACATTTACCTGAAATGGATAAATATTAACTAAAAGACATCAAATACATCTACATTGTGTATCAGAAATACATTTCGAAAGTCTTTCCTCTAATCGGTAAATAATGAAATCCGGAACTCAAAATACGGTCTTATTTTGTATGTAATGACCATAATAGATGCTTTTCAGCGCGAAATACACGTTAGCGGAGAAATCCACATCGCTCCTGCTTATTTCGTTCCTAATTGTTGTACATTTCATTCGATCGTATTTAGAACACATGTTTTGATGAATTAAGGAGGAAAAATAGTCAAATTTTCAATATTTGATGATCTTAAAGATCGATTCTTTGACAAATGCATCCCCCTTCCTTTTTTTTTCGTTTGTCGTCTCTGGGGTAGTGTTCCCCCCGGAGATACAGAACCCCACTTTTCCAGAAAATTTGTATCATGGATATACACCTCCAGTATAAGTGACGTTCTGTATCTCCGGGGGGAACAATGTTCAAAAAAACTTTCCATTTTCTATTGATTTCTATGGGAAAAAGACAAGTTTTGACCCAAATTTTAGCAATATTGTGCATAATAGATCTAAGATATCTTCAGAGTTTGATAGGATACTGTATCTGTTTTAATTTAACGAACGATTTTTCTTAAAATTTCCATTTTCAAAATTCCTCATTTTAGGGCAGATTCTACGTCTTATCTTATCAGCTCCTTAAATATTGTATCTTGTTTATTTTTATAAGAAGATTCCGTGTTTCCCAGATCGGTGTGTTCCCCATACACCTACTTGGTTAAAACAACATTATGTTAATTGGGGATGAAAGGGGCCATCAAAAGGGTATGCTTTGCACTAATTACTCACCTAAATTTACCTGTATTTGTATTACCTGTAAAGGTATTCCATCTTTAAGTGTATATATGAACAACTTCCATTTCATCTTAAATCTAAATGTATATATATATACCAGAAAATTTACATCCGACCGGCCGAATTCAGACTAAATGAGGGGAATTTGTATCCAGTGAAACCCTGGCTTCTCTGTGACTGTCGGAAGCCTTGAAAGATATTTCACGATCGGTGAATTTCTAAAGTGCCACGCCGAAAAGAGATGGCTTCTGTCATCCTCTAAACTCTGCAGAAGAATTCGCCCGAGGTATGCTAAAGACATTGTAAAAACAATATGGCACCCGAGCGTTCAAAAAGCTTTCAAAATTTTCGTCAGCGATAGCTTTCAAAATTTTCGTCAGCGATAGCTTTCAAAACTTTCGTCAGCGATAGCTTTCAAAATTTCGCCAGCGACCAGCGATTGCTTTCAAATATTTTGAAAGCTCCGAGATGACGACAATTTGAAAGCTCATAGCTTTTAATTTTGTCGTTAACTAAGATTAGTTAACGAAATTTTCGTCAACAATTTTTCGAAAGCTTTTAAGAGCTTTCAAAATTTCGTCATCTCAGTAGCTTTCAAAAAGTCGCTGTCGAATAGTTAACGAAACTTTCGAATTTAACTTTCAAAATTTCGTCATCTAGGCGTTAAACTTTCGACTGGTCGGGGCTATACTTACTTTTAACTAGGCAAATACAATGGTTTAGCTCCCATAGGAAACAATATCAACCTCGCCCTTTGGGCTCGGTGAATATATTGTCTTCTTGGGGAGCGAAACCATGTATCAACCTCGGTAAAAGTAAATAATTGTATAAGATATGTGCTTTGTTGCGCCAACATGCTTTTGTTTTTGATGAGATGATTTAAACCCGTGTTGATTTTTATTTGAACTTAACTTTATTTACCTTTATCTCGAAAACAGAAATGAGTTTGAAAAATTGTGGTGCATATGTAGAATAGATTTGATAATTGTAACAGTTATTTCATGAATTGCATGTGTATTAACGACTAGCTGTGTGCTCCACACCCGTAAGAAAACACAATTTGAGAAATTTCTATATAGTTACGTGCCAATTTTTATCTTCTTTAATTCCAATATAGATAGCGGTTCAGGTACCACTCCAGTTGCTTGCCGTTCAGATGCAGATCAAACATTGTGATGATTCAGTTCGAGAGGATGCTCGTGAATTATTAAAAAGAGCATTGTTGCTGTGGCTATCAGAAAGAAAAGATGAACAGAAGACAGTTATCGATACCTACGCCATGCAATTGTTTGAAGTTATTTGTAAAGGGAGAACCAATCATCCAGAGGATTTTTATGAGCCGTATGTTTGAACGAGTTCTTACTTGAATGTTTTTGTAATTAATACATATGACGCATTTGCTTTTCTTCCATGATTTTACACTGGACTAAACAAATATCTTGCTCTATGGTGACATAATCTTCGTATAATATGTCTTCCAATATACCTTTGATAAGATTTGATTCGTGTATGAATTGTCAATATTGAAATTATATGTTCTATTATAAAATGTTAGTGCACCATATGTACATTTCAACAAGTTATGTCGCATCAGTGATGCTCGAGGCCGAAAAGAGGGAAATCTAAGTAATATTGAATTATGAAATCTAAACTTTGTCTATAATTTCTGTCAAAGAACCTGCTCAGGACAGAGAGATAACCCCTAGTTTTTAATTTTTTGTTCATTAACATTTGTGACGAGGAATTCTAAAATATATTTCATGTTAAGTGCCGAAACTCTGCGAAACTATACGAACGATATCCACTAAACATTCCACCAGCAGAGATACAAACCTGTTGGTTGAAATTGCCAATATTGGAATTCATTATTTTTTTCATTATTTGCTTTTAATGCACCACATATTCATATTCTTTTTACAGACAAAATATTTCAGAAGATGAACTGAGGGAGGCTTATGGAATGATCTTTAAGGGCTTTCATGAGAGTAAGAAGTTGGATCAAACGTTTAAGGATGATCGGAATAAAAAAGCCCGTCTTACACAAATTCGTGGAGATTCAATTGCAGATGGTATGTAGAATGCATAGAAAATGTAAACTATGACTTGTCAACTTCATAGAATCGAGGTTCTTCTTAATGGGATTTTTATCTTGAGATACTATTGACAAAATGAGCTTTTAATGAATAATTCAAAGTCATACTGTAAACGTAGAATAATTCGATCGGTGTAAACCGTCGCTTCTTTCACGGGCAACCTTGTACCAAAAACCTTTGTCCAAGAGAATTGAAATTCTAAGTAAAATGTTATCCTATTATTAAACCAAGAGAGAGAGAGAGAGAGAGAGAGAGAGAGAGAGAGAGTACTATCGAATGATTCTACTCATACAGCAGTCTATTTGACACACAAAACCAGTAAAAATGCAGTCAGTGAACGAAGACAAACACAAAAGCCAAAATCAGATATCAAGAAATCACAATCGAAAGGCTTACAATTTTTTTTTAAAAACATAAAACAAAACTTTCTAACACGAAAAGAAAATCATATATCGCGATATCAACACGAAGGACAATTTTATTTAATGAACAACCTCCAGGGTCCAGTGCAGGTGTAGAATGCTATGTTACGTTACCGTACTACCAGCTTTCAACGTTTCAGAAATACATAAAAAAAAATGTTAAAATATATTCAGAAATCAAATGAATCATATTACATATGCAATGCAAGTTTTAACTGTCTTTAAATTCATTGGCATCATTCAAAGCAGATACATATGGGGTATTTAATCCACGTCAGTGATAATCAAATGTGGCCAAAATATTTGAAAATTATGTCCAAAATACCTAATGCAAGTGTATCATCTAATAGGTAAATATGACCAGAAAAGAAGCTTAAATGACTTTGGACTACAAAATAAATCTTTTTCTTAATTAGAGAGGTTATCATGTAACGAAATAACTTGCTTGTACCCTATATAGTTACCCTATACGCGATAGCTCTTTATCTAGCTTCTTTTTGTGTAAGTAGGCGGAGCTTGTGAAATATGCATATGTTTGAAACGAAAACGAGGCTGTCACGTGAGTGACACAAGTTTTGCTACACGATGCACGCTGCTACCTATATATATTCCAGGGACATGACTGTCTTTTGTAAGAGGTTGTATCAGACTAGCTGCGGTAGTTTTGGTCACGTTAATCTTGTGATCTTTGCAAAAGAAAAATATTATTACTTAGAATATTCAGGCATTTTAGTAACTTGCAAAAAAGAATTTGAATGTGCATAAACGTCAGTTTGAACGGGAAATTAGTGCAACTACATCTACCACAAGATGGTATTTTTAGGTCGAAAGTAGTTTCGGCAAGCATTTCCGGAAGTGGGCTTGTCAAATTAATCAAACAAATTTATGGAGGAATAATATGCTTCCAACGACCTTGATTCCAGTGAAATTAAATTATTTAGTTTTAACATTAATCTCTGAATACAAATGGAGTTTTCAAGTCCTTGGAAACTGAAGATCCAAGAATATATTAGCAAGAAATATCTACTTATGAATAAATGAATAGATACTGAAAAAAAATCTGAAACTTATATTATAAGGGATCTAAGTTTCTACATACTATCTCGTACAGGCGGAACAAACAGATTAATTAACACGGGATGAAAATCATTTCAGATGAGGTCAATTGATAACTGAATACGTATTCTTAGAAACCAAACCTTACGCAGATTTTTAGTTTTGGGGAGGGGGGGGGGGTATTTGTTTTCTTCCGACTGCACTAGATAGTATGCCGACGTCCTTTTGATTGTGTATCCTTAAAGGTTAAGATTCTTGATAAGTTTTTATTTCTATTTATTTATTCAATACTAGGTTCTTCTTTTACATTGTAAAATAAGGTGTTTTTGGTGGTTTGAAGACAACGACATTTTATCATGTTTTATATTTTAATTATATCGTCCAAAATAGTTTTGCAGTGATTAAGTCTGTAGCTCTAAAATACACCCTTTGTTCAGTATTTCCCCCCTTGTCCTAAGAACGTTAAGGTTGTAGTTTAAAGATACAAAAGTTCTCGTCAAGATCAAACCATGAATCAACTATTTTTGTTAAAATTTTAACGCAAACGAGTCTATCATGCTTAGAAATTAGACACTGGCTGGTTCCAATAGTCAGATATGCACTCACTACCGAGCTATGATCAATTTTTGCTTATAAAATGGGTACCCTTATTTAACCTACTTTTCTCCGTAGAAAACCGATTGCGAACACGTGTAAGCACGTATTTGCATAAGGCTAGTACTGTATCAAAACAATATGGCTGACGGATTACACGTGGGACAAAAATGAATCGACAATATCAATCGGTGTTATCAAAATCTGAAAAGAGAAAAGTAATGAACAAATAGTATTGGCTTGGTATTGGAAAGTTATAGAGACCTAGCTTATGGATATGGTCATCATCCATATTTGTAATCAGAGGACGACCGTGAAATTAAAACTCTGAAAAGTCTAAGGGAAAATTAGCTAAAAGAATTTACAGTGTACATTTACATGTATAGTTCTCGTTTATTTTTATCTATGAAAAGTATATATATAAGTTACAACATTTCTTGAAATTTCTAAAACGTGGGTCCTGTAGCATCATATCCAACACATTCTGCTACGTCTTTTGTTACATTTTTGGACATAACAATTTTCATACTTTTTGGCCATATTACATTGTTTAGACTGGGGATCACTGACGAGAGTTAAGTACACGAAACGTGCATGTCTGGTCCATGCTGTAAATTTATCAGGTTTTAAATGATGCTATTGAATTTAAAGACGTTTAGCATTTGACGTATATATATATATCCACAGTATTTTTGATATGTGTATATAAAACAGTCTTAATCAAATATTAAAAAACGAAAAAAAAGCATAACTAAAAAAAGGTTAATTTTCATTCAGGATTTGGTAAACAAACGCACATGTGTATAGCAGACTATACCTGCCTCCCATTCAAGCCGTCATACACTATTACACGTTGTAAGTCATTTGAAAGTGTTCGATTATCCACGTTCAAAATGGTGATTTGAATGGAACATGATATGAGCCGCCCCATAGGAAAACCAACAATATGGCAAAATTTTGATAATTTTCGTTTTTCACATTTTCAAAAAATATGCTCTTTTCCGATCATTTTGATACCAAATATATAACGATATTGAAAGAAATAATCTATCAAAACATATTTTGAAATTAGTATAGTAGCAAGCTACGACGCAATGTTACTTGACGTCATGACGTTCTTATTGTATGGGCATTTAAAATTACGTGACTCATTTCAAGGATGCAGCTAATAAGTATTTCTATAGTATTTAAATTAAGATTTGTTTGTTTTCAAGCGACCATGTACTTATTTGTGCAAGAAATACTTTTAAAAAGCTTATCAATCAAATTGGATGGACCCGGGAATAGAAACCGGGATAATGTACTGTCAATTGGTACGCATGAATACTTTTACACTTACATAGGGTGTTTCAGAGTTTTGCTGTGGTTGCTGCAACCGAGTCATGTTGGAGACCCCTCCTTTCTACTAAATGTACTAGCTTTATATAATTGTACATATCCCCAAACCAGCATCTTGATTTAGGACATACTTATTTTTTAAACTTACCGATTGAATATACGGGTAAAATTGTGTAGGTCTATATAACAAAATCATATTTTTTTGAAAGTTATACGCGCTAGTGACGAAAGTAAAATTGTTGAATCGGACTTCTTGATAAAAACCAGTTATTGTTTCTATTTACACATTTTATGTTGACAATTGACGCGTGCAGATTTGTATTACATTGTACTTGTTTACGTTTCGAATACTTTTTTTTATCCTGCATTCCGGGCAGGGGCGTAGCCAGGCATACTTTTGTACGCAAAAACCTTCACATCGATTTCGCAAAAAAGGACGAAAAAAATGAGGTGCCTCCCTCTACAAAAACAGACATGGTTTACAAGTAAATTGCTGCTTAGAAAACGCAAAAATATACCCGCCAAGAAAGCACCGATTTGAATACATTTTTCAAAAAAAAAATCAGGTTGGAGCGGTCGATTGGAAAGGGTGTACATTCTTCACACGTCAAATATCTGTATATGGACGTATACATGATTGGGGGAAAAGCATTTCATCGAAAGAAAGTTTTCTTCATCTTAGTTATATAATTTATCGTTTGCTGACATCGAATCATACGCGTTAGCCCTTCTAAATTCAGCTCAAATACGCATCAGATGCCACCAGTTTGCTTCATTTTTTCCCAAAATTTTCTCGGAGGCCCACGAACCCCCACTAACGAGAAGGGAAAACATCCTTTCATACTCTCTCAAAGTCGGCATTTCGAGTCTAGCAAATTCATCATCCCAATTTAAAAATGCCTGCCAGTGGATCCACCCCCGGCATTTGAGGTCCTGGGTCCACCTCTTCTGCAAACGTCCATATCGAAAACACCCTATCTACGCCCCTGTCGGTATTTTTGTCTTTCCACTTGAGTCTTTTACTTATACTTTGGAGTCGCCAGTCCCTTATTGGCTTATCCAAGTATTCTTTACATTTGACTTTTTCTAACTTTCTTTTTTTATAAATGAAAGTCAATTGATAAGCTTACTTTCATTTATGAAATGGAATTTAGAAAAAGACACAATTTTAAAAACAGAAACAGTTGTAATATTATAAAGAAGGATATGTCATAAACGCTAAATTCATGAATTCCTCAATAAGGGCATTGCTTAAAAATTTATGCTAAAATTATCCTGCGATGAATTAAGTATACATGATAAAAAGCATTTAAATACAGTGGCTGGTTGAAGGATGTGTTGATGTGGGGACAGGGGACGGGGGTTGCGGGTTGAGGGGACAATGACTCACATTGTTACTGAAAATTTATCATTGTAATGAACTGTTTTAGACCAAAATCGGCAAAGTCGCCAATACACTTAAAGAATTCAACTCTGATGTTATCATTTTGCTTTTAGGGATGGAGTATGTAAATACATTCTTTGCTTGAAAAAAAAATTCCCATTGGCGGATTGAAACCCACACCTAATATACGGCATGATGGAAAAGCGCAGTTGAACTGCTCTTATAACGCTATTCTGTCTGAACAATCCTACAGTATGACCCTGTCACACCTTCATTTTTTTTACCAACACACGAGTAAAAACCTTCAACATGCTGGCGTACGTCGAGGTTTTGTTCGAAATTTCCTCAACAAGTAACGTTCTCAACGCGCGTGTAGTGCACGGGGAGCGTTCTCCCAACGATCACGGCGTGTTCCCAACGCATGAAACTAGTTTATGATTTACCTGTTAACGTTCTATAACGCGTGCACGTTCGTCTAACGACTTGCCAGCGACCTGTCAGCGACCATTCTTATGACTTGCAAACTGAAAGTAGCTGATCGATATCGAATCAAACAATAAAAAAAAAGGTTTGTTTTTCTATTTCCTCAGCCATTTTAGAACAGACTTCGAGGAGAAAGGATATCACTACGAAGAGACAAAAGAGGGGGATAGGACGCGGACAAATCACATTGCCCCAACATTGACCCTCTTCTCCCCGCCTCCTACTCTCCCAACCCATTCCGATTATGATTACGTTTACTACATTTATTTTTCTCTTCATAAATAACAATAAATCCATTATTCAGAAGAGCTAGCTGTAAGTGTCTATATTATAACTCATCGCCCGCCATTCTCAAATTCAGTTTAAATTACTATCAGTATCCGCAAAACTTAATCTTCAGAAAACATTTAAATGATTCTATGATCACAAAACATTTAAAATGAGCAAACCGTTAAGGTCGTTGTCCTTAGGCTGTCGTTGGGCACACGTTGAGGACTTTAGACTATCGCTAGAAGTTCGCTTTGGTAGTGTTAGGCATGCGCTCCGCTGTCGTTACACGGTCGTTGGAATTTATCGGCGACCTCTCAATGTTTTAGCAATTACTGAGTAACGACTGCACAACGCACGGGGACGCATTCCAGAATGTACCGGGTGACCCCCTAACGACTTCATAACTAACAATTGGACTTTGGGCAGTCGTCGGTGGTTTTGTGCATGCACAAAATTTTTCGACGACCACAACGCACGCCAACTTCCTCCAACGTTCACCCAGTGACCTACAGCGACCACACAACGACCAGCCAGCTTTTATTCATTCCACTAGCGCCACCTACAATATATCGAGTTTTTACTATAAGGGTACTAGTATATGGAGATTTAATTTTATAAATTCGACAATTTTATAGTCATTACTGCATATTTTGAATTACAACTTTTTATGAATCTTTTTTCCTCTATCTAAAACCTTCCGAATAATTTTTAAGTTTTCAATAAAATATATTTTCATTTATTTATAGCCCTAACAAGCGCCTGAGTATGTAACTTAAATAGACGTGTCAAGTACATGTATACTGCACTGTGTCATTATCATTATTTTTTTTCCATAGTAATCTTCAGCATTCAGTGTAAATAAAAAAAATCGAGGACAAAATCTATTAATATCCGAACAATAAAATTTGCTGTGTGAAAATGTGCATCTCTTGAGATATAGTATGACCCCCCCCCCTAAAAAATGTACACATCTTAACAATATTACTTCATATTTTCACACATGCGGACTGATTTCGAAAAAAAAACAGTGTTGAATCTCACCGTATTTTTCTTTAAGCTTTTCTTTAAAATCCGTAGATGATACTAAGTTTTTCAAGTTTTTTTCGCTGAGCCGTAGCCTAAGCCGCGAGATTACGTTCGTGCTACACTTGGCTATTTCTGGTATTGTTACGGTATTTACAGTGAAGAAACTGAGTAATTTATATTATGAACATATTGTCATTATATAGGAAAACATAGCCAGTTTAATCGGGATCTCATTAAAGTTCCATGTGAAATGTTTAGTTGCGCGGACAAAAGCTTTAAATATTGAGGGAAAAATAAAACAAAAACAAAGAAGCATAGTTCTATAAGCCCTGCGTCGTATTTAAATGGATTCTTTCTTATCATTCATAGAAATTATTGTAGAATTAAATCATTTCTACGGGATACGCTGAGACTGTCGATCATTTTTATGACGTTTTGACGTCGTGAACACGTGACAAACTTTTGGAAAAGACAAAACAAAGCGACGTAAAAATGCGCGTAAGCGATGACGTCGTTTGTGCAGCAATTTCTCTGTGACGTAATTATTGCCACATTGTTGGTTTTCCTATGGGACGGCTCATATCTATACATGATATCAACCTTGTATTTGCAATTAATGAAATATTAGTGTGTTAGTTTTTAGAGAGAATTTCAAAAAGACTGTTTACGTTGTTTACTACACGTTGCGTAGTAAATCCCACGATGTGAAGTTCATTCAAGCGATTGACTGATCGTGGTCGCGTGTTCATTTTTACCTTGGTAAACGTGACATATTTCTACATACTGTATATGCAAATAGCAATTTCCGAAGTTTACCGAAATCGGTGTACCAGTGAGTAAAAGCGTCTATAAAACAAAAAATGTGAGAGACATTCTATGTAATGAGTTAAAGAAGTAATGTAAGTAATATATAGATGTTCAAATGGTAGTACTTAAAAGCTATTTACGGTAAAACTTCACTATTTACAGTTTAATCGCTGTTAGACTTTTTGTACCCCAATGTTTGCTTTGGTGGTATCAAAATACTATAGGCAAAGGTCCAAGGAAATTATCATTTTAAAGATGAGGTATTCAGGATACCTTTTTCGTCAAAAGATAACAATTGAAGCAAAGTCATCTCTTAGAGTGGTCTCTGTCATCTCTTGTTCACAAATATAGTTTGTGCTCAGGTAATTAGCAAATATCTGGATGCTGATTTAGAACACTTCATATCTGAACGTAGAATTGAATGGACTGATAGGTGTCTTGTTACGTGAGGGAACAAAGACTGAGCAAACATAGCTTCATATATCAGTTCAGAAAATATCCGCAAGAAGTGGACCACAATTAGTTCTCATCGGAATTTCCACTATTTTCTGACAGACCATCCCTCTAAATGCCACAAATATGTTATTGATAAGATACTGCAATATTTTAAGAGCCATTCTTGGTAAGCATCAAAATATTATAATGGGGGTTGGAAATCGCATGTCTCAGATTTTCATGATTTTCATCGACATAGGCAAGTTTGACCCCCTGACCATAACAATGGTATTTGTTTTGAAATTTTACCAGCTGTTGCCATGGTAAGCAGGCATCTTGTTTTTGGCCAGAAATGGAGCTTGCAATAGTGTAAAATTTGCCATATTCAGGTGTTATTTAAATATTAAAAATATTGAACTTGCAAAATTGTTTACATATTATGATAAACAATGTACCTAAATCTTTTATAAGAAATATAAACTTTTCTTCAATTTTTGAGGGAAACCACATATTTCACAAGATAAAGTTTCCATGTTTTGACCTTTTATAGAAATTCAAACATTCACATATTTTGGTATAGCATAGAAAAAAATCCCAACATAGGAACAATGTGAAAACTAAGTCACATGAATCAATGATCATTCATGGTCAAAATATAAAAACTCCAGAATTGTGTTTTTTGTTTAAAGAAAATAAATCAAGTTTGAAAATGGTTACCATAGCAACATCACAGTTTTTCGTTATTTCTATTTTGCCAGATGAATCTTTAATCATACAAGACGAAACCAAGCAAATATGGTACTAGATAAAAAAATGCAATCTCTGAACAATTTAAATCCCCAAAAAGTCAGTGTTTATTGATTGGTTACCATGGCAACCAAACAATAAGCCTTAGAAACAGTATTTTAAGCAATTTTTCGTAATTTTTAGAATTTCATGATAATATAAATTGCCTTTAAAGGTTATTTACTGAATATCTCTTAACCAGTTAAGCAATTTGTATAACTTCAACAATTGTTATTTGTTTTATTGCAAAAAAAAACTTATTTAATTCTCCATAGCAACGGATCTTACAGCATTACAAATGGAAGAACAAGCACGAAAATGGGATATTTCTCAATTATTTCTCAATTTTCTTACTGAAGCTTAACACACTCTCTATTTTAATGACAAAGAAATAGTTTGTTGTAAAAGAAGTCGGTATTTTGTTTGTGGTTGCAATAGCAACGATGGTATCTTCAGAAGCCAGAATAACATAATTTAAGTACTTTTTTATCATTTTTAGTGTTTTTGTTTATTTAATTGACTTTAAGAGATGTGTACTCAGTATTCATTAGCCAGCTAAGCAATTTCTTCAAAATTTCCTCAAAGTAATTCATTTCTGATTCATTTTCTTGAGAAAATCCTTAAAAATTTTCCTTAGCAACGGATAATTGCATCAATTTATCTGCAAAAAATGCCCTCAAAATTATAAGATATTTCTTTTTTCCTTAAAAGTTTTCTATGAAGATTAATACACTTTCTGTTTTCAATAAAAAAACGAATTGTACTACAAAAGAAAGCAATATTTGTTCTGCAGTTGCCATGACAACGGTATATCTGGAAGCTAGAATTACATTATATAAGGAATTTTCATCATCTTCAGTGTTTCAAGTTAATATAGATTGAGTTTTAGGGATATTCATTGAATAAATCTGAGCCAGCTAGGCAATTTCTTCAAATTTCTCTCAAATTGATTCATTTTTGACTGGTTTTCTTGAAAAAGCCGTAGGAATTCCCCATAGCAACTACTTATTATAACACTACACATAGGAAAACTCCAAAATATAAGATATTTCTCAATTGTTTTCATTATTTTGCTAATGACGAAGCTTAGCATACTTTCTTTTCTCTACTTAAAGGAAAAAATAAATTGTGGTTTAAAAGAAGTCAGTATTTGATTCTTGATTGCCATGGCAACTATATTTCATGAAGATAGAATTATAACATTATTTCAGCTAACTTAATCGGTTTTTTTTTTTTAGTTTTATGCTGATATGTTTAAGTTTTATGAAATATTATCTTATCTTAATTTCCAAGCCTAGCAACATTCAAAAGAATTCACCGCTGATTTTTTTTTTTGAAAAACCCTATGTAGGGACCAATGTAAAAAGGAAATTCGACCAAAACTTTATTTCTAGGTCATCTGGTTACCATGGCAAAATTGAGCTAATTTGAAGCTATATAATTTAGTCTATATACGACATTAATGGAAGATTTTTTTTATGCATCCTAAATATTCGGACATAAAATATTAAACAAGCTCACTAGTAGTGTCTGATATTGTAAAAAAGGCTGGTTACAATGACAACATCATTAGCTCATTTTGATATATTGATTTCAAAATTCTGTTAGTATTTTCCAATTACACTTCTATTTTTATGGGTATATGATAAGAAAATGGGATTTATTTTAAAAAATGAGCAAATTTAAGATAAACCCACTTTTTGCTATGTACATAAATTAACTTGGCAACGGTTACTGTGATCTATAATATTACTAATTTTGCAACTTAAGAGTAATTTAAAAAAACAATTTGCATCATGATGGACAGATAAAAATTGTTGGATTACATCCAACACAAAGAGCTCTTTCAAAAGCATATGTTACCATAGCAACCATTTTTCAAATTATTTTTATAAAAAAGAAATTTTTAATCCCAGGAAGTTCAAATTCAATATCAATAAAGATCAAGTAAGCCTCTATCAAAATACAAGAAAAAAACTTTCAAATAAGTAATGGTTGCTATAATAATTTGGCCATACATTCCAAAAATAAGCATTTTTGTTGTTTTTCGAAGCCTTTTTCTGAAAAAAAAGAAACAGATTTAAACAACCTTTTTATACATATATGATAAAGCAAAGTCTGAACTTTGTATTAGATTTTTAGAAAATCAGATTACTTAACTTTTGATGCCCTTATCCAAAGACTCAAAGAGGGCCTTTATGCAATTTTAAGCAATCGTTCCCATAGCAACGGGCTATTTCCTGAATATTCTAATAAAACTTTCTTTCATGTAATAAAATATCTAGTTGAATACATTGATAATCATCACCTTGAATTAAAATTCAATGATCTAGAAAACAAAAGACTCTAACTATTGTCTAAAATTGCTTTCATTTTTGCGATTTGAGGTCATGTTGCCATAGCAACGAACACAATGTTAAACGTCTTTAAATTCATAAGCATTATTTAAGAACAGATAAATCTACAGCATGGACCAGACATGCACGTTTCGAGTACTCAACCCTCGTCAGTGATACTCAGTTTGCCAAAGAGTCTGAAATTTATTATGTCCAAAAATGTACCGAAAAACATAGCAGGATGGGTGGGATATTATGCTACAGCACCCACTTTTGTAATATTGCCAAAGAGTGTAATTGACAAATATGGATAATGACCACATCCCAATACACAGTACAAAATAGATCATTCAGAAGATCATTAACAAAATCAGGATAAAACAAGAACCAAAGCGAACAAAGAAAGGGTCCCTGTAAAGTGCGAAACGAAACAAAAACGAAACGAAACGAAATGAAACAAATCGAAACGAAAAGAAACAAATCGAAACCAAACATATCGAAACGAAACGAAACAGATCGAAACGAAACGAAACAAAACGAAACGAAACAGATCGAAACAAAACGAACAAAACATAAAACTTAAAGAATATGAGAAGAAGAGGAAAAATCGCCGAGACCGAATAATTAAAGACCAGATCAGCATGTAATATTGCCTTTTTCCAAGAGTTCTACATTTGTAACTAGTGCCGAGAGGGTTTCTTGAAAGAGTCAAAGTTGACAATTAAAAAAGAATAATTGTCAAATGTCATTCATGTATTTAAGAGGAATAAAGGGGAGGGGATAGAAAACCATGCTATGACACCGTAATGAGATCATAAAACTGGGAAGGGGGGGGGCACATTTCAGGAAACAAAAATCCTATCATATTTCAAACAAAATCCCCCCTCCCCAGTATTTTTTTTTCTCATTATTCTGATAAAGGTTTCAAATACACATAACGGAACAGTTTCGTTTCCACTGTACTACACTCCTCCCTGTTAAATAATATTTTTCCGCCTATGACGAGGTTATTCATCCCGTTCACTGTCCTTTAATCCTTTTAAATGCAATTGTGCTATATACTGTATATATTATGTTTTAATCGTCAATTTTGACCCTTTACAAAACCCTCCAGCCACAAGAATTAATCGCTGAACGCAAAAATATATGCAGATGTTGACATTCGTGCTAGTTCTCTGCATTTTCATCAATTTTTCTCAAGTTCTTTAAGATTTATGTTTTGTTTCGTTTCGTTTCGATCTGTTTCGTTTCGTTTCGATCTGTTCCGTTTCGTTTCGACCTGTTTCGTTTCGTTTCGATTTGTTCCGTTTCGTTTTTGTTTCGTTTCGTACTTTACAAGGACCCACAAAGAAAAACGTTATTATGTCCAAAAATGTACCGAAAAACGTAGCAGGATTGGTGGGATATGATGCTAGAAAACCCTTGTGTGAAGCTACCATGTGTGTTTTAATACCAACTTGTCAACAAATTTGGTCACCAAGGGCTGTTATTGAGTGACTCATCTACAACCATTGCACAGAATTAAATACAACCTTATAGGAAGCAAGTACGCAAGGTTCTTTACCAAAGTTGTGTTTTTGTGATGGTTCTTAGGGCACTGATTGGCTGACTCGTTTTTGACATCTCAATTTTTTAAAATATGCAGCACTTCTGGATATGAAAACTTAAGGCGAGGGGTAGCATTAGAAAGACATCTGATTCAGGAATCACTCCTGAAAGGATTGGACCTAAATGCATAAACTTTGTTACCCTATGCATACCAATTTTTATCAAAAACCTCTAAGCGGTTTTTAGAGGAGAAGTAAGATATGTCGAGACTTCACGGACCGACGGACAATGAGGTGTGACAAAACTTCTTTTGAGCCTTTGATTCAGAGGAGCTAAAAAGAAATATACATAAAGATTTGTTAACAAAAGTGAGAAAACAATTTAGAAATATATCATTTTCTTTGAATTTTTCCAGATCTATATATAAAGTGTTGCTTTGAACTGTTCAAATTCAGGATTTGAAGATGTGTTGAAACATGCAATAAACATTTAGAAAAGAATAAAAAATCGACAAGAGACCTTGAAATAAGGGTACCTGTAAAGTGCGAAACGAAACAAAAACGAAACGAAACGAAACGAAACAAATCGAAACGAAACGAAACAAATCGAAACGAAACGAAACAAATCGAAACGAAACGAAACAGATCGAAACGAAACGAAACAAAACGAAACGAAACAGATCGAAACGAAACGAAACAGATCGAAACGAAACGAAACAAAACATAAAACTTAAAGAAAATGAGAAAAAGAGGAAAAATCGCCGAAAACGAATATTTCAAGACAATATCTTATTGAAGGGTCAGGGGGTACCACTCTCCTCCTGCCGCCTCGCCCTCCCCGTGGGGGGAGGGGGTCTTGTGCGGTCAAGACAAATGTTTAAACTTTAAAGTGTATATTGGTGCAATAGTGAAGTTATTTGGGTTATTTCCTTTTTTAAACCTTGAAAAAAGAAATAGACCTGTTTAGATGAAAAACTAAGGTGAGCGAAGCGAGCCTGAAGTATTTGAAAAATGAATTGAAAATTGCGGAGCGAAGTGATCGGGAAAAATTTTTAAGGTATATTTAGATGACTTTCGTGGTAATTTTTAAAATTGAGATTATGTACATGAACGCATAAGAGCAAGATTATTTATATTAAAAGTAATTTCCTAAATTTTTGGGTTACTGTTACCCTCCCAATCATCTGTCCCTCCTCTCACCCCCTTTCCTCTCTCCCGCCCCCTTCTTCCCTCCTCCCGCTCCCTTTCTCTCCCCTCCCTTTGTCCATCCCCTCATTATTGCCTTCAACCGTTAGTTCTTGTGGAGGGTTTTTTAAAGAGTCAAAGTTGACGATTAAAACATAATATATACGGTATATAGCACAATTGCATTTTAGGCAGGGTTCATTTAATATTCGGGGGGGGGGGCTTGGGGTTTTTTTTTTCGAAAAAAATAATTTTGCTCTGACTTTTGATGAAAAAAATAAATTTGCTTATAGTGTGACAGAAAAAAATAATCTTGCTCTTACAAGTAATCTGAATTTGAAGAATAGCCATAAAATTCGCTAAAAATTCCTGTAAATTGTTCGGCTCGCTTCGCTCGCCGCAGTTATTATTTTTTATAAAACAATTTGGCTTGCTTCGCTCGCCATAGTTTTCTTCTGTAATGGCAAGTTCATATTTGAAAATATCAAAAGAATGCATGTGACTGAAACAATTAAAATGCTTAAATAAATTATTACTATAATTTATTACTATTAATAGATACCTGTATCACCATAGTTTCTAATTTTATATACAAGCTTGGAAGGAGAATTTAAATAACTTTTTAAATATTTTTCATTTCTACATGTAAAAACTTGCATCAGGCCCTCTTACATGTTACATGACCTTATATACATTTTGTTCACTGAAAATTATATATCGCATATTGTAAAAATCTTTCATCTCTCTCAGTTTAGAAGTGAACACAAGTTTTACATAAAAATAATGTTTGGAGTAATTTAAGTAAAATAAAAAATTTCTATTGAAAAAACACAAACATTCTTAATATTCAGATCAATTTTTAAAAAAAAAAATCCTTGCTCCAAGTTTGCGAGAAAAAAATAATTTTGCCCCGGTCCGGGGCGAAAAAAATAATCATGCTCTCACAAAAAACCCAAGCGCCCCCCCTCCCCCCACCAGAATATCTAATGGACCGTGCCATAAAGGAGAGTGATTGTGATGAATAACCTCGTCACAAATTTTATCAGAAAAATGAGAACAATTAAAAACTGGGGGGCACATTTCGTTTGAAAAAGGATAAGATTTTTTTTTCCTGAAATGTGCCCCCACCCAGTTTTATGATCTTATTACGGTGTCATAGCGTGGTTTTCTATCACCTCCCTTTTATTCCTCTTAAATACATGAATGGCATTTGACATTTACTTTTTTTAATTGTCAACTTTAACTCTTTCAAGAAACCCTCTCGGCACTAGTTACAAATGTAGAACTCTTGGATTAAGGCAATATTACATGCTGATCTTGTCTTGAAATATTCAGTTTCGGCGATTTTTCCTCTTTTTCTCATTTTCTTTAAGTTTTATGTTTTGTTTCGTTTCGTTTCGATCTGTTTCGTTTCGTTTCGATCTGTTTCGTTTCGTTTTGTTTCGTTTCGTTTCGATCTGTTTCGTTTCGTTTCGATTTGTTTCGTTTCGTTTCGATTTGTTTCGTTTCGTTTCGATTTGTTTCGTTTCGTTTCGTTTCGTTTTTGTTTCGTTTCGCACTTTACAGGTACCCTTGAAATAATGATGACAAATTGCTAAACGCTTATGACTTTATCTTCAAATAATATGGTTACCAAAGCAACCTTTTGCCAACAGTTGACCACTTGCATGTCATTCTATTGTTTTATTTTATGAAAAAGGGAGATTATTTGCGTAATGTTAAGAAATAAATCAAAGTCATTGATAATAAATTATCAAGTATTTCATTTCATTCTATATCATGATCTGTTGCGATGGAGAATTCTTTTAGTATTCTCATTTGAACCGGTTCAAAAATGATTAATTTGAAGGAATTGCACATCTGGTGAACTAGCTACGATGATTTTCCCTGAAAGTGAATACGAATTTATGTAAAACCCTTAAAATGATGAACAAAATGCTCAGAATATGAGACTTTTGTTTTTTATAAAAAAAAGTGTTGCTATCCTCCGTTGCTATGGAAGATTCTATAAGATATAAGATATAATAAGATATTCTATAACATATCATTTTCGTGTTTTGTTCTTCTAGTTGTAGTGCTGCAAAGGTACGTTGCTATGGAGAATTTTATAGGTTTTTTTGCAATAAAACAAATCACAAGTGTTGAAGTTATACAAATTGATAAGCTGGTTAAGAGATATTCAGTAGATATCCGTAAAAGGCAATTTATATCATCATGAAATTCTAACAATTCCGAAAAATTGCTCAAAATACTGGTTTTTAGATGCCTATTGTTTGGTTGCCATGGCAACCAATTACTAAAAACCGACTTTTTGGGCATTTAAATAGTTCAGAAATTGCACTCTTCTATCCAGTACCATATTTGCTCGGTTACGTCTTGTATGATGCCAGATTATTGCGACAAAATAGAAATAATGAAAAACTTTGATGTTTTTATGGTAACCATTTTCAAACTTGATTTATTTTCTCTAAGCAAAAAACACAATTCTGGATTTATCATATTTTGACTATGAATGATCACTGATTGATTCGACTTAGTTTTCACATTTTTCCTATGTTAGGATTTTTTTTTCTATGCTATACCAAAATATGTGAAATTTTTAATTTCTGTAAAAGGTCAAAATATGGTAACTTTATCTTCTGAAATATGTGGTTTCCCCCAAAAATTGAAAAAAAGTTTATATTTCTTATAGAAGATCTAGGTACATTGTTTATCATGATATGTAAACAATTTGGCCAATTCCAGGTTTTTACTATTTAAATAATACCTGAATATGGCAAATTTTACACTATTTCAAGCTTCATTTCTAGCCAAAAACAAGATGCCTGGTTACCATGGCAACGGCTGGTTAAATTGCAAAACGATTATCATTTTCATGGTCAGGGGGTCAAACTTGCCTATGTCGATGAAAATTATGAAAATCTGAGACATGCGATTTCCAACATATTTTGATGTTTACAGAGAATGGCTCTTAATACATGTAACAGCATTCTCTGAGTATCTATTATAAGAATCGGGCTTTTCTGTCACAAATTTTTAAGTGAATGAAAGGATCTCCAGCATGACCACCATACATTGATCCAGTGGAACAAACGCACATGAACATGATACAGAGATGGCATCAGACAAAACTGCAACCCGCAACAGAAAACAACAATATAAACTAAAACATCATACAAAACATACAAAAACAGACGACATTGACGTACAGAAACATCAAACATTAATAATAAAACATAAATGGTAGGATACAAATGTACAAACGACGTCGACTTTGGATAGCATATCGAATATTAGTATTGGCGTACTTATTGGGATTACGTGCTCACAACACTACCAATTATCCGGATACACAGAGGTTCCCAGCGACACACAATTTCTGTATAAATATAAATTTTCTCACTGTAATGTGAAATATCAAACAAGGTAAATTAACGCAGCGTCCTTAGTTAACACAGACTCCCTGGAAATTGATATTGAAATTATAAGGCATGCAGATATCAGTCTGTATGAGTGTACTCCATAACAATGAACCTGGTTTTTATTGTCATTTATGTTGTTGAAGGCATTTTAACGATTGAATAGATTCTTTCTGTCAATTAGGGATGTTTTATCTTTGTGTAAAGAGTCGAAAGGTTGAATGATTTAATCGAAAATACATACATTGTAATTGAAATTTGTCGAATTCAGGTAATCAAAAAGTTTCATTGAAATTTTTAACATCCACATTTGGTTGATACAGTTACTATAGTAATAATTCAAAATTGAATTCTAATGAGACCAGATTATAAGATTCTAGTTAAAATTATCGAGACAGATTAAGTGGAGGATTAAATATTGGGGAGCTATAAGTCGTTGTTTGTATTGGTGAATTTTGCAGTTTTGCAATAAAGTAAAAGAAAACTAATTCTAAGTCTAATTATAAGTGCCAAGATCAAAACTTGTTGCAACTACAATGAGATGAGATCAAGAGTTTATTTTAAGCATCTACTTTGTAGTATAATGTAACTAACATCAGGTCAGCCGTGGTGTAATATACTGAACAAAAAAAGTTATGTCCCTAAAAATGACAGGTCACTACTTGTGCAGATGAAACGATATAACCCTCGAAATAGTAAAACTAACTCAATAAACACTCAAAATTTTCTTGTTATCACTCAGACATTGAACGCAATGAAGCGTGACGAAATAAAGCGTGTTCACCTTGTAAGAAACATTTCTCTATTTCTTTGTTCTGGTTGACTGCATTCGAAAGTAAAGAGTGTATAAATAAGCATAGGGGATTTCTCAATTGAAAAACGGAAAAAAGGTGTGATATCGATTATCCATAAATCAGTCAAATAGCTTGTAATTCAAGAAAATTTAGCTTAAATGACACCGGAAGTTCACAGTCGGCCATGCGCTATGTCAAATACCAGAAACACATTGAAAGTGTATCTAAGGATGTGCAGATACCGATTTGTTAGGTAAAATTCTTTTGGGTTCAGAAACGCCCTTACCAGTGAGGATCAAATAGGTTAAACCCCTTTGGTAAAAATATTGATTATGACGTCACAATTACATCAATTTAATAAGATCGTTGTCAGAATCGGACAATGAATGGATATACCGTTGAACATTTAATTCAAAAAAAAACTTTTCGAGGATACCACTTCCGAATGAAATTTGTTTCCACGAGTCATGAAAAACCAATACAAAAAGAAGGACGTAACTTTTTTGTTCAGTATAAATATCTCTGCAAAATCATCTACAAATCCTTGTTTAGGCTTTACGCAAATACAAACCGGAGGGGGTTTTAAAACCAATATGTCAATTTAACGTTTCAAATACTCGATCTCTATTTGAATGAGTTAAATAAGATCGTAACTGTAATCTGAAGTGACCATTAACAAAAATCTGAGGTGCGAAAATAATGAATAGAATCATTTTATGTCATTTTTCAAAATGATATCCTTAATATTGTTGATCAAACGTTAATGGTGTTAAAACATTTCCAGTTTTACATTAAGGGGGTTCGAGTAACGTTATTTTGACAATGTTTTACAGTCCTTAATGCACTTGTTTGACAAAAAAGTGGATATGATAGGATGTAGGATGTAGGATAGAAAGTTGATAGAATCTTATCCTACCCTATCCTATCAACTTCAATCCAATCTGACTCAATCCTAACCATTTCTATCCCATCATATCCTACATCCTATCCTATCCTATTCTACATCCTATCCTATCCTACATCCTATCCTAACCTTTATCCTATCCACCTCGTTCTTCAATCCAATCTTTCTTTTTTTAAGTTATTAGCAGACAAACATACTTGTTTTATTGAATTCGAGCCATTGAAAATTTTCACTTGGTTTAATGGGTAGTATTAATTTTAATTGAACTAAAAGCAAACTTGGAGGTTTTGTTGTGATCTTTTTGTTTCGTTCACTGCAAGTGTAAAAATGGTATTTAATCATCTAAATAATTTTCATTTTGATAAAAACCAAAAAAATAAAAGCCAGTAATAATTACAGATAATGTACGAATTATGCATGAATATGTATAAAGTCATTTAGTTTTAATCATAATCTCGCTTAAGGTGATGAGAAATAGATAAAGGTTGATAGGATAGAATAAGATAGGATAGGATGTAGGGTAGGGTAGGATAGGATAGGATAGGATTTAGGATAAGATGGTATAGAATTGAATTGCAATGAGGTGGAAAGGATAGGATAGGATGGGATAGGATAGGATAGAGTGGATAGGAGATGGATTAAGGATGAATGATGGTGTATAGGATAGGAATGAATTGTCAAACAAGTTGGTTGCAGTACAGTACACAACGCGTCACAACTTACGTCATCATTTACAGAATGTAAATAGGTATACACTAGCTGGAGCTCTGTTCAAAGCATAAAGAATATATTTTTTTCTGTCAGAAAAAGGGCTCCATATTTGTTTTCTCTTGGAGGTAAATCATAGGCGCATCCAGGGTTATTCAAAAAGGGGAGGGTTGAAGAATGTTTTTTTTTAAACTGAAAAGGGTGACAGGACAGGGGGGGGGGGGGGTTCTACTAATTTCTCTCCACGGTCCTGCCCTCTTCCTCTCCTCCCCTTTTGCCTTCGTCCTCTTTTTCATTCTTGCCTTTTATTGGGATGGTTAGCAGACAGGGGTACATCTCTCCGCCCCCCTTACCCCCCTCCCTCACCCTTCTTCCCCCTCCCTCACCCCGCAGCACATTTAAGGCCTTCCATGACGTCATTGACAAAATTTGATTTCAGTTTTGATAGCTATTTTCAAGGAATTATTAAATTGTCCAAATAAGATGGAATGAAATAGTTTATGTATCAGTATAGGTACTATATATCATAATTTATCTGTTAATTATTGATATATGCTCCCCGAACATCGGGTTGTCACGTGACACGTATATTTTCGTAGATCAACATTGTTCATACAAAATCAGTTGGCGCAAGGTGAAACCTTATCATTCAAAGAAAATATTGATACCATACTACAAAGGGGGGTTTTATTTACCTACTTCTTGCTGGGGAAATCTTTGATAAAGAACGCCTACTTAAAAAATCGAGGAAAATGTACCCATTTCATAAAAAATTACCGACACTGGCACGAATGGCAGAGAATTTACAAGAAACTATAGAATGTAAACGTTTCCCCCAGTTGAATTATTGAAGAACACCTATCACTTAAAATGTGTGCAAAATTTCACTTTTATTTATGTACGGTAACATCTTGCGCCGTTGCAGTTTTTCTGACAGATGCTAATCGGTAGTTCATTCGTTTACCAAATAAACGTTCTGTGGAATCAGATTTATTCAAGGGACGTAATCGCTTTAATTGCTCTCTGTAAATTCCGTTTTAATTTTTTAAAAGCTAATTTGAATAAACTTTTCATTTCATCATATGAAAAATGATCAAGCAATATTTATTCAAGTCTGATAAATTTCATTTCACTTTTTGTATATTGAGGGGTGAATCGCGGGAAAAAAAAGGGGGGGGGGCGCCACTCCTGGGTGTCGGTCTTGCCGGTTACCGTACGAACCCATGAACCTAATATACATGAAATTAATATGATGCTGTATAATATCGGACATGCATTAGAATTGCATGGATTGATTATATTAATTCGTAATATTTATTTACATACATTATGTACGTCCCTTTAATAATCATTACCTTGACAGAAAAAAACCGTGTTCGACTTATGACGCCTTTGACCGCAATGGGATCGATAACATACATAAATTCTTCACTGTTTATACCAAAATTTCTTTATGTTATGGATTCTCTGGTTTCTTATTTTAAGAAAGGAGACCTTATCTACTATATACTAGTATAGTCCTATGTTCTGGACAACAGGTAATTCGAGATCCAATATTATTTTTTCTAGACATCGGGAAAAAAATAAGGGTAAAGAAAAGATAAAACTGATGTTTGTTTCCCAGCAGAAAAAAAAAGAAAACAAAACAAAATTTGATCTAGATTGGAAATAGAGGAATCGGCAAATTCCGTGGATGATGTCCATTGTCATATTAATATTAAAATTTAGGTATACTTTCATACTGATTTAAAATTTAATTTCAATGTGTCAGAAGACGCATAGGCACTGTTTCTTTCCTTTTTTTAAAAACATTTTTCAGTGTACATTTTCTATAACAAAAATAAATAAATAAAAACACAAGCCATGTAAAAGCGTAGCTGACATTGACATTGAAAAGCACTTATAATTGACAACTTGCAATTGCATGCGAAAGTTGATGAAAATTGAAAGTAAAGCGTGACCTCGAGTTTCTATTCATCGCCCACACTGCACTGACATTGGGAATCTTCTGCTCGATTTTACTTAATACAATTAATATGTTTTATTTGAATTCCATGTCCCCTGAAAGTGAATCAGAACTTAAAAATTCTTCATGAGATCGACGAAATACATGGTAGTGTGTTTGACAGAAATTTAAAGAGCGGTCATTGATTTATGGTGCCGGGAAAGGGGTTGGGTCGTAGTGGTAGGACTTTTCATTGTATGTATAACGGCTTTGTTTTGGGTGGGTTTTTTTCTCTCCTTTTGTTTGCATTTTCAGATCATGAATTTATTTGAAAGTCGTCCAGACAGGATTATTATTTACAGCAGATGCAAATTCAGAGATTTTTTGGGGTCAAATCTATAGCCGGATTTCATTCAGCAATCAATTTTCCCTTCGCCTTTCAAAATATTCGAAAGGTTACTCCTTTATTATAATATCGGATCCTTGTTGTAACAAACATTTGTATGTATATGATCAATAAATGTGCCTCGGAATTGTCGAGCAGCAATCCTTCCTTGTTTCATTACTCCCGATATTTTCGTGACAACATGATGGGGGGGGGGGAGACAACAGACAAAGTGATCCACTAAAATTTTGATAAGCGACTGTCCTATGACAAAGTTGATGTAAGCATTAAGCAAATTTGTTGAATATTTTCAGTATTTCAAATTTGTTATTTGACCGATGACCCAATCTTATTTTTTTTTTCTGCATTGCATATATCAAATAAAATAATTGCAAAGCTGGAACAAATTAATGGTGAGTGAATAACTCTCGCCAGGAGCTTGAGATTATTTGTCATTTTTTTCCTATCACCATATTTTAAGAGTGACCAACATTTTAATAACGGGTATTATGGGACCTTTCCTTAACAGCTACCTTGTACGAGATGTTCTGCAAGTACATCAATGATTTATTTACGTGTCTTTGTTGCATACAATGCGGGTGTCAGTAGCTACATGTATCTTTTGAAAGCAAAGTCAAGCTTAAATTTCAAATCTTCGTATCTGCTTTGCCATGCGCACAGAGATTTGAGTATATGTTGACCTTGAGAGCCCTCTCATGCTCGGCTAAATGCTTCAGGCAGACAAACTATCAAAACAAAAGCAATTTAACCCCCCCCCCTCCCCGCTCTTGGAGATTTGAGCTTGAAGTCTAGTACAGATCAATTTTAGGAGATATTAATTTTCTTTATTTTATATTGAAAGTAACATTTCTTCATCTGTAATGTGTCTGGTTTTTCAAAGTTATTATTCAAGCATTCTCTTCAAGGCAAGGATCTGAAATAGAAACAAAATATTGACTATATAAATCTAGCTTTTAAAATCCAAACTGTATGGTACAGCTTGGACACAAAATTCATAATTTTACAAGTTAGTTATATAATATACATGTGTGTCCTAGCGACATAAATTACAAAGAATTCGCAGTGATATGTTATTATATCATGAATAGCTAAATAAGCCTGGCATGGCTATAGTTTTAGATTATTCACTATAGATAGTAAATGCATTTATTATATTTGACTTCTTTTTTAAATCATTATAATATTCCTAAATAGGCAAAACAAATGTTACTCTACACATAAATTTAAAAATTATGTACCTGCAAAAATATCCAAAATGAACAGTACTGTGTGGCTAAGATACATGCATGTGTTTCTGAAACTTTCACAGTGTGTGACAATATTTCTTTTCATGCAGCAGCTGGTGTGAAATCCATTCTAAGTTAACATTCTGAAGAAAAAAAAACAATAATTGGTATTTGAATATTTCGATATTTCGGTGCACATACTACTGCAAGTATGACTTATTGTACAACTACAAGCGTACTCAGATGCAAACATTTTTATAAGTACATGTTATGAAAACAACATATACATGGGCATGGGCACATTAGTATCACATTCACCCTTTTTTCCTCATCATTCAACTTTCGTACGAACTGATATCATAATCTACAAGTGTCTAAACTCTTCACATAAAAATTAGCTACTACTCAGCTGTTCAGTAACAGTGTAACTTAAGTAAAACGCGTTGAAATTCTGTCATTTTCACATACATTTCACACATGTCTCTTGGTAATCCAAGGAGTTTCCTTTTATTTCTATGAATAAATTGATCCCATGATGTAATTGTACTAATTCTAAGATATTTCCTTCATACAGCACCAGTTATTGAAGTTTGATATCTCTTATACTTACCAAACTCTGCCTTTTCATTCGTTTTACCCGCTCTGTAAACTGTTGATTCGCACCTGTTCGTCACCTCAAGCTTCTAAGTAACGCAGATCGCATTCTTCGGTGTACGGGGTCACAGAGTACAGATATAGATTAGGGGTTTTCTCAAAAGTATATTGACCCGGCGATGTGTCAGTGATGAAGTAATATGTTTTGTTTTTTGTATAAATGCAATCTTATCTCGTAAATAAAGGAATCAACGATAAACAAAGCTAATAAATGTGTTGCTACCTAACCTGACGACACGGGGTCCATGACGTCATATGACGTTACGTTATTTGGCGGAAAAACTTCTACGTCATTTCTATGGAAGGCCTTAAATGTGCTGCGCCTTCTTCCCCCTCCCTCACCCTTCTTCTCCCTCTACTTCCTCTTGGTCCCTCCCGGTACCTCCCTTTCAGACTCTTTTTAGTAAGTGAATGAGCAAGAATTTTGTTTTCAGATATTACATTGGAAAATCATTCAAAGGTGGATCTGGGATTTCAGAAAAAAAAGGAGGGGGGGGGGGGGCAAGATTTCAGCGCGAAGAAATTGTTCACAGAAAAACTGACAAGCAGAAAAAAGACATCTAAGACGAAAATGTGAATCTCAATAATGGCGAAGGGTTGCATCTCTCTACCTGCGTGATGACAATTCCAAATCAATTTACATGTATGCACCAGACACGTGTTTCGAATATTAAATTCTCATCAGTGATGCTTTCAGCGGCGCTACCATAAATAGTTTCCGTAGCATCCTCTTTAAATTTTTGAAGTTAGATTTTTCCATTTATATTACAGAGAGCGCGCGGCTCCAAATTTCCTGTAGGGTCAATTCAGTAGCATATGTTCAAAATAGCATTAGAGGGATGGTGCTAAGATGTTAAACTCCTTTAATTCGATGATATTTATCGGTGAAATGGCTAGTATCCGAAATAGCAACAAAAAATATATATACATATTTCATGTCTCAATGATAAAAGGCCAAAACAGAGCTTCTTTCAGGTGACAGAGCTGGAAAGAAGTAATTAATTCACTAGACAAACATCAGGCCACGGGGAACGATTTTAACTGCTCCACACTGCAACGTGGAATAAGTGTCTATATTAATAATGTCGAAGACTGATGATCTAATCACATTTGTAAGTCATCCATACATGTTTATACAACTTAATGCTATACTGGCGAGCGGAGCGAGCCGTAAAATGTTCGGAATAGATGGTTACATTTTCTATGTTCTATTTTTGTTTGACCAATTAGTGACGGTGTGGAAGATTAAGGCATTGCAACCCCACTATCCACTTGTCTAACCTGGTTTTATCGGCCCATGAAAATAAGCCTTTGATAATTTTTCAAGTGTTAATTTGATTTTGAATGTTGTATATGTTAAGGACATATGAATTCGTTCAAACGGTTGAAGACAAAGTAAAGACATAGAATAGACAGCTAATGAAAAATTAAGAGCGGCTAACGATCCGAGCCGAACATTTCCCCAAAAGTAAAGAGATTAAGCATGAAAAGAGTATTCTGAATCAATACCTTTTGGTGAAAAAAGGGGTGGGGGCGGGTACCTACCCCCCCCCCCCCCCCCCGAAATCCGCCACTGCATTTACATTATTAAGAACGGAAATCCTGTAATACTAATGTTAATACTGGACTCAATGTGGATTATTAATGTGACATCACATATATATATATATACTTTTTCTATTTCGGAAACTACCCATCTCACCGATAAACATCATCGAAATTAAAGGAGTTTAACATCTTAGTGCCATCCCGCCAATGCCATTTTGAACATAGATTTTATTTGGATATAATACTGAATCGACCCTACAGGAAATTTGGAGCCACGCACTACCTGTAATGTAAATGTACAAATCTTAATTTAAAAAAAAATTAGATAGGGCGATGCTGAAATTATTTTTGGTGGCTCCGCTGGAAGCATCACTGATGAGAATTTGATATTCGAAACACGTGTCTGGTGCATGGAAATTGGTTTGGAATTTTCTTCAAGAAGGTAAAGAGTTGGAAACCTTCGACATTACTATCTGTAAGTTTTAACCCCCTTCTCCATGCCATCCCATAAAACGATATATTCCTGATAACATCATAGACGACGCCGAGAAGCTAGAGGCTTTTTCCCTGTACTTAGGCCTTTCAACTAAATTTTAAAATCCAATAATTTTCCTTTGAAAGTGCTTCACGACTTTTGAATCTGTGTCTAAATAGCAGTAAGGAACTTTGAATTGGGAAAGACATGCTAATTATCGATAAATAATTAATTTTTTCTACCGAATTTTGAATTAAATCTGCTTAAAGAGGGAGGTAATTCAAACTATAAAATTTATCAAACATTTGATTCCCGGGACTCATCTTGAGTAACCGAGTTTTACGGGTTCTTTAAAATATGAAACGCACAAGAAACGAAATGAAAAGAAACGGAACGAATTTTTTTTTTTTTGGTCGGCAAAGAATTTATAAAAATAAACGTAATAGTAAACGACGCAGACATCATAGAAAAAGCCCTGTTAATTTCAATTTTAGGTTCTTGTTATCATTGAACTTATTAAATCAAAATTCACGAAAAATTTAAAATCAAACGGTTTAAACACAAGTTGTTCAAAAAAGCAAACAAAACAAATTACAAAAATAAAAAAAAGATGAAATTTTCATGATTTTCAGATTTCTAAACTGAGTTGTACAGAAAAAATCTGAGTGACTAGATGAATACATTTCATTTAATTTCAGAGATCCCTTTTCTTTTTGCATGGATTGTTTGCTATAGACTTGTAAAAGAAATGTCCATATCGTCATGATTCTTCACTTTGATAACAACCTCTTTTATCTTTAATACAGCTACATGTAGGGATAACTATAAAAAAGGGGGAGGGGGGTTCCCATCCCATATTTCATTGAACAATTACTGGTCGACATCATGCAGTGAACTTATGATGGTTTTCCTTTTTATTAGTTTAAAGCCGAGCAAAATTTGTCAAAAACATCGATTACGTACGTAGTTTTTTTTTATTGATGTAAGAACCATAAGAAACGTTATTTCTTTCTTCTCCAGAGGGAGGGGGGGGGGGCGGTCAGCCTATCCAAAAACTGAAGAAAAAAATTGAACTCGCGTATACGTATATTCAAATAGAGTAACAGAACATTCTGGATCAGATAAGAACGGTAAATGACTCAAAATGAAATTTGATCAAAAATAGGTACTGAAAAACAAGGTTTTTTCACATTCATGGTGGTGTCCAAAAGTGGGAACCGATTATCGATCACAAATAATCGATTATCACTCGATACTTGATTCCGATTATCGATTATGGCTCTCAATAATCGATTACATAGTGACGTGATTTAAGGAACGAATCTTTATGAAAAAATTTCAAGTTGAATTGTCTAAAATAATGTAAAATTACAGGCGTCCCGGCCCTCGCATATTCTTGATTAAACAAACCACTAAACGGATATGTACAGGGCAGTCTTCTATTTCAAGGTTGTTCTGATTTAAAAGGAGTTACCACATCTGAACTACAAAAAAAGGTATAGCCCATCAAGTCTTTTCAGTTGAGTTTAAATAGAAGTAAACTTTTCTGTCTCTTTTTTTTTTTTTTTGGAAAGGAGATCTCGAGGCAGTGAAACCCTGTGCCAACAAAAATAAACATATGAATAAACAAAACCTGACTCTTTTATCATAAAAAGTGTAATTCGTCATTAAGTAGTCAAATGTATTAATTTTAACACATATGAAGTGCTTAAGTCATCATTGTCTTGACTGAGAGTAAATGGAACAAATCTGCGTAAATCGCATTGGATGGCGAAACCATAGACTATGAAGGCTCTGCCGATTCATCGTCACTTATGATTTTGTATATAAGCTGGAAAAACATAACTAACTTTTCTTGTCAATTCAAAGGGAGGGGGGGGGTCGGACTGATCCCTCTCCCTAACCAATCCCCTAGCTGTTGATCCACGCTTTCAAGTGCCGAGCGGACTTAAGGTGACATATTTTGAGTATAAGTTTATACAATTAAAACTCATAAAAATATATCTATAGCGATGTATAAATTTATCAAATACTCGTATTGAGAAAAAGAAAATGTAGAGCACAGCCCTGTACTCACACTTTTAGAAATAGATCAGTGGAGGATCCAGGATTTCAGAAAGGGGAAAGGGACGTACATGTTTCTCATTTCTCCCTCTGGAGTCCTTTATATGTGACCTTCAAATGAATTATGTTTATGCTAAATTAAGTGATGTAGGCGAGCGAATACGAGTGAGCAGTTTTTTGCTGCGTCTGGGGTAAAAATGTCAGATTTTTTTTATCTACCCTCTATAACTCTTTAGGGAGAAAGGGTACATCGGTAAGCCGCATTGTTATGAAATGATCATATACATGTAAGTGGTTAAAAACTGGCGAGCGAAAGCCAAAGTCAGTTTTTTTAATCGTTACAAAAAGATGGTCAATATTTTTAAAATATTCATATATTCAAAATCAAAATTCAAAAACCCCCTCTACCCCCTATTGATATGACAGAGATCAATCCAATCAAAACATAAAAGAAAAGAAAGCAGAATGCAGAAATGTATTGTAAAATCTGAATCTGATGCGCGAAAGTTCCCGTTGGCCTTATCCAAATCAATAACTTTTGATTGAAAGGGGGGAGGCGCGCCCCCCCCCCCTATATGCATATATATTAAGCAGATTCACAGATTTTAACATTTAGAACGCCGGCCGGGTATACCCTACCTCTTTAGCGAATGGTTGAATTACAAAATACATGTATATCCATAACGCAAACAATTTTCAAACATTATTCACTTTTCATGTGTTCTTTAAAAACTTCTTGTCCACCTTGTAAACCCTTTGCAAGCACGGCGTAGGCGGCCGGCGGCCAACGCCCTCCAATTGAAACTGAATCATACAGATATGATTTGTTTTACAGATTGTGGACGAGGGGTGATTACATCAGTACCTCTTGTGTGAGAAGTAAAGCTGAAATCTGTATTAATAACATCTCTACGTGTTTTTTATAGGGTAGGGGTCATTGCTGTCACTTTTTTTTTATAAAAATGTGTAATATTGAAATAATTTTTTAATGTTATGGATAATCATAGACATGCGCTCTCTCTCTCTCTCTCTCTCTCTCTCTCTCTCTCTCTCTCTCTCTCTCTCTCTCTATATATATATATATATATATATATATATATATATATATATATATTTTCCCGGTACTTTTGGTGATGTCTTCGTTATGCATACTTATCGACATATTACTTGTATTTTTGTTCCTAACTCATGATATTTATCTTAACACATACAGGTATACCTGCTTTTTATTTTTTCATGTTTATTTTAAACTGAGAAGTTCGGGATACAATTTTTAGTGAATACTAATGCCCCCCCTCCCCTTCCCCCTTTATATAAGCAGAGTTTAACGAAATCGGTTACATCTATGCCTAGATTAAACCTTGTCAGCTATAAGATAGTCTTTTGCAGATCTGAAATGTAGATTATGAAATATATATAAGACGTACTGATCTTTGACTCGCAGTTCCCTAGGCACATATGGTGTGCAAGGGAAGAAAATTACCACAGTTATATCGTAAACGAATGATGAAATGGTAAAATTTGTAATTTTGTTTTTCGTTTCATTTCGTTACTTTTCACTTCGTTTCATAGTTTAAAGGGTCTGGAATTTTACAGATATTATTGAAGAGTTCTCTCCCTTCCAATATATTACCACATGAACATTTGTAACTCGGTCTAAAAATCTGATGTGCAATTTTGTGCTATCTTTCTCTGTCCTTTTATTGTCTTTAGTACATGAAACAAATTAAAATATTATACTCAATCCTACCAACTTTGTCCAACAACCCAAAAGAGGTAAATAAATAAGAAAATTCATGATTTGAAGTGATTTTTGCGCTATATTTTTATGATGAAGCGCGAAAGGTTCCGATTCTGACACTTTGGGTTCGAGTTGTCGTTACTCTCAGTCGACACCTAGCGTTTGTTGAAAGGCCTACTGTACTACTTTTTGAATGTTAATTTTTTCCGATGAAAGTAAAAGGGGAGGAGGTGCAATGGGGCTATACATAATATTCCTGATACGACAACTGTCACTTCATCATCCAATAAAATTTGAAAAATAAACATTAAAAAGTTTACTTGAATTGAATAATTAAGATACATGTAAATCTTACAATATATAAATACTTCAGAAGACTTTTTTTTTATTTTAACGGTTTGTGTTCACAATGATCTTGCCCGAGTTCTCTTTTCCTTGGTTTCGTCAAGGTCCATAGACTTACAATGTATACTTAAGTAACTTTACATCACTTGATCTCTTCACATCTCTCATTGATGTTCCAAAGTTAAGCATTCATATTTCAAGTCTACTGATTGTTTTGTGACATCAAACCGATATTGAGAATTGTTTCCCTGCATTTGCGAGTTATCTGCATGCTGTCGATCAAGAAATTGCCTATAAAAGTGTCCCCTCTCCTGAAGATGATTCTGGATTTCAAGAAAAAGGTGTAAGACTGTTGAGGTGAAAAAAGATGCTGGAAAAAGAATATTGTATGACTATTTTATTTATTATTAACATAGGAAAAATATATTCAATGATGTATGGTGAAAATTCATTGAAATCATAATTCGTCTGCGTCCTCACCATGGCTTTGCCATAATTCATATTTCATGTGAAAGTTACTATGTCTTATTATCCGTCATGATGTAGTATAAGCGTCCGTTAAGCGGTGGCCACAACCCGCCGTAGGTGCACTCTACGTGCCTAAAAGTAGTCAAACCTTGGGTATCCGTACGATGTCCGTGCATTGTCAGTGCATGTCCAGTACGTGTCCCGTACGGTCTCCTTGCTGATTTGGGAACACGCAGACAGGACGTAGCAGTTTTAGTCCATAGAGAACTTTCGCTGCTTCCTGTCTGCGTGCTGTCTACGAATTCAACCAGAAGTATGACACGCACGTTGTAAGTATGTTGCAAGTGTGTGCAACGCACGTTCGACGTCAGGAAGTGATGACTCCGTGGTTAGCAGTACGTGCAAATTCGACATCCTTACAATAACGTAGAAGACGTACGGAGAAAGTACGTTGTAAGCAAGTTGCACGCAAGTCGTAAGTACGTGCGACTCGCTTACTTTTTTTTTCGCTACATGCATGTAACCACCCTTAAAACATTGATTTGACGTCATGCCTTTGTTTTAACAGTTCGAAATTTACCTTTGACTGTCCAATATCAAATCTAGGTCGCGTTTATTTGAAAAAATATACGCATCCTAGATTAAATATTGGACAGTCATAGGTAAATGCACTTTGACATCTACAGGACAACCGTTACAATCCTTATTTAGAAATCACGTGACAAGAATTCCATGTATCGTAGTACTGATTTTTCCAATTTTTGCTGTTTTTCCTGAGTTGACGAAATCCAGCACAATCTTATACAAATGTATATTTAAAGAATCGGCCGTTGTGTCGGAAATGATAATGTAAGAGGCACTATAGTTCAGTCCGTTATTTCTCTTTTTTATTTTTTTCTTATGTTTTTCCATTTTATTAATTTTACTTACAATTAAGATTTTTGATCGACTTCTTCTAGTCCGAAAAACCTGACCCAAATCCAGCCTTTGACGGTTATTTTGACCCAGTCCCCCCCCCCCACCCCCCGATGCAAAAAAACGTCAAAGGCTGGATTTAGGTCAGGTATCTTCCTGAATTGCTTCTTTCATTTAACCTTGCACATAGTAAGTTGAACGTCCCCACTGATTTCTTTTCGGTATTTAAACAGTGTAAAAGGCACTACATTATTTCTTGCTTGTCAGGAAAACGACAATTTTAAACACACGCCATTTTATTCTATATATATCCAAAGAAGCTTCAACTAAATCATCATACCGCAAAGTATTCTCGTTGATTTTTCCCCAAATATTACATCCAATTTCGTCTCGGTTTACGGAATCTGCGTCATAATTTGTCACAACTTTTTTTTTAAATTGAAAATTTCATCTCCGTTATCTTCTTTTATAAACGACTCCCTACTGCTAGTAGCGAGAATGTTAGAACCTGGAGTGATTACATTTCGTTACAGTAATGGCAATTAACATAATAAGAACAAAGTCAAAGGTCAAACAATTCATTCTTAAAGATATTGGACAGTTTTCGGCCATGCGGGCCTCAAACTATCCAATATCTTTAAGAATGAATTGTTTTCGGCGTATATCCAATACATATAACCGTGGGAGCGACTTGCGTTTACGCACTCCTTCCGTGCTCTTGCTACTTCCTTCCTTGCGTCTTCAGAAAAACGCAGCGTACGTAGCATCAATAAACACGCACGTCCTAAAAGCACGCACGGCGGGTTGGGACCAGGGATTTTCTGCTATATATTAACTTCTATTCTTTTTTTTTTATTTCTTTTCTGTTTTATAATATTTCCATTTATTAACAGCAATTCTCTGTAAGAACCAAAGAATTTCAAAACATGTTGGCACGGCATATCACGGATGTTTGAGATTTTTGGTATGGAAGTTCAATATGAAGTACTTATATGTAAATCAACCCCAGTTTTTTTCAAAAAGGTTGTCGTTGTCATGGTAACCGTGTCTGAAGTTTCAAATAGAGAATAAGTGTCTTGATTTGTGTTTTGTTACGGGTATACAACACACAGCAAGTGCATGTATCGTAAATGTAATGCGCGTTAGCGCATTTTATGCGATAAATGCACTTGCTGTGTGTTGTATACCCGTAACAAAACACAAATTATGACATTTATTCTATATATATGCACTATACTTGTCTATTTCATTCTTGTTTTCTGAAATTGCATTTTCTTGGTAAAAGAGTGACCGCGGGTTCAGTTTGCAGGTTAGAACAGCCGTCGCGGCATGTTCTTAAAATCTTATGCATTGTGACGTCACGAGTGTTAATACACGAAATGCAGCACGTCCCTTTCAATAGTAACATCTCAGGAAATTACATTGGTTGTGCATATATAAATCGGGAAAAGCTATAGGACAAGGCATATTTGTAGGCTTTGTTACCATGGAAACAGGTACATTTTAAATCTTAAATTGCTTTGATTATTTTCTTTTAATCCTTATTATTATGCATATTTGTAAAGTTTCTTACGTTCATCTCGGATGTCTAATGTATACAAGATGAAAAATTGGGCCAAAACAGGGTATCAAAAGGCTTTGTTTTGGGCACCCAAAGACCCTTTTTTGCATGTTTTTACTGTTTTACAAGGTTGAAAATTTCATAAAAGCACCAATTTTTGATGTCCAAATTCTAGTTATTCAATAAGTATCAACTTTGAACTATACATGAATATAAAAAATTAATTGGGCTTATTTGTCCTTTTATATGCAAAGCAGCATGGCCACAATCGGCTGAAAGGTTTCAATACGATGAATTTAAACACAACCTCTATCAAACTATCTACGCATGATATTGGAACAGAAGTTCATGTATACATCTATCAGAGGCGTTTTGATATAAAAATGACCTTGAAAACATTTCAAGGTCACCCACTGAATTTTAAAGGTCATTAAACTTTAAGTAAACAAATTTGACGAAAAATCCTGATTTTTCATAAAACGATGGTGTCAATATTTTAGAAACCTCGAAATATTGAACTTAACAGTTATTTGCCATAAAATGATAAATGTATCACTTGTGTCTTAGAACTATTGATTACGTTTCTTCACATCTTCGAATATCTAAATTCTTGGTGAGTATGTTGATAAAAAAGGGACGAAATCTGTATTTTTCTTGTTATTTGACGGAAAAATATTTTCCTATTGAATTGCTACAATTCAATAAATTCTAAGATTTGTCTTTCTTAATTCATGTGCTTTCATAATATATATGACCTATGAAAATATTTCAATAAAAAATCATTAAAATCGGTAACAAAAAAATTTAAAAAATCAATATTTTATGCAAAATTTGAGTCTCAAAGTATAAATGACCTTGAACATTAAGCCAATGACCTTAAACATTTTAACTGTTCTTATGTAAAAGATATAAGTCATATCTATACATGAATACATTTTGACAATCTTATGTAACTCTAAAGAGGAATAAAATCAATTTCAAAGATAATATATATGAAGCAAGCAAAAAGGTCTAATGTTGCCATGGCAACGGTCTTTGACGACAGAATATAGGTAAAACTCCTAAATACCCACTCCAATTTTTCGTTCATTTTTTATGTCAATAAACATACATTTCCATTGATTAAAATCACTAGTCTCCTATTGGTGCCTTTTGTGATATTTAAGATTGAAAATGGTCAAAAACACACTAAATTGGCCCTTATTTTCACCTCTATTTTTCGCTTCATTTTGACTTATTTTGGCTTAATACAATAAGCTTCCTATAATAAATATCACATATCTAAGTGTACTAAGTAAGAAAGGAAGTAAGGAAGAATAGATTATATAAAGATGAACAAGCTGTTACAGTGGTATCTATGGCAACGAAGTCTCCAGAGCTGGCTTATTTCATGGTCCCAAAATTGTTATAAATAGAATGACCTCGTTACCATGGCAACCAGAGGTCACATTGGCTGAAAAGTGTTATTTTCATGGTCAGTACTTAATATATACCCATTATACCGAAAATCATCAAAATCCATGACATGCCGTGCCGAACGATTTTGGTCCTTACAGAGATTGGCTATTAAAGCATGAAAACTCCATTTCTTAAATCATTATTATTTGACATTTGATATAAAAAATAAATGTGTATTGTATTGAAGATATTGAGTATTGAAGCAAAATGTATTATATTGTATAGTATTGTATTGAAAAAAAAATATTTCAATATACAGCACTAGTTTTCACGATATATTTGAGATATGTACACAATAAAATATGTTTGTCTTCTAAATTGAAAGACATTTTGGGCTAGCGCAGGAAACAATCTATTTTGGTATTTCACCTGCGTGACCTATTCTGTACGGCTTATGTGATCGAGTTGCTTACAAACAGAAGATGTGTACTCTCCCGTGGTACCTGATCGGATCTCTATATGATTTGCTTTTTCGTTCCTCTGGTTCATTAGCTCTGTTGCGGAGGGGAAATAACATATCTGCCGTGCGTTAAGGTGTAGGTGTTTCCGAAGTTGTTATGAATAGCACAGAAGCCAAAAGGATAATTACAGAAACATAAAACCTTCCACAATTGTCCCCTATGGGGAGAGGAGGAAATATTTGGTTTTCATTGACAAAGTCCATTATCAATATTTGTCACTTCTACAAATGTTGCCAATGAGGAGAGGACATGCCCTTTTGAATTTCAAGGTCAGTGTTAAAAGATCAAGGTCACATCAGACTTCTGTTTTATCCTTGTGAACGGCATAGAGCCCAAAGGAATCTTCATGGAAACATCAACCTTTTGACAAATGTTCCCAACTGAGAGAGCATGAAACATAATGAATTACGAGTATAAGGGTCAAAAGTCAAAGTCACAGTAACTTTAATTCTTGTGAGCAGCATCATAACTGATGGACTTATCATACATACATCAAAGCTTCGACAAATGTTCCCATGAGGAGAAAATGAACCCTTTTTTTTCAATGCACAAGGTCAAGTTCACAGCAAACTTAGGTTTAAAATCCATGTGAACAGGATAGATAGTACTGCAATCAGCATAAGATCACCAGACCTTTACCAAATTATCTCTCAGGGGAGATAATAATTGATGTTAAAGGTCAAAGGCTAAGGTTCAAGGTGGTAGTAAACTTTATTTTAAATTCCTTTTGCTATTTGCATAGGCCATGCAATTGCGAGAGGTTGTAGGAATTCCTATGGGTACTAACTGTGCGCCTCTTGTTGCAGATTTATTTTCATACACTTATGAAAAAGAATTTATCCAAAATCTTCAAAAGCAAAGAAAATTTGATGAGCTGAAATGTTTCAATAACACTTCTAGGTATCTGGATGATATTCTAACCATTGACAATCCTGCTTTTGAATTATATAAGAATGAAATTTATCCACAAGAATTAACCCTTAACAAGGCAAACCTTTCAAATACAGAAACACCCTTTTTGGACCTTAATATCAAAATTGTAAACGGAAAGATTCATACAAGTGTATATGACAAAAGGGATGATTTTGGATTCAACATAGTAAATTTCCCTTGGCGTGACGGTGATGTTCCAAGATTACCGTCATACGGCATTTACATATCACAGCTCATCCGGTACGCTAGAGCATGTACTGATATTTTGGATTTTCACAGTAGAAATTTACAAATTACCAAAAAACTTTTAGGTCAAGGTTTCCGCTTTTATAAACTAGTGAAGACTTTCTGGAAATTTTACAAAAATTACAGTCAACTTCTTTTAAAATTCGGATCTATACATGCAACAGAGTACATTACTATGGGTATTACACAACCTGCCTTTTATGGTGATATGATAAACAAAATAAAAAGGATCAAAGATAGGCAGCATAACCATCGAATATGTTTCAGAATCATCAAACGCCTTTTATACCGTGGATATGATCATAATGTCACCAGACGGACACTAGGCTTGGTACTTGACCATTCTACAGTCTTGTACAAGCGCATCCTTGAGACTTGCACTCTGACTGACTGAGACGACGGGACTCCATGACGGGCCCTGTCCAAACCTCTAGAGAAGACAGGGCCCCGACCACTTGTCCTCTCTGAATATCAGTCGGACTCCTCGGGTGATTACATACATGAACTCGCTACAGCCGGCAGAGCACGGACTGTATTACGCATGCCCTCTTTTTGTGTCGCCTGCGAAGCATAGCGACACTTAGGGATCACTTTGTCCGTTGTCCGTCTGTCCGTCCGTCCGTCTGTCTGTCTGTCACACTTTGGGTGTCACAGCCCATAACTTTTGATTGGTAAGTGATAGGGCTTTGATATTTCACATGTGTATTCCTTGTGACAAGACCTTCCTACGCATACCATAATTTTTGACCTAGTGACCTTGACCTACATATTTGACCTACTTTTCAAAAAAAATTAAGAATGGATATATCTTTTGATTTGTAGGTGATAGGGCTTTGATATTTCACATGTGCAATCCTTGCGGCAAGACCTTTCAACACATACCATAATTTTTGACCTTGTGACCTTGACCTAGATATTTGACCTACTTTTGAAAAAAAGATAAGATTCGCTATATCTTTTGATTGGTAAGTGATAGGGCTTTGATATTTCACATGTGTATTCCTTGTGACAAGACCTTCCTACTCATACAATAATTTTTGACCTAGTGACCTTGACCTACATATTTGACCTACTTTTCAAAAATATTAAGAATGGATATATCTTTTGATTTGTAGATGATAGGGCTTTGATATTTCACATGTGCAATCCTTGTGGCAAGACCTTTCAACACATACCATAATTTTTGACCTTTTGACCTTGACCTAGATATTTGACCTCCTTTTGAAAAAAAGATAAGATTCGCTATATCTTTTGATTGGTTAGTGATAGGGCTTTGATATTTCACATGTGTATTCCTTGTGACAAGACCTTCCTACACAGACCTTTAAATTTGACCTTTTGACCTTGATATAGATATTTGACCTACTTTTCAAGAAAAGTAATATTGGCTATATCTTTTGATTGGTAGGTGATAGGACTTTGATATTTCACATGTATTTTCCTTGTAACAATGCCATTCTACAAATACCATAATTTTTTTTACCTTTTGACCTTGACCTACATATTTGACCTACTTTTCAAAAAAATGAAGAATTGATATATCTTTTGATTGGTAAGTGATAGGGCTTTGGTATTTCACATGTGTATTCCTTGTGACAAGACCTTCCTACACAGACCTTTAAATTTGACCTTTTGACCTTGATCTAGATATTTGACCTACTTTTCAAGAAAAGTAATATTGGCTATATCTTTTGATTGGTAGGTGATAGGGCTTTGATATTTCACATGTATTTTCCTTGTATTAATGCCATTCTACAAATACCATAATTTTTTTACCTTTTGACCTTGACCTAGCTATTTGACCTTCTTTTCTAAGGTTGTAAATTGGCAGGTGATAGGTTTTTAATATTTCTTATGATGAGACCTTTTTGTTACCAATTTTTGGCCGGATTGCAAAGCAATTCCGGTCTATAGATTGACGATGTCCGTCCGTCCGTCCGTCTGTCTGTCCGTCCGTCCGTCTGTCCGTCTGCCGTCAACATTTTGGTTAAAGTTTCTGGTTGAGGCAAAATCTAAGGAACTGTATGCAGTAGAAACCTTATATTATACATTAAGGTTGCCCATGATGAGACCTTTCAATTTATGCCGTAACATTGGACCTAGTGACCTTGACCTTGGACTTTGACCTAGTTAAAGATTTTGGTTAAAGTTTCTGGTTTAAGCAAAATCTAAGGAACTGTATGCAGTAGAAACCTTATATTATACATTTAGGTTGCCCATGATGAGACCTTTCAATTTATGCCGTAACATTGGGCCTAGTGACCTTGACCTTGGACTTTGACCTAGTTAAAGATTTTGGTTAAAGTTTCTGGTTTAAGCAAAATCTAAGGAACTGTATGCAGTAGAAACCTTATATTATACATTTAGGTTGCCCATGATGAGACCTTTCAATTTATGCAGTAACATTTGACCCAGTGACCTTGACC
This sequence comes from Pinctada imbricata, assembly GCA_033119305.1. Classification (NCBI taxonomy): domain Eukaryota; kingdom Metazoa; phylum Mollusca; class Bivalvia; order Pterioida; family Pteriidae; genus Pinctada; species Pinctada imbricata. Next base: position 2,268,361 of record VSWD01000011.1, read on the forward strand.
TTGAATGTTGACCTAGTTAAAGATTTTGGTTAAAGTTCTTGGTTTAAGCAAAATCTAAGGAACTTTATGCAGTAGAAACCTTATATTATACATTTAGGTTGCCCATGATGAGACCTTTCAATTTATGCCGTAACATTGGACCTAGTGACCTTGACCTTGGACTTTGACCTAGTTAAAGATTTTGGTTAAAGTTTCTGGTTTAAGCAAAATCTAAGGAACTGTATGCAGTAGAAACCTTATATTATACATTTAGGTTGCCCATGATGAGACCTTTCAATTTATGCCATAACATTGGACCTAGTGACCTTGACCTTGGACTTTGACCTAGTTAAAGATTTTGGTTAAAGTTTCTGGTTTAAGCAAAATCTAAGGAACTGTATGCAGTAGAAACCTTATATTATACATGTAGGTTGTCCATGATGAGACCTTTCAATTTATGCCGTAACATTGGGCCTAGTGACCTTGACCTTGGACTTTGACCTAGTTAAAGATTTTGGTTAAAGTTTCTGGTTTAAGCAAAATCTAAGGAACTGTATGCAGTAGAAACCTTATATTATACATTTAGGTTGCCCATGATGAGACCTTTCAATTTATGCCATAACATTGGACCTAGTGACCTTGACCTTGGACTTTGACCTAGTTAAAGATTTTGGTTAAAGTTTCTGGTTTAAGCAAAATCTAAGGAACTGTATGCAGTAGAAACCTTATATTATACATTTAGGTTGCCCATGATGAGACCTTTCAATTTATGCCGTAACATTGGACCTAGTGACCTTGACCTTGGACTTTGACCTAGTTAAAGATTTTGGTTAAAGTTTCTGGTTTAAGCAAAATCTAAGGAACTGTATGCAGTAGAAACCTTATATTATACATGTAGGTTGTCCATGATGAGACCTTTCAATTTATGCCGTAACATTGGGCCTAGTGACCTTGACCTTGGACTTTGACCTAGTTAAAGATTTTGGTTAAAGTTTCTGGTTTAAGCAAAATCTAAGGAACTGTATGCAGTAGAAACCTTATATTATACATTTAGGTTGCCCATGATGAGACCTTTCAATTTATGCCATAACATTGGACCTAGTGACTTTGACCTTGGACTTTGACCTAGTTAAAGATTTTGGTTAAAGTTTCTGGTTTAAGCAAAATCTAAGGAACTGTATGCAGTAGAAACTTTATATTATACATGTAGGTTGCCCATGTTGAGACCTTTCAATTTATGCAGTAATATTTGACCCAGTGACCTTGACCTTGAACGTTGACCTAGTTAAAGATTTTGGTTAAAGTTCCTGGTTTAAGCAAAATCTAAGGAACTGTATGCAGTAGAAACCTTATATTATACATTTAGGTTGCCCATCACGAGACTTTTCAATTTATGCCGTAACATTGGACCTAGTGACCTTGACCTTGGACTTTGACCTAGTTAAAGACTTTGGATCAAGTTCCTGGTTTAAGCAAAATCTAAGGAACTGTATACAGTAGAAACTTTATATTATACATGTAGATTGCCTCTGACAAGACCTCTCAATGTATGCTGTAATATTTGACTTAGTGACGACCCAGTTGGTGACAAAAACTTACTTTGCAATCCGGCCATACCGTCTTTAGCGGTGTTTTATTACGTAGTGACCTTGACCTAGATGATTGACACTCTTTTCTGAAAATTTGAGAATGACCATATCTTTTAATTTGTAATTAAGAGGTCTGATATTTCAAATGAATTTCATATGACAAGACTTTTCTACTGATACCAATAATTATGATCCACTTTCTAGAATAATAATCAAACCGCTTCGCAGGCGACACAAGCATTCCTTGGATTGCTATTTTTATATCCATTTACATATTCATCTGTGTCTCTGGGGCCTCTGCGTTTCGCGGTCTTGTTTGTGTGATGTCATCTTACAGTGAGGAGGTTGTTTTACACCACAATTGTACGTTCTTCGAGACCTCTAGGTAATTGCAGAAGTGAGAGGGTTGTGCGCACGTAATCCAGGATAACCACACCATTTGCTACTTGCGTGACAAATGGCCGTCCAAAGTCGGCACCGGTTACCCATTATTGTCGTCGGTTTATGTGTAGTCTTTTGTGTTTGATTTGCCTTACTTTCAGTCAGTGTCATTGTAGGTGTCCAAAATATGTATGATATTGATACATCACTAAACATAAAAATTATATTCTTTAATAAAATAAATACTGTGAGGGAGTTCTGAGTTTTAAAAAATTAACCACTTTTACAGGTGCAATTCGAATGGGTCGTCTGTTCCCTAGCATGAAAGAAGAAGCTGACCAATGCTTTCCGCACACAGATGCAGAGGATAATATAATTGATGGTCAAGGTGAATTTAACAATACGCTGTAAAAAATGGATGCAGAAAACAACGACGAAAATAAGTGATAATTTAATCGATATTTGTTGTAATTCAAGACACTCATTTATTTGCTTTAGCGATTTTTTCGTACTCGTTGTACATGTACATCCCTGTCCAAATACTAGCATGAAATTAAATAACTTTAAGTACGGTACACCGTCTTTTATTCGCAAGCGTTTTATTTTCGCGATATTCGCGAGTTCCATTGATAGCGAAAATAAAACACCGCGTATATGTCCCAAGATATGTAAGGAACGATATGTTTAAACGATCTCGCGAATATTAAACGTAGTGAACCAGTCACCTCACTCCTTTTCGCGAAATTAAGAAGCTGCGAATAGAAGACGGTTTAGAGTATGTGAAAATATGTCGATGTCCATTTGAGAGAAACTTAAATTCGCAAACTTACTTCACAGGTGATTATATGAGACCTTAAGGTAAAATATGTAATTCTTCCCTTTCCTACATTTGAAAAGTTCAATAATTAGAAAAAAAAATAATGAACAAATAAAAATCAATATAGATTTAACAATTTTGCTTTTTCCTTATTCATAAATGACAAATATGGATAATGACCATATCCCTGTATACAGCACAAAATCGATAATTCAGAAAATCAGAAACCGAAGGCATACAAAATAAGGATAAAACAGGAACCAAAGCAAACAAACAAAAACCTCCACCATATGAAAAGATGCGAACTGTCGATATGGGAGTGAGCCCAGGTGCCCAGGAAGAGAAAGCATCTCCTGCTTGCACGCAACACCCGCCGCTTCAATTCGGTAGTACTGCCACATCCGGGAACTTCCATTTTGGAAGACAAAGAGTACAATCTTTGGTCGGATGGTTCAAATGGTCTGTGGCAGAATATCATCCACCATTCTGGAGTGTGGGACACCATAGTGTATGACAAGTTCCCCATATCGACCGTAGAACTTCCTCAGTGACGATGTTAGTCGGTCACAAACATATCCATAAATCTTGATAATTCAAGATCGATATCTTACTTGTAATATTTAAAATAAGTCCCCACGGATATCGTTAGCCACAGTGATTTATCGCCGACATTTTTTGTGGGTATTAATTATGTGTTATTATAAATACTTATTTCCTTCTGCAGTGTGGAACAGATAAACTTCTCACCTTTTTGTCAATAAATGAAAACCAAACAGAAACCCCAAAATCAGAATAAAATAAAGCCTGTGTTTGTGAAACATGAATGCCCCCGATGGCATCTTTGTTAGTATAAACTTCATTTTCTGTTAAGTATGTGAAAGATCAAGTTCAACAATTTTGGTATCAATGGAAAGGTCTTGTCACAAGGAATACACATGTGAGTTATGAAAGCCCTATCACTCACCATTCAAAAGTTATGCCAAATGTTAAAGTTTTTGAAAGTTAGGTCAAAGATCAAGGTGAAGGTCACGAGGTCAAAAATTTTGGTATCAATGGAAAGGCCTTGTCACAAGTAACACACATGTGAAATATGAAAGCCCTATCTCTTACCATTCAAAAGTTATGTCCAATGTTAAAGTTTTTGAAAAGTAGGTCAAAGGTCAAGGTGAAGGTCACGAGGTCAAAAATTTTGGTATCAATGGAAAGGTCTTGTCACAAGGAATACACATGTGAAATATGAAAGCTCTATCACCTTCCATTCAAAAGTTATGCCCAATGTTAAAGTTTTTTCGGACAAACAGACGAACAGACAGACAAACAGACGGACAGGCCAAAAACTATATGCCCCCGAATCTGTGATTCCGGGGGCATAAAAATCACAATTAATCTGCATACAAATTCGTAAAATAAACATCAAATTACTACCTAACCGTTATTCAGTCTCAAAGTCGAGAAGGCAAAGCAAAATCGTGAGAATTCCCATCGAAACGGTTGCGAACCCCAGAATGGACAACATTCCGAAGTGAGACCAGGTACTCGGGGAGGGTCAGCGTCTCCTGATTGCATGCAACACCCGTCGGAACAGCTCCATGGAAACCTGTCCAATTCGGTGATTGTCTCGATGTACATTTTGATGTACAGATCAGGTAAGAATGTATTGTTTGGTGATGACAACAGCCATTTAATTACAATGTAGAATGTCACTGATCATTCTGGAAAGGGGGATCTGATATGCTTTATAATTTCCCAGTAGCGACCGAAGAACTTCCGGAATGATGATTTCAGCCGTTGTGTGATATAACCCTGAACAAGTGGCTAACTTGCAAACCGTTTGGTCCTAATGATGAAATATTCATATTTGGAGCATGCCCTGGCGTCCCGTATCAGCTGAGAAACAATTTCGATAGCATCATTTAAAGCTGCCAGTAACCCATATTCACAAAGATCCATACGAGGGTTCAATGCTCTCTTGAAACTCTAAAGTATCGGTAGACAAGGGCACAAAACGAACGAGAATTTGGCCCATATCTTAGCCTAAGACTTGGCCATTGACCATTCGCAACACAGTTCAAACGAAGTAAAAAAGATCAGGTCATCAAGGACATCAGCAAGCATGTTCTGGAGACTTGCGCTGCAGATAAAAGAAAATACATTGTACTTCCAACAATATGTTAAGGATGATAAGTCAATTTCTTTCTGTTTTATTGGTTCCGGTAGTACAGGTACCGCCGATATATTTCGAAACACGGGCAACTCGGACCGTGGAACACCCGGCCCGTAGTAGGTCCACTTGGGCCCGTAGATATAGGTCCATTCGGCCCGTAAACATATGAATGAGTTAAAGAAGATCCTGACGATAATCTCAACAGCACTCACAATAGAGCACCAAATTGAGCATCGACGGACCCCCAGCAAGCCAGAGGTGGGACCAGGTGCCCGGGAAGAGTAAGCATCCCCTGTTGACTAGCCGCACCCGCCGTCGATGTTCATGCACGAAAATAAAAACAATATATAAGATACAAAATATATAACTAACAGAAGGTAAATTGTTCCGAGTAAAAAATAACACTAAAATCAATCGACCTTAAATATATTATTTTGTGTTCTTAATCAATGTTTTTTTTTTTTTTTTTTTTTTTTTTTTTTGTTCAACAAATTGATGATTTTACTTGTGTCTTGAGACCTATCTCTATCAATCTTACTTCAGAGTTACAATAAACTTCAGTCACAAGAAATAAATATAGATACCGTATATACAAAATTCGTACTCTAAGTGTCTGCGGTTTCTATAATTAAATAAATCAATCAATAAAACATGGGCGATATTAATTACTTTGACATATCATCAAGTAAAAGAAAAAAATTCCAATGAGCACATGCGTTTGGAATCGTATTTTTCCTTAATTCATTAAAAAATATATGCACAACCACTGTAATTGCCCGAGATAAACCTATTTATTAGCTTTGTGATTGATTTCCGTATAAATAACAATGATTGATGACGTCACGACGCGCCAAATTCTAGAGCGCGGATGAATATGTACGAGATATATATATGTCAACACGATCTATTTTAGCCTGATTTATTCCCTCTCTCTATTTTCGGAAATCGTATAAATTTGAGCCGTATAAACATGATTTGTGTAATATAATGCATATTTTTAAGAAGAAAAACATGCCCCCTTCAATTCCATTATAAATAAAAAAGAATAAAAAGGAGAAATAAAGACTTTTCCAAAATGAAATAAACAACCCCAAAAACAAAATCGTCTGCATTTTTCTCTCTCTAACTCTAATCATGGATGCCCCTTACAAATCTTTGGGCTGGACCTCTTAGAATTTGAGGATGACGATAATGGTGATGAAGATTTATTGTCAGTTTTGGAAGAAAACTCTGTGAATACCCCTGATCCTCAGGCTGAGGTAGGGTCCTCCCAGAATGAGGTATCTGTCACGGAACCAGTGCCTGATCCACAGCCTGAACCCAGTGTCATGTCCAGCAGATTTTCCAATGTAACTCCAGATGATATAATGCACTACTATGACTCTACACAGACAAAGGCAACTAAAACCAACACCAAGTGGGGAGTCAAAAGAATTCAAGGTGATGATTTTAGAATGTAGATAAAACCACAATTTTCTTTGTCAATATTCAACCCCCATCGTCATGTCTGAGAACCCCACCCATCCATTTGGAAATAAATTGACATGTACAGGGATAAATCTGGCAGTCTCCTTTGAGAGAATTTTAATTTTTAGCCATTTTCTATAAGAGAATCTGTCAAAATCAATAAATTCGATGAGAGAGTTGCAAAAAAGTATGAGAGATTCTCTCAATTTCACAGTCCAAAATTATCCCTGATGTACAATACACGTAAGTGAATAAATACATAAATATTAGAATTTTGTCAAACAGAATTGTATTGGTTAAGCATATTGCTGTCTAGAGATCTCATCTGTCAATTTTGATTTTTCAAAAAATTACTACAAAAGTAAATTATTCAAATAAATTTAAAATCACAATACATAAAATTTACTCCAAAAGATTTAAATAGCTCAAATCTATCAAAGTACATGTATATGGTAATTTCACAAAATAAAATTGAAAATTTATTAATTTCAGAATGGAGTGTAGAGATGTCAGGGAACAGCATAGATTTCGACACAATTTCTACTGAAGAACTTGCCGAAATCCTCACAAGGTTTTATTGTTCTGCAAAGCCGCAGAAGGGGATGAAAACTATCACAAAAACACCCTGAAATCTATCAGAAGTGCGATCAACCGTCACATGCAGGATCTAGGGAGAAATGTAAATATTGTCAGTGATTCAGAGTTTAAGGCAGCAAACCGTGTTTTCAGTGGCATATTGAAAGAGAGGGTAAGGATGGGGGACTCAAAACCAACGCAGCACAAGGAAATAATATGTGATGATGACATGTTAGCACTGAGGGAATATTTTTCAGCAGCTGAGAGCAACCCCATCATTCTACGCCAGTTTGTATGGTTTTGTATAGCCTACCACTTTGTTACACGTGGATCGGAGACCCATCATCAGCTCACCCCGTCATCTTTTGCTTTTCGCGATGATGGACATGGAGAGTATGCCGTACTTGTTCATGAAACTGCCCAGAAAAATCATCAAGGGGGACTGTTGGATAAAGAGGAGAATGTAGGAAAATCCATGTATGCAACTGGTGGGATCCTTTGCCCTGTAAAGTGCCTTAAACTACTGATCGAGAAAACCGATGCTACAGCTTCTAAGCTCTTTAACCAGTATAACAGCGAGGCAGTCCAACTACCAGTATCCACTGAAATTTGGTTCACCGCAAAGTCCTTAGCAAAGCGTTCCTTTGCTAATTTCATGTCCGACATCAGCAACTCTGCGAAAACAAGCCAAAGATATACCAATCACTGTGTACGGGCAACAGCTAACCAGACTCTAAACGACGCTAACGTGGAAGCTCGCCACATCATGTTCTTGTCGGATCATGCAAATGAGGGTAGTCTCAGGTCCTACAATCGAACTGTAAGCAGAGAACAGAAGAAAATGCTGTCATCTACTTTGTCAAAGGCATTCTCGGGCGAATAATCCTTACCTTTAAATCAGGAACGTGCTCTTCAACCATTACTCCCGACACAGATAGCTTCTTCTCGTCCTTTGGCTCTTCAAGCTCCAGCGACAGTATCCCGACGAGAGCAGAATGCAACATCGACGACAGAGGCAGGCGCAGCTAATAATCCACCAATATCGTTCGATGTTGCATCCTTCAATCAGCAATCCATCTCTACATGAAGTCCAGGTTTCCTTTCACACTCGGTGTTCAATAACTGCAATTTTTCATTCAATAATGCCAAGTGATCTTCTGTATAGATTCGTCTCTTCAACGACACTTACCAGGCCACGAGAAGTAGTTCTTTGTTGTTGTCATCTGTTTACATATTTCGTGCTCAATTTCATAGTTTTATGAAAATTTGTTATTCGAATTTTAAATGTATTATTTTTGTAATGCTATGGGATACAAGCGGCTGTTGCTTTCTGTTCTCAACTTCCCTCAACAAAATTGATTTCCAAGTATGCTATATATAGAAACAGAAATTTCCCGTTTCATATTTTGGACAATTTATGCCATTGAAAGCGCATATATATATAATGAGTGTCTTATTTTGTGTTTTGATGCAGAAATAAATGACAATGGCAGATGCATTTATTTGATTAAATGCGCTAACGCGCAAAATGCATCTGCCATTGTCATTTATTTCTGCATCAAAACACAAAATAAGACACTTATTATATAAATATATCTCTTGTCTTCCTTTCATAAACATAGATCTCAAAATATTTTAAGTTTTTATGCGATCTCCAATATCGGGAGTTCGCTTCTTTTCATATGGAGGAGGTTTTTGTTTGTTTGCTTTGGTTCCTGTTTTGTCCTGATTTTGTATGCCTTCGGTTTCTGATTTTCTGAATTATCGATTTTGTGCTGTATACAGGAATATAGTCATTATCCATATTTGTCATTACATACATAACTTCAGAAACAAAGAGATATATGAGCTTTCTTAAATATTATATCGTTGGTCCGAGTTATCTAAGTTTACGGGCCGAGCGGACCTACATTAATTACGGGCCGAGTGGACCTATAACGGGCCAAGTGTTCCAATGTCCGAGTGTTCAACGGGTCGAGTGTTCCACTGTCCGAGTTCACCTGTTACCTATAGTTCAGTATGTTTTTAAAATAACTGAGCTATGGGAATGTCCCTTTAACTCATTCGGTAACGTGCTGGACTGCGTAGTGAATGGCCGGTGTTCGAGTCCCGGGCCGGGTACTTGCAAACACTTTACTATGCAGTTCCTTTTTTTACATTATTTGAAATATATATATTTGCACCACTTGATGGATTTCATTTTCTAGTATCATGTGATACAAATTCTACTTACTGCTGAACATGATACATCGGTTTTGAGTTCCCAAATACAGACTGCAGCCTTCTGATTTTTATATGCAGATTTCACTGCCTCGGTCTCGTCGTATTAAGGTTGGATGCAAACTTACATTTTGTTGTATATACATGTATAGGATTTTAAGTCTTTGAATGCAAAAATCGAGGTGAATCGGGAAGTACTTTAATATTGGTCAGTGTTCAAATCCTAATATAATTTGCTTCAGATTCTTTCAGTCATATATCTGTAACGTGAAACTAACCGAGCTATTTATATTATAAACAATGAGATGGGCTCGCCTCTGAATTTACGCAGAGATGCTTGATTTTCCTAATGACTGTCTGTCACTAATATTCATTTAATAAACAATGATAACAAGTAATCAAATATATGCATGAAATGATTGGAGTAACAATTTATAAACAATATATAAAGAACAGCAAATGCAAGTGACTCTGCACTGCGAGGCTAGTCACTAGAGGCTAACCTCCCAAAGGTATGTCAACACAGGCACGTCAACGAGTGACTCGCCTCCACTGGCTTACAATATAACTACAAGGCGCGACACCAGTGTGTGTCGCGTCAATCAAGGCGGTATGCCTTCAAGCCAGTAATATATCTATATGAAGGTAAATACAGCTCTATTCGGGCTACGGCCTTATTCAGGCCTTTACCTTACTTCGTACCTTTGAATCTTTAATAACTTGATGTTATCGAATCAATTATCAAACGCAGAGTGTCAGAAATAAGCAGTTCTCAGGTATTTATACTATTGGATTAGTCCAACTGGAAAAAGGGACGGATAGGATAAGGACCATTCCATTAGTCTGAATCAACAAAACGTTTGTTTATATTATGCTATATACAGAAAGCATTCTTGTGAGTTTGACAACGTATATTTTTGCTACATAACCCACGCCTCCGACGACATTCGTCCTCGAATGTATAATCACTTAAAGTAAAACAAATAAAACTGAAGAAAACATATGTTCCCTTTATATACATATATAATACTTGTTAAACAAAATGTAAAAAAGGCAAGTATATGGTGTATCTTCACCATGTAACAAATGTAAAACAAAAGTAACATGATGAACACACATATCAAAAACGCTGCACTATGTGTGAACACATGTCAAGGAGTCACATATTGTAGAATTCCTCTACCTCGTGGATAATTTCCACAGCGCTTCCTCCTTCAGTGTACTTTGTGACTGTAATTGTCTTCTCTCTTTTCCTATACTTATCGCACTGTACTCCTACATCACATGTAGTAACACCATCTGACTGCGTTGACGCTGATTCAAATGGCACAACAGCTTGTGAACCAGTTTCTTCAAATTATCTCTTGGATGTGACTTCACTTTGAGTTGTTTCCGGGGACCTACGGATAACCAATCTGCCAGAGGCTACAGGAGGAGGAGACGTATGTTTCCTGTAGAGTCGTCCAGCAAGAAGAGAACTGTCCTCTTGATCAGATTCCGATTCATCCGCGGAAGAATCATTATTCTCTATCAATGCTCCGGGATCCTGTTCCTTCCAATCAGACTCGTCTCCAGATTTTGATGCACATGCACTTGAAGATGCTGAAGGCGTTGCTGCCTGTATAGGTGTTTGACCCAGTGGAATCAGCTGTTGGTTTGTCGTCAGTCCCTTGTGAACTCGCTGAAAGTGTCGCTTCACATTACATGGCCTATTTGATGTGAAATCGCACACATCACAACTGTATTCTGTCAGTGCACACAATGCTACATGCTCTTTAAATTTCTCCTCATTCGGACACACTGCTGAACACATTGGGCATCTCTTTGCACCAGTGACCTTTGTCGTCTTCGTGTTCACCATCTACAACAAATGTACAAATTATTAGTTCCCTGTCTCATAGTCTTTAAGCCACTGCGGTGGTCTTTTAGTTCTAAAAGGTCGGGATGAGGCATGTTGTTCTTTGTCAGTCAGTTGAGTGACATCGTTACTGTCATTGTCATCATTACCAGAGTCTGCTGATTTTTCTATAGTCTGATCTGCGGCATTTGTATTCAAGTCCAAACTGTCTTCCTCTAAAGATTCACCTATCAATGTCTGGGAACGCAAAGGTCGCATCCTGTCGACATGGATAACCTGGTCCATACCTTTCTTACCACAGTCTACTACATAGTTTATGTCAGACATTTTCTGCTTGACTGTGAAGGGACCCTTCCAGTAGGACGTGAACTTGGGTTACTTACCCTGTTGGACTCGAGGGAAAAAGACACATACTTTGTCTCCTGATGAGTATTTCTCCCAATGCAGTTTTCTATCATAGTAATGCTTTTGCCTCTGCATTGACTGAGCTGTATGTAACCTGACGTGGGAATGGGCGTTTTCCATTCTCTCTTGCAGTATCCAACACCATTTGTTTAGTGGTATTGCTTTGATAGATGAAGGCATCTCAAACATGACATCTAGAGGAGTACAAATCTCTCGTCCTAACATTAGGAAGTTTGGCGTTAACCCAGTCGTTTCATGTTCAGACGAGCAGTATGCCATCATCACATATTGCAACTGTTCGTCTCAGTCAGTGTGGTTCTCATTTACAAAGGCGCTTAATATGGCAGTTAGCGTGCGGTTGAAGCGCTCAACCATGCCATCTGACTGAGGGTGATATGGCGTAGTATGAGTCTTATTGATTCTCAGCAGCATACACATCTCCTGAAAGAGATTACTTTCAAATTGACTTCCTTGGTCGGAATGTATGGCTGCTGGCACGCCAAACCTTGTCACCACCTGCTCAACTAGTGTCTTGGCGACAGTTCGAGCTTCCATGTTAGGCATGGGAAAACTCTCAGTCCACTTCGTAAAGTAGTCTGAAATTACGAGTATGTACTTGTTACCTGACTCTGTTAATGGGAGTTCCCCCAAGATATCTATGGCAATACGTTCCATTGGATAGCCTGTTTGTACAAGCTTCATTGGGGCACGTTTGGTTTTGTTCTCACCCTTCCTTTTGGTGCAAAACTCACAGCCGTTTACATATAGTCGGACATCATTTTGCATTTCAGGCCAATAGTAACCTTGTCTGACCTTTTCTAGCGTTTTCCTTATACCTAGATGTCCTGCGGTTTTCTCGTCATGGCAATATCTCAGTATTACTCTTCTTTGACTGAGAGGTACCAGTGCTTGGTATTTTGTCATGTTTGCTTCAAAGTCCTCCCATTTACGATACAGTATGCCATCTAATTGACATAGTCTGTCGAACTGACTGTATAAGGACTTCAAGTAATAGCTTTCACTCTGCACTACCTTCGAATCAGGGCGGACCTTACTGTTTAGCCAACCTCTGACTTTAATTTGGTCCTTGTCCTCTGCTTGCATGTCTCTAAGTGAATTGGATGAGTGCAAAGAGGCACTGTAGACCTTGTTCGCTAAGGGATCGACTTCGTCTTTGTCCCATTCTGTTAGATATCCGCATTGGTGACATGGTACCCTACTCAATGCGTCAGCATTACAATGCTGTCTCCCAGGCCTGTGCTGGATTTCAAAGTCGAATTCCGACAATATCTCTAGCCACCTTGCTAACTGATTTTCTGGATTTTTAAATTGCATCAGCCAGCGTAAGGAGCTGTGATTAGTCCTTATTAGGAATTTCCTACCATACAGGTAGTGACGAAAGTGCTTCACAAAGTGAACGACTGCCAACAACTCTTTTCGAGTCACGCAATACCTGCGTTCAGACTTTGACAGTGTCCTGCTGGCAAACGCACACACTCTTTCAGTACCGTCAATATTCTGAGACAGAACAGCACCTATCGACTGATCGCTCGCATCAGTGTCTAAAATAAATGAATATGCAAAGTTTGGATTTGCCAATATAGGGGCTGAAGTGAGCGCTTCCTTTAAAGTAAGAAACGCTTCCTGACAAGCTTGAGTCCAATCAAACCGAGTACCCATCTTTGTTAATTTGTGAAGAGGGCTAGCCAGTGATGCAAAGTTTGGAACAAACCTGCGATAGTAGCTTCATAGACCAAGAAATGACCTTAATTCAGTGACATTACATGGTACTGGCCAATTTTTGATGACCTTTGTCTTATCACTGCTAGTAGCTATGCCATCTTCAGACACAACATGACCTAGATATTCGACCTCAGATGCGAACAGGTTACACTTCTTCGCTTTAAGTTTAAGACCTGCCTGTTGGAGTCGGTCAAACACTTGTGATAGGTTTGCTATCATTTCCTCAAAAGTCTTTCCTAGGACTATAATATCATCAAGGTAGACTAAGCATGTTTCAAACTGTAGTCCCCTTAAGACAGACTCCATCAAACGTTGGAATGTTGCCGGGGCATTGCAGAGCCCCAATGGCATTACTGAGAATTCATACAATCCTCTACGTGTAGCAAAGGCTGTCTTCTGCTTGTCAGTGTCGTTGACCGCGACTTGCCAATAACCCATGCAAAGATCTAAGGTGGAAAACCACTTAGCACCCGAAAGATGGTCTAGTGACTCTTGAATGAGGGGTAAGGGATATGCATCCTTAATTGTTATGTCATTCAACCTTCTATAATCTACACAGAAGCGTGTAGAGCCATCTTTCTTTTTGGCAAGGACAATCGGGCATGACCATAAACTGTTAGAGGGGTGGATTACTTTTCTATCTAACATAACCTCAATGTGTTTGTCTACCTCCTTATGCATATGCTCAGGCAACCTTCTAGCAGCCTGCTTTATCGGATGTGCATCACCTGTGTTGATGTTATGTTTTACAGACTCTGCTCGTCCAAGGTCAAAGTCATCCTTTGCAAACAGACCTTGGTACCTTAGTAGGAACTGCTTGAAAACAGAGGACTGCTCCTCGTTTAGCCTTTGTGAAGTCTGCTCGTACAGTCGAGATAAGTGATCAGGTATCGTACCATTACTGAATGAATCACCGACTGGTGAATGTAAGACCTCGTGTATGGGAGTATACTGTGCTATGACAGTTCCCTTCTTTACTTTTTGGTCCTTGTCATGCAGATTCATAAGTCTTACAGGGACTTTGTCTGCCTTATCTGTAAACGTGCGTGCTGTCAATGCACGGTCAGACTTAGTAAATTTGTCAATTGGTTCGACCATACCAAGTCCTAGGTCTGTCATAACCTTTCCAGATGTTGTCTGTACAGGACACATAGTTATTACCTCGGAGTATCTAGGTAAAATGAGGTCCGCCTCCATATACACTCTATAACATCCAATGTTACCAGCTATTTTCAAAGGGATGTCCTTCTTGTCAATAGTCATGCAACCTTTTACAGTATCTATCACACACCCATGTCCTTTCATAAAATCTAGACCAAGAATACCGTCTATACCAATGTCTGCTACTGCTACCTTTTGGTGTGTTGTCTTGCCATCTATGTCAATAGATAGTGTTGTAACCCCTTTGATAGAGAGCTGTGAACCGTCAGCAATCAGTATGTCTGACTCCATTTTGTCAAGAGGGAGATCACCAAGTATGTGCAACAAGACATATAGTAGCTCCAGTATCGACCAGCAAGTTGACTTCTTTGTCATTAATCTTAGCAGTCAGAAACATACCAGACTGACCTGTCAAATTAGTGCTACCCATAGAACTAGAGTTCGAGATAACATTGCTTGATCCAGCTTTCTTCTCTTGACCTGACTCTTGTTGCTTAATTTGACCTTTAGGCCCACCATTTCCCTGCCCGGTTCTCTTTTTCTTTTGGGCATTGAGAAAGGCATAACACTTCTTTTTTATATGCCCCTCTTTGTAACAGTAGTAACATCTCATATTTGTTTTCCCTTGAGACTTGCTGTCTGAGCCGTTCCTTACATTACCTAGGGTTCTATTTGACTTTAACGACTGTATGTCGGCCCTAATATCAGTGAGAGCTTTGTTCGTCTCTTCAATAAACTTTAATACTGGGGAGAGTTCATTAGATACCCGACTCTCTGCTGCTCGCACAGAAACAGTGTCTGCGCGTCGTTTCTCGGCGCTATTGAAAGCATCTAACTCTACTGCTAAACAGACCGCCTCGTTCAAGTTTTTATGCCTAGACTGTTTAATTCTTATACGCATGTCTGAATTGTGTAGAGCCTCAATAAAGTTCTCCATTGCAAGAGTCTTTCTGACATCTGACGGTGCCTTAGCATAGGCAAGGTTTGTTAACCTTCTTATATCCTGTCCTAATTCAGGAACAGATTCTGACGCCTTCTGACGTCTATCTTTTAATTGTGCCCTATACAAGTCCATCTGATTAGAAGGACTGTACCTATCCTCGAGTGCAGTACACAACTCTTTAAAATTTTTACGCGATTCTATCGGTAAATTCCCTAGTACTGCTTGGGCACCCCCTCGCAAGGCAACCGCCAAATAAAGACCCTAAGTTCGTCCTCACTCCACTCATTGAGTTGTGCGCAAATGTCAAAGTGTGACTTGAAATCTATCCAGTATGACTTACCATCATACGTCGCCGGTTTGACAATGTTTTTCTTGTATCTCGTATCAGCGACCGTAGTATTACCTGCATCTGCGCCTGGCAACGTTAGTTGCCCAGTATTACTGTTTGTGACTGGCGCGATATTTGCGTTCCCTAGTCCGTCATTACTACTTTGTCTTACATGGGAAGGTCTAATACTACTGCTATAAGTACTTGTATTGACATTTTGAGCTATGTCATTTAATAGATCAGAAAATGACATTCTTCGAGAGGTCGTCCTGTCCCTAGTTCTCGTCACATTTGGTAAGACAATAGGGGTTGACCGTCGTGACAATTGGTACTGTATTGATGCTATGTCTTGTTATTTCATCCGTCAAGTCAGCAGCTGTAGCCATTATGTAAATAAAACTATGCAGAAAACCGAAATAAATGGTACGCGAATGCAGTCAATTACAATAAACAAGATTATTTGCAATCAAAACAAATCAAGCGAGGGCCCACCGCTGCCTACCAAAATATGTAACGTGAAACTAACCGAGCTATTTATATTATAAACAATGAGATGGGCTCGCCTCTGAATTTACGCAGAGATGCTTGATTTTCCTAATGACTGTCTGTCACTAATATTCATTTAATAAACAATGATAACAAGTAATCAAATATATACATGAAATGATTGGAGTAACAATTTATAAACAATATATAAAGAACAGCAAATGCAAGTGACTCTGCACTGCGAGGCTAGTCACTAGAGGCTAACCTCCCAAATGTATGTCAACACAGGCACGTCAACGAGTGACTCGCCTCCACTGGCTTACAATATAACTACAAGGCGCGACACCAGTGTGTGTCGCGTCAATCAAGGCGGTATGCCTTCAAGCCAGTAATATTACTATATGAAGGTAAATACAGCTCTATTCGGGCTACGGCCTTATTCAGGCCTTTACCTTACTTCGTACCTTTGAAGCTTTAATAACTTGATGTGATCGAATCAATCATCAAACGCAGAGTGTCAGAAATAAGCAGTTCTCAGGTATTTATACTATTGGATTAGTCCAACTGGAAAAAGGGACGGATAGGATAAGGACCATTCCATTAGTCTGAATCAACAAAACGTTTGTTTATATTATGCTATATACAGAAAGCATTCTTGTGAGTTTGACAACGTATATTTTTGCTACATATCTTCTAATTCTAACTATATGGGCCCCATGTATTCATGAACATTCATAGATATTACATAACTCCGGAAGCCAGTTCGTGCCATGTTATATTTTTTCTACTATTTTCTAGTTACGAGAAACAAATGTCATAGTTACTAAGAAACATTTTTCTCGTAAACTAGGAGAATATTTTTTTGTAACTATAAGAAACTTTTCTCGTAACTACGAGAATCAAATACTCGACGAGGGAGTACTCCATGTTTTCGTGTGAATGAGTTTCATGATTATTTATATCTCACAAATACTTATTCTTCAAAGCCATTTCAGTCTTTCATTACATCTTCATGAACTTATAAATTAAGTACACATCATAAATATGATGTCAGTGTTAGTTATAATCAGTAATATGAATCTAGGCGTTGCCTACAGGAGAGCGCAGCTATACTTGGCTGTGTTGCCCTCAGATATACTTATTCACAAAGAGTTTATACTTCCACAGATCAATATGTGGCTGGTATCTTATGTGTATATATGTTTCAAACCAGAAAAAAAATGAAAATGTACACCCCTCGGGATGATTTACTCCCTCAGATTTTTTTCATACCCCGTGACATCAATCTTGGAGTTTGACCTACTTTTAAAAAAAAGAAACTTTGATAATACTGACACAGTCATGTGCAAAGATATAGCGGAATGTTTCAGGTTTGATCCCCGGTCTGTCTACTTGTATCTTCCTCAGCTGTTGCATATGTATATATATCCTATTTAGAGAGAACTAGAGATTTCATCAACATTTCTATAAGAATTTGTCTTTATTAACCATCATACAGCAGGGCTCTCTATCAGCCTAATTTGGGACCCATATTCGGCCTCAGTCTATATGCAAAATAGTATCTTTTTCCCCAATATTGACAATTTTTCTCAATTTTACACCACATGAAAAATTCAACATAATAATTAAAAAAAAATCATTTTCAAGTAAAAAAGCATCCTTGAATCTATTATATATATTTTCCCAATTAATGAGAAAATGCTGTTATTTTCCCCAAATTTCAAAGGACCCGGAGTCCAGTCCCAAAAATGGGTGTAAGTGCCCTGTACAGGAGATACATGAACGTTGGTACCCCCTTCCCCTTTGTAAACTGTTAAGAAATAATTCAAAGCCTAAAAATGCTGGATGGAGGAGACAACAAACCATAGAATCTTTGCTAGAATGTACTAAACGTTTGGACTAGTTCAAACTTTAAGTCCGCGATATTCTTTTTCAACATGTTCAATAAACAATATTGAAAAAAAATCCATTTCTATTTTTATTTTATTTTTAGGAGTGTGATTGAGAATGGGTCTTGATTAATAAATAGGTCGTATGAATTTTATATCTGCATGTGGAACATCTCTGGTAATTTCCATGGCTCTTTTTTTTTAGTAAATTTTATTAGCTCTACTAGTCAAAGACCAGTCGAGCTTATGCGATACCATGTTGTCCGGCGTCCGTCCGTCCGTCCGTCTGTCTGTCTGTTAACATTTTTTTTGTGAGCGCAACTCCTCTGAAACCATAAATGATAGAAAGCTAATTCTTTTTGCATTTAGTTTGGTCCATGGTCTAGTTGTGCACCTGATATATTGTTTGAGCCTCTGACCCCCAAGGTCTTTGAAAAAGGGTGTGGTCATTTTCTCCTACAGTATATAAGTCTATGTAATCTAGTGAACATTAATTCTCAGAAAGTATAATTGATAGAGAAATAATTCTTTTGCAATACAATCAGTCTCTGGTCCAGTTGTGCATCTGATATTTTGCTTGAGCCTCTGACCCCTAGGGTCTTCGAAATTTGGTGTAGTCATTTTCTCCTATAAATGTCTATGTAACCTAGTGATCACAAATGCTCAGAAAGTATAAGAGATAGCGAAATAATTCTTTTTGCAATATAATCAGTCCCTGGTCTAGTTGTGCTTCTGATATTTTTTTAGCCTCTGATCCCAGGGTCTTCAAAAATGTGTGTGGTCATTTTCTCCTATAAAAGTCTATGTAATCTAGTGAACTCCAATTCTTAGAAAGTGTAATTGATAGAGGAATAATTCTTTTTGCAATATAATCAATCTCTGGTGTAGTTGTGCCCCTGATATTTTGTTTGAGACTCTGACCCCAAGGGGCCTAAAAATGGGTGTGGTCATTTTCTCCTATAAGTCTATGAAATCTAGTGAACACCAATTCTCAGATAGTATAATTGATAGAGAATAATTCTTTTTGCACTATAATCAGTCTCTGGTCTAGTTGTGCCCCTTATATTTTGTTTGAGCCCCTCACCCCAGGGTCTTGGAAAATGGGTGTGGTCATTTTCTAATATAAGTCTATGTTACCTTGTGAACATCAATCATCAAAAAGTAAATTGATAGAAAAATAATTATTTTTGTAATCAGTCTCTGGTCTAGTTGTGCCCCTGATATGCTGTTTGAGCCCCGAACTCCAGGGTCTTTGAAATGGGTGGGGTCATTTTCTCCTATATAAGTCTATATCACCTTGTGAACATCAATTCTCAGAAAGTATAATTGATAGAGAGATATTTTTTTCAGCATCTAACCTCCAGAGTCTTTGAAATGGGTGTGGTCATGTTCTCCTATTTACATGTTGTATCTCTAATTATAAGTCCCTAATCTGTACTCTAGTGAACACCAGTCCTCAGAAAGTATAATTGATACTGTAGAGAGATATTTCTTTTTCCAGTTCAATGAGTCTGTGGTCTGATTATGTGCCTGAGATTCTGTTTAAGACTGACCCGTCTTTGAAATGGGTGTGGTCATTTTTTACTTTATAAGTCTTTGTAATCTTGTGAACACCAGATCTCAGAAAGTATACCAGTAATTCATGGAGAGTAAATTCTTTTTGCATTACATGTATTATGTGTCTATGGTGTAGATGTGCATCTGATATTTTGTGTGAGCCCCTGTCCCCCAGGGTTGGAAAATGGATGTAAGTTCAGTGAATTTAACAAAACAGCCAGTAGAGCTTCCGTTTCATCAGAGACTTCTGCTTATTTTAAAATTTTGATGTCTGTCTAAATTATTTATTTATTAACATACTTGCTATAATTTTTCCGGAGTTTTGTCTTTGCAAAGAGGGACAAAATGAGGGACAAATCATAAAAAAAGCGGGACAAATATGATGCCAATGGGGGACATAAAGAGGGACACTTTAAGGAGGTTGAATTTCAAATATTGCAATCCAAAATTGCACTAGATCATTGCCCTGTTCTTTGGATTTCCCGCACCATATTTTTTCAAAATTCAAAAAAAATAATATTATAAAAATAAAATGCTCTCCCGCACCATTAAATTTCTGGCTCAAGATTTGTTGGGGTCGGTTCTGATTTCTGCAAATCTTAAAGCTTCTAGAAGTCTCAAATTGTGCAAAATTCGAAGAGAATGATACTTCTTGTGTTTAAAATATTTTGTTGGGAGCAAATTTGTTGTCCCGTATACATAGCACTGAAAGTCAAGGAGGGGGGGGATGTTCGAAAATCTTTTCCGTACTGCTATGTGCCAAGCTTCCTAGTCAACAGATTTCTATGGGGATTCCTTTTTGAGTACGAAAAACATCAGAAATGTATTTCTGGGGTAACCTATATCAAAAATAAGATTACATGTATTCCATTCGCTCGCTTCTTAAAAAATGCAAAACCTAAAAAAAAAAATAAAATAATTACATTTTCGCCCGCTTGCACCCTTTTTTCACAAGAAAATCCGAAGAACATTTAATTAATTTGGAATGGCCTAAGCAAAGGTACTTTGGTTAGTATCGAAGGTTATTGATGTGATAACAATAAAGGGCATATTATAATAACTTTAGAGCGTTCCGTGGTTGCCGTATTTTCTTCTTTTTTCTTTTTCTTTTTCACTTGTTTACATGTTTTACATCACGTTGTTTCTTCTCATAAATATGAAGTTATGTCGTGGCTTACATAATCAGGTATCACTCGAACATCGTATACATGTAACAGTTACTATTGCCATTGATTTATTTATTTCAATGATCGAATTGTTTTGTGAGCAAAAATATATATATATATATATATATTTACCAACAAGTGAAACCCAATGCATGTATTTAGCGACGTTTGTGGGACAGCCGACCTTTTATGAACCTATTACTATCAAAACAGATCGATAACCGGCTGATTACTGTACATAGGTGTTTATTTCGCCTTGGACTAGAATGTCGAAAACTGATTGGATAGAGCCCGTCACGTGGAAGCGGTCTATAACTCTATAGACTTTCTTATAGACCGTCAGTAGACAAAAATTCGAAGTGGGAAATCCAAGATGGCGAACGTTAATATGAAAACTGTATCGGCCGGGAATCGAACCCGGGCCGCCCGCGTGGCAGGCGAACATTCTACCACTGAACCACCGATGCTTATGGAAATAGGTAAAAAATATTGTTTATATAGCTCAGACTACACGTAATCTATTTTTAGCTGATGACTCGTTTATGTAGGTTGTGACACACTTTTTAATTCACAAAGGTAAGGGAAATTTGTGATGAAGGGGTCCTCGGCAAAATAAAACACTTATTTGGTCAGTTACAGACCGTCTACGGAGATATGTCGGGTTGGTAAAATCTATGGAAGGCTCGGCTTCGCCTCGCCTTCCATAGATTTTACCAACCCGAGATATCTCCGTAGACGGTCTGTAACTGACCAAATAAGTAATAATAGCGTAGACAATTGGTAAATCAATATTACGCCGATTTTTTTTTTTCGAAAGTCCAACAATCGGGACTTTCCGTGTCCCGGCCGGAACAGATTTATATATTCATCTTTTTTTTTTTAAATAGAAGCAGCTTTGAAACTAGAAAGGTTACTTGTTGCGGTTGCAACAAGAGTATTTTTTCCTCCTATACAATTTTTGGTTTGGAAATATAAAGGACGTCACATTACATGTATTTATAATGTCTCAGTCAATAAGAGCCTGTGGCGGTCATTTTGGATTTCCGATCGGCTCGAAAAACACAAACTTGGTAGAGGGCATTGAGTACTTGCTTCCTGTAAGGTTTAGTGAAATTCCGTGTAACGGTTTAAGAGGAGAAGACGAAAATTTCTCAGCTAATCAGAGCTTGTGGCGGTCATCTTGGATTACTGATTGGCTCGAAAGACACAAACTTGGTAGTTTGCATTGAGTACTTGCTTCCTGTGAAGTTTCATGAAATTCTGTGCAGCGGTTTCAGAGGAGAAGTCGAAAACTTCTCAGCTATTCAGAGGAGAAGTGGAAAATGTCTCAGCCAATAAGAGCCTGTGGCGGCCATCTTGAATTTCTGATCGGCTCAAAAAACACAAACTTCATAGAGGGCATTGAGTACTTGCTTCCTGTGAAGCTTCCAAAGATTCTATGTAGCGGTTTCAGAGGAGAAGTCAAAAATGTCTCATCCAATCAGAGCCTGTGGCTGCCATCTTGGATTTCTGATCAACTCGAAAAACACAAAATTGGTAGAGAGCATTGAGTACTTGCTTCCTGTGAAGTATCGAAAGATTCTATGTAGCAGTTTCGGAAGAGAAGTTGAAAATGTCTCAGCAAATCAGAGACTGTGGCGGCCATTTTGGATTTCCGATCGGCTCGAAAAACACAAACTTGGTAGAGGGCATTTGGTACTTGCTTCCTGTAAGGTTTTGTGAAATTCCGTGCAACGGTTTCAGAGGTGAAGTCGAAAATGTCTCAGCCAATCAGAGCCTGTGGTGGCCATCTTGGATTCCCGATCGGCTCGAAAAACACAAACTTGGTAGAGGGCATTTGGTACTTGCTTCCTGTAAGGTTTTGTGAAATTCCGTTCAACGGTTTCAGAGGTGAAGTCGAAAATGTCTCAGACAATCAGAGCCTGTGGCGGCCATCTTGGATTTCCGATCGGCTCGAAAAACACAAACTTGGTAGAGGGCATTGAGTACATGCTTTCAGAGGAGAAGTCAAAAATGTCTCAGCTAATCAAGGCCTGTGGCGGCCATCTTGGATTTCCGATCGGCTCGAAAAACACAAACTTGGTAGAAGGCATTGAGTACTTGCTTCCTGTGAAGTTTCGTGAAATTCCATGAAGCGGTTTCAGAGGAGATGTCGAAAATGTAAAAGTTTACGACGGACGACGACGACAACGACTGAAGGACGACGGGCTATGACAATAGCTCACTTGAGCTTTGCTCAGGTGAGCTAAAAAGAGTCAAAGTAATCAAATTGTATTAGCCCGTGGATGTTTTCATAGCTAGTAAAACGTCATTGCATTTGGACAAAATTTCTCCCGCGGACGATAAAAGCAGAACTTGGTCACACTTAATTTTCGATCATAACGTGCTAAAACTTTTGTCGAAAATCATGACGGATGAGATGCAAACTGAGGCTAAAAGATGTGAGTGAGAGTAATTAAGGAGCAGTAACTCTGTCTGGAGATTGGAAAATCGAAAGACCCATTAAATCCCTCTCCATTGTCTGATCACAATGTATAAGTATAATGAAAATCTAATTAGGCACATGCAGTTTATTTGATACTCAGGAGGGGGGCTTGTTTTTTTTGTCAGAGCAAGATTTTTTTTTTTTCGCCCCGAACAAGTTTTTCTTGCAAAGTTGGATCAAGAAATTATTTTCCCCAACATTAGTATAATGTGTAATATATATAATGAATCCTTGTGAATTCTTTTATTTTTTCTGAAAATTTGAAAATATGACTATTTTTATGCAAAACTTTAACATGTTTAATTCACTTCTAAATTTAAGAATTTTACAATATATTCCTCAGGAAACGAAATTTATATGAGGTAGTCTGAAGAAGACTGAGTCTGGGGGAAGAGTTTTCTAGACATATTATCAAATTTAGAATTGTAAATTTGTGAAAAACTGAATTATTACCAGTAAGAAATTTTGATATTTTCAAATATGAACTTTACGAAAAATGAAATACACAGCCATCCAAAAATAGCTTTACAAATGGTAAATCCCTATATATGTTTAATGTAGGTAAATCTCATATTTCTTCTGCTAAAAGTATGACTTTTGGAGCAATATTTTTGATAAATCTAGTAACAGTTAGTTCATGCAAATAAAGGCAAGTCAATTAAACTAACAATTAATTTTCGGAACTAACTACTATTGTCACATCAGTACTACAAATTATATATTTCCTGAAAGTTTATCATGCTGACTGCTGAGAAATTATAATTTATGGGACGGAAAAACAATAAGGAATATATCTGAAAGCCCAATAAATTGCCAATCAAAAGTTATGAGGTGTTACACTCGAAGTGTGACAGAGGGATTGACATACAAAGGACAAAGTGATTGTAACTGACGCAATTCTTTGCACATGTTGCAGGCTACACAAAATATCATGAATAATCAGATAAATATATTTTCGACGCAATTGAATAAAATCACTCCAAGGAGTGCATATATATGTGTTGTCTGCGAAACAAAGCAACACTTTGGCTCACTTTCACATAGGGTGTGACAGACAGACAAAGTCAGGGCTGGCGCAGGGAATTATAGGAAAGGGGCCACGGCTTTTACAATTGGGAAGAACAGTGGCATTTTGAGCATAATTGGGAAATTTACAGCTGAAATAAAAATCAATTTCAACCCATTATTCCGGTATTGTAACGATAGTTGCCAATGACTATCGTCATTAAAACATGAAAGTTGCCTACTATTGATCAATAATGGTTTCGAAAATCGATTGTTGCTGTTGAAGCTAATTTGACTCGAAATGATCTCAGTGCGAAACATGTTCGATATAATTCTAAACAAAGCTTGACGAGCTTGCAAAGGCTGAGTTAAAGGTTGAGGAGGAGCATATCTGGAGCGTACTAGGTCCTCCGTGTGGGACATATATGGCTTAATTTAGAGAGTATATGGAAGGACGAGTCCTTTAAAGCAAGCCTTGAAATTCTGTTATTAGGAACAAGGAGTGTTTAACACTTAATTTATTTCTATTATTTTAAATAGAAATCAGATTCCTTAATCACAAGCAATGAGTGTACTCCTTCTGGATAGATACACACAACAGACAACAATTTGAAACCAAAAAAAAAAATGCAATTATTTTGATAGTGCTATCGATTGTACTCTTCCGATTGTTTCCAATAATTGGTTACATTTTTTGATTGTACAAAACTATTTTGATTGTACAAAACTATTTTATTAAGGATAGATGACAGTTGTATATGCACTTCTCCTTTGTTATATTGCGGTCATTCTTTTTTCTAGAATTTGGCAGTATAATGCATTTGGCAATATATCGAGGCTTATATCAATAAAATTTGAGAATAGGTATCAGATTTTTCTCATTAAAAATATTGAAAACATGAATCCAACTAGATGGCTACTGTTGCAAGCAACAGACGGATTCCTCCTTTATTAGACCTTCCTCGGAACTGAAGTGTTAAAATTCGAATAAAGAAGATGGAAAAAAGAATAGTTGCTTTAGTACCTTATTCACTTCAGCAAATGAGTAAAAAGAGATTATGTCTAACTTGAGACTCTTATTTATTCATCTACAAAATAGAGGAAAAAAATGATAAATACCTTTCATGTTTTCGAAAGATTTAAATTCCATGCATTATCAGTATCAAAACCTTTACAATTACTTTCTTAAAACCAAAGTTGCACAATGAATTTGCAATGAGATAATTTCTATTAATAGAAAATGACAACAACATGAAAGTACAGATATGTAATGCTACTAAGAAAAAAAAAAAGAAACAGAGAACAAGAATAAAAGAGTTATCTTTCTTATCCTATGTTAATTTCAAATAAGAAGAACTACTTGTGTGAAGAATAAATAGTATAGGACAAAAAGTGTGAATTCCACAAGAGTTAATGATTGTTACGACCTTGAGAATAATTATTTGGCCTTTAACTAATGTCATGGATGAAATATAAGTATTCTGATTATTCTCATCACGATTGATCTTAATCTAGGCAAAGTTCAATATCTAATCAACAAAAAGTCATTTGTGACCTTGAAATGGAACAAATGACCTTTGGTAAAGGTCATGGTTAAATGGTTTGATGCAAGGAATGTATGTATAAAGTCTGAACTCTCAAGGTCAAACAGTCTTCTTTTGTAGACTAAAGTTTGTTGTGACCTTGAAATTGAGAATTTGACCTTGGGTCAAGGTCAAGGTGATAGAGCTGGGCCCAAGCATTATATGTAGAAAGTATGAATTCTGATGGTCAAATAGTCTTTGTTTTGTATGCAAAAATTTCTGTGACCTTGAAAATGACAATTTGACCTTGGGTCAAAGTCAGTATGAAAGAGCATAACTGAACAAATATATGTATGAAGTTTAAACTCTGAAGGTCGTATAGTCTTTGTTCTATAGGCAAAAGTTTGTTGTGACCTTGAGAATCAGAATTTGACCTTGGGTCAAGGTCAAGATGAAAGAGGTTGGTTTAATGATCTTATGTATGAAGTTTGAACTCTAAAGGTATAATAGTCTTTGTTCTATAGGCAAAAGATTGTTGTGACCTTGAGAATCAAAATTTGACCTTGGGTCAAGGTCAAAGTGAAAGAGCTTGGTTTAACGATATTACGTATGAAGTTTGAACTCTGAAGGTCAAATAGTCTTTGTTGTATAGGAAAAAGTTTGTTGTGACCTTGAGAATCAAAATTTGACCTTGAAAGTAGGTCAACATTAAATGACTACCTATAAATAACCTACCATCCAAGTTTCAACTCAAAATCTCAAAAACTGTAGAAATTGGCACTGTGCCAATTTAAAGTTTCATTTTCAACTGGGAATAGCGCGAAAACCGTAAATATTTTATCGAGCATGTAAGCGTATAAAAGTTTACAAATTTTCGAAACAATATTTTAAAACAAATTTCATTCAAATCGTACGGTTAGTTTAGGAGTTATAAGTGTTTAAAAATTTGACCTTGGACTACCTCTAGCGGGGGCATTGGTGAACTTATCGACAAACAAAAAATAGTTAAAGAAGATCTTGGTATGCTCTTTCTGATGGTACCATCCCTTTTGCTCTGTGTTAAAAGACCTTTGAATAAAATGTCTGGAAATGATGAGGGGGTAAGAATAAAAATAATAAGAATAACTAGATGGCTACTGTTGCAAGCAACAGACGGATTCCTCCTTTATTAGACATTCCTCCGAACTGAAGTGCTAAAATCCGAATAAAGAAGATGGAAAAAAGAATAGTTGCTTTAGTACCATATTAACTACAGCAAATGAGTCAAAAGAGCTTATGTCTAATTAGGGACTCTTTTTTATTTATCAACAAATCAGAAGAAAAAATAATAAATACCTTTCATGTTTACGAAAGCTTTAAACTCCATGCTCTATCAATATCTAATCCTTTACAATGAGTTTCTCAAAAAAAGAATTGCACAATGATTTTGCAATGAGATAATTTCTATTAATAGAAAATGACAACAACATGAAGCTACTGATATGTAATGCTACTAAGAATAAAAAAAGAAAGAAACAGAGAACAAGAATAAAAGAGTTACCTATCTTACTATGTTAAGTTCAAATAAGGACAAAATACTATAAATTCTACAAGAGTAAATGTTTGTTATGACCTTTAAAAAGTTTATTTGACCTTTAACCAAGGTCATGGATAAAATATAAGCATTTGAGTTTATTCTCATCAAGAGTCCTCTTGATATAATCAAAGCTCAATATTTTATCGACAAAAGTCTGTTGTGACCTTGAAATCGAACAAATGACCTTGGGTCATGGTCAAAGTGAAAGGACTTGATGCAAGGAATATTTACGCCAAGTTTGAACTCTCAAGGTCAAATGGCCTTTGTTCTATAGTAAAAAGTTTGTTGTGACCTTGAGAATGAAAATTTGACCTTGGGCCAAGGTCAAGGTGAAAGGGCTTGGCTCAATGATTGTATTTATGAAGTTTGAACTGTCATGGTCAAATAGTCTTTGTTCTATAGGCAAAAGTTTGTTGTGACCTTGAGAATCATAATGTGACCTCGAAACTAGGTCATCATCAATGACTACCTATAAGTAACCTACCATCCAAGTTTCAACTCAAAATCTCAAAAACTGTAGAAATTGGCACTGTGCCAATTTAAAGTTCCATTTTCAACTCAAAATTGCAAGAAAACCGTAAATAATTTATCGAGCATGTAAGCGTATAAAAGTTTGCAAATTTCCCAAAGATCAATATAAAACAAATTTCGTTCAAATCGTACGGTTACTTTAGAAGTTATAAGACTTTTAAGATTTGACCTTTGGTGACCTCTAGCGGGGACATTGGTGAACTTATCGACAAACAAAAAATAGTTAAAGAAGATCTTTGTCTGCTCTTTCTAATGGTATCACTCTTTTTGTTCTGTGTTAAAAGACCTTTGAATAAAGTGTCTGGAGATGATGAGGGGTAAGAATAATAAGAATAATAATAAGAATAATAAGAATAGAGAAAAGACATTGCAATAACAGAAAGGATTCCGACAGAATAGTCGGAATCCTTAATAATAAGAACTAGATGGCTACTGTTGCAAGCAACAGACGGATTCCTCCTTTATTAGACCTTCCTCGGAACTGAAGTGCTAAAATCCGAATAAAGAAGATGGAAAAAATAATAGTTGCTTTAGTACCATATTAACTTCAGCAAATGAGTCAAAAGAGCTTATGTCTAATTTGGGACTCTTATTTATTTATCAACAAAATAGAAGAAAAAATAATAAATACCTTTCATGTTTACGAAAGCTTTAAACTCCATGCACAATCAATATCTAATCCTTTACAATGACTTTCTCAAAACATAATTGCACAATGATTTTGCAATGAGATAATTTCTATTAATAGAAAATGACAACAACATGAAACTACTGATATGTAATGCTACTAAGAATAAATAAGAAAGAAACAGAGAACAAGAATAAAAGAGTTATCTATCTTACTATGTAATGTTCAAATAAGAAGTACTACTTGTGTGAAGAATAAATAGTTAAAGACAAAATCCTGTGAATTCTACAAGAGTAAATATTTGTTATGACCTTGAAAAAGTTAATTTGAACTTTAACCAAGGTCATGGATAAAAGATAAGCATTTTAATTTATTCTCATCAAGAGTCCTCTTAATCTAATCAAAGCCCAATATTTTATCGAAAAAAGTCTGTTGTGACCTTGAAATCGAACAAATGACCTCGGGACAAGGTCAAGGTGAAAGGACTTGATGCAAGGAATATTTGCACCTAGTTTGAACTCTCAAGGTCAAATGGTCCTTGTTCTATAGGCAAAAGTTTGTTGTGACATTGAGAATCAAAATTTGACCTTGGGCCAAGGTCAAGGTGAAAGGGCTTGGCTCAATGATTGTATTTCTGAAGTTTGAATTGTCAAGGTCAAATAGTCTTTGTTCTATAGGCAAAAGTTTGTTGTGACCTTGAGAATCATAATGTGACCTTGAAACTAGGTCATCATCAATGACTACCTATTAGTAGCCTACCATCCAAGTTTCAACTCAAAATCTCAAAAACTGTAGAAATTGGCACTGTGCCAATTTAAAGTTCCATTTTCAACTCAAAATAGCACGAAAACCGTAAATATTTTATCGAGCATGTAAGCGTATAAAAGTTTGCAAATTTCCCAAAGAACATTTTAAAACAAATTTCGTTCAAATCGTACGGTTAGTTTAGGAGTTATAAGAGTTTAAAGATTTGACCTTTGATGACCTCTAGCGGGGGCATATGTGAACATTTTGACAACAAATTTTTTTTACCTCAAGATCTTGATATGCTCTTTCTTATGATACTTTTCGTTTTATCATAAGAAGTGGCACTTTTTTGTACAGTCTCTGGATCGATCTGGGGGTAAGAATAATAATAATAAGAAGAAGAAGAATAATAAGAATAAAGAAAAGACAATACAATAACAGAAAGGTTTCCGACGGAATAGTCGAAATCCTTAACTAGATGGCTACTGTTGCAAGCAACAGACGGATTCCTCCTTTATTAGACCTTCCTCGGAACTGAAGTGTTGAAATCCGAATAAAGATGATGAAAAAAGAATAGTTGCTTTAGTACCTTATTCACTTCAGCAAATGAGTCAAAAGAGCTTAAGTCTAACTTGGGACTCTTATCTATTTATCGACAAAAAAGAAGAAAAAGACGATCATAAATACCTTTCAAGTTTAGGAAGGCTTTAAACTCCTATATCTATTCTATCCATTTTGAATCCTTTTAAATTACTATCCCAAAAAGAATTGCACAATGAATTAGCAATGAGAAAATTTCTATAAATAGAGAATGACAACAGCATGAAAGTACAGACAAGTAATGCTACTATGATAAAAAAGGAAACAGAGAACAAGAATAAAAGAGTTATCTATCTTACTATGAAAAGTTCAAATAAGAAGTACTACTTCTGTGAAGAATAAATATTTAAGAACAAAATCCTATCAATCCTACAAGAGTAAATATTTGTTATGACCTTGAAAAAGTTTATTTGACCTTGAACCAAGGTCATGGATGAAAGATAAGCATTTTAGTTAATTCTCATCAAGATTTCTTTTTATCTATTCAAAGCTCAATATTTTATCAACAAAAGTCTGTTGTGACCTTGAAATCGAGCAAATGACCTTGGGTCAAGGTCAAGATGAAAGGACTTGATGCAAGGAATATTTGCGTCAAGTTTTAACTCTCAATGTCAAGTGGTCTTTGTTCTATAGAAAAAAATTTTGTTGTGACCTTGAGAATGAGAATTTGACCTTGGGTCAAGGTCAAGGTGAAAGGGCTTGGATCAATGATTGTATTTGTGAAGTTTGAACTGTCAAGGTCAAATAGTCTTTGTTCTATAGGCAAAAGTTTGTTGTGACCTTGAGAATCATAATGTGACCTTGAAACTAGGTCATCATCAATGACTACCTATAAGTAACCTACCATCTAAGTTTCAACTCAAAATCTCAAAAACTGTAGAAATTGGCACTTTGCCAATTAAAAGTTCCATTTTCAACTCAAAATAGCACGAAAACCGTAAATATTTTATCGAGCATGTAAGCGTATAAAAGTTACCAAATTTCCCAAAGAACAATATAAAACAAATTTCATTCAAATCGCACGGTTAGTTTAGGAGTTATTTGGTTTTAAAGATTTTACCTTTGATGACCTTTAGCGGGGGCATATGTGAACTTTTCGACAAGAAAAAAAATTTAAATGAAGATCTTTATTTGCTCTTTCACATGATACTTTCCATTCTATCATATGATGCGGTACTTTGTTGTAACGTCTCTGGATTGGCTTGGGGGTAAGAATAATAATAATAAGAATAATAAGAATAAAGAAAAGACAATACAATAACAGAAAGGATTCCGACGGAAATCGGAATCCTTAATAAAGAAAAGACAATACAATAACAGAAAGGATTCCGACGGAAGTCGGAATCCTTAATAAGAATAAAGAAAAGACAATACAACTAGATGGCTACTGTTGCAAGCAACAGACGGATTCTTCCTTTATTAGACCTTCCTTGGAACTGAAGTGTTAAAATCCGAATAAAGAAGATGGAAAAATGAATAGTTGCTTTTGTACCTTATTCACTTCAGCAAATGAGTCTTAAGAGCTTTAGTCTAATTTGGGACTCTCATTTATTTATCTACAAAATAGAAGAAAAAGATAATAAATACCTTTCATGTTTACGAATGCTTTATACTCCATGATCTATCAATTCTAAATCCTTCAATATTACTATCTCAAAACAGAATTGCACAATGATTTTGCAATGAGAGCATTTCTATAAATAGAAAATGACAATAGAATCAAAATACAGCCAAGTAATGCTACTAAGAAAAAAAAAACAGAGAAAGACTACTTGCGTGAAGAATAAATAGCGTAGGACAAAAACTGCTAATTCTACAAGAGTAAGTTTGTTATGACCCTGAGAATGATCATTTGACCGTGAATAAAGGTCACGGAGAAAAGATAAGTATTTGAGGTAATTCTTTTCAACCAAAGTATGTTGTGACCTTGAAATCGAACAAATGACCTTGGGTAAAGGTCAAGGTAAAAGGGCTTGATGCAAGGAATATCTGTGTTGAGTTTGAACTCTTAAGGTCAAATAGTCTTTGTTCTATAGGCAAAAGTTTGTTATGACCTTGAGAATCAAAATTTGAACTTAGGTCAAGATCAATGTGAAAGAGCGTGGCTTAACGATGATATGTATGAAGTTTGAACTCTGAAGGTCAAATAGTCTTTATTGAATATTCTATAGGCAAAACTTTGTTGTGACCTTGCGAATCAAAATTTGACCTTGGGTCAAGGTCAAGGTGAAAGAGCTTGGCTTAATGAAAGTATGTATGAAATTTGAACGCTGAAGGTCAAATAGTCTTTAATCTATAGGCAAAAGTATGTTGTGACCTTGAGAATCAAAATTTGACCTTGGGTCAAGGTCAAAGTGAAAGAGCTTGGCTAAACGATAGTATGTAGGAAGTTTGAACTCTGAAGGTCAAGTAGTCTTTGTTCTATAGGCCAAAATTTGTTGTGACCTTGAGAATACAAATTTGACCTTGAAAGTAGGTCAGCATTAAATGACTACCTATAAGTAACCTACCATCCAAGTTTCAACTCAATATCTCAAAAAATGTAGAAATTGGCACTGTGCCAATTTAAAGTTCCATTTTCAACTCTGAATAACGCGAAAACCGTAAATATTTTATCGAGCATGTAAGCGTATAAAAGTTTGCAAACTTCCCAAAGAACAATATAAAACAAATTTCGTTCAAATCCGGCGGTTAGTTAAGGAGTTATAAGAGTTTAAAGATTTGACCTTTGATGACCTCCAGCGGGGGCATATGTGAACCATTTGACAAGAAAAAAAATTTCATTTAAGATCTTCATATGCTCTTCCACATGGTACTTTCCGTTTTTTATACGCCCGTCATTTGACGGGACGTATTATGGTATGGCGAAGTCCGTCCGTCCTTCCGTCTGTCCGTCTGTCCGTCTGTCCGTCCGCCTATGGAACGCAATAACTTGAATACGCGTCAACGGATTTTTATGAAATTTATACATAGTGATCAGACTGTGGAGAGGAAGCCGCCTTTCGATTTTCAGGTTCATCCGATTTGTCATTACAGAGTTATGGGACTTAGATTTTTAAAATACAGTGAAAATATACTAAAATATTTAAAAATTATTTAAAAATCTATTTCTAGTCGAAATGTTTTGAAATTTTGTATTCTTCATGTAGGAAGGATGTTCTTTGACATATGTAATAGGTTTTTAATTTTATTGTCGCATAACCGAGATATTGTGTGTAATATGAAGGGGGGAGGGGTGGGTTATATGCACATACATGTTAAGCTAAGGGCAAAATATAGACGCATGGAACGCAATAACTTGAATATGCGTCAACGGATTTTCATGATATTTGTACATTTTGATTGGACTGTGGAGAGGAAGCCGCCTTTCGATTTTCAGGTTCATTCGATATGTCGTTACAGAGTTATGGGACTTAGACATTTTAAAATACAGTAAAAATATACTAAAATAGTTAAAAATTATTTAAAAATCTATTTCTGGTCGAAATGTTTTGAAATTTTGTATACTTAAGGTAGAAAGGATGCTCTTTGACATATGTAACGGGTTTTTAATTTTTTGATCGCATAAGCGAGATATTGTGTGTAATAGGAAGGGGGGGTTATATGCACATACATGTTAAGCTATGGGCAAAATATAGGCGCATGGAACGCAATAACTTGAATATGCGTCAACGGATTTTCATGATATTCATACATTTTGATTGGACTGTGGAGAGGAAGCCGCCTTTCGATTTTCAGGTTTATTCGATATGTCGTTACAGAGTTATGGGACTTAGATATTTTAAAATACAGTGAAAATATACTAAAATAGTTAAAAATTATTTAAAAATCTATTTCTGGTTGAAATGTTTTGAAATTTTGTATACTTCAAGTAGAAAGGATGTTCTTTCACATATATAACGGGTTCTTGAATTTTTTGTCACAAAATCCAGAAATTATGTGTAATGGGGGGGGGGGGGTTATATGCACATACATGTTAAGCTAAGGACAAAATATAGGTGCGTGGAATGCAATAACTTGAATATGTGTCAACAGATTTTCATGATATTTGTACATTTTGATCAAACTTTGAAGAGGAAGCCGCCTTTCGATTTTAAGCTAGGTTCATCCAATTTGTCCTTATGGAGTTATGGGACTTAGATATTTTGGTGTTGTGAAAAAAATCCCAACGGGCGTATCTTGCTGCGTGAGCGTAGGCTTTATTATATGATGCTGTACTTTTTTGTAAAGTGTCCGGAACGGTTTGGGGGTAAGAATAATAATAATAAGAAGAATAACTAGATGGCTACTGTTGCAAGCAACAGACGGATTCCTCCTTTATTAGACCTTCCTTGGAACTGAAGTGTTAAAATCAGAATAAAGAAGATGGAAAAAAGAAAAGTACCTTTAGTTCCTTTTTCACTTCAGCAAATGAGTCAAAAGAGCTTATGTCTAACTAGGGACTCTTATTTATTTATCAACAAAATAGAAGAAAAAAATGATAAATACCTTTCAAGTTTACGAAATCTTTAAACTCCATGCTCTATCAATATCAAAATCCTTTACAATTACTTTCTCAAAACAGAATTGCACAATGAATTTGCAATGAGATAATTTCTATTAATAGAAAATGACAACAACATGAAAGTACAGGTATGTAATGCTACTAAGAAAATAAAAGAAACAGAGAACAAGAATAAAAGGGTTATCTTTCTTATACTATGTTAAGTTCAAATAAGAAAGACTACTTGTGTGACGAATAAATAGTATAGGACAAAAAGTGTGAATTCCACAAGTGTAAATGTTTGTTATGACCCTGAGAATAATTATTTGGCCTTAAACCAATGTCATGGATGAAATATAAGTATTCTGATTATTCTCATCACGATTGATCTGAATCTGAGCAAAGTTCAATATCTAATCAACTAAAAGTTATTTGTGACCTTGAAATGGAACAAATGACCTTGGGTCAAGGTCATGGTGAAAATGTTTGATGGAAGGAATATTTGTGTAAAGTTTGAACTCTCAAGGTCAAACAGTCTTTATTTATAGACTAAAGTTTGTTGTGACCTTGAGAATGAGAATTTGACCTTGGGTCAAGGTCAAGGTGAAAGAATTGGGCCCAAGCATTATATGTATAAAGTATGAACTCTGAAAGTCAAATAGTCTTTATTTTGTAGGCAAAAGTTGCTGTGACATTGAAAATGAGAATTTGACCTTGGGTCAAGGTCAGACTGAAAGACCATGACTGAACAATCATATGTATGAAATTTAAACTCTGAAGGTCGTATAGCCTTTGTTCTATAGGCAAAGTTTGTTGTGACCTTGAGAATGAGAATTTGACCTTGGGTCAAGGTCAAGATTAAAGAGGTTGGTTTAATAATATTATGTATGAAGTTTAGACTCTGAAGGTCTAATAGTCTTTGTTCTATAGGCAAAAGATTGTTTTGACCTTGAGAATCAGAATTTGACCTTGGTTCAAGGTCAAGGTGAAAGAGCTTGGTTGAACGATATTATGTATGAACTTTGAACTCTGAAAGTCAAATAGTCTTTGTTCAATAGGAAAAAGTCTGTTGTGACCTTGAGAATAAAATTTGACCTTGAAAGTAGGTCAACATTAAATGACTACCTATAAGTAACCTAGTATCCAAGTTTCAACTCAAAATCTCAAAAACTGTAGAAATTGGCACTGTGCCAATTTAAAGTTCCATTTTCAACTTGGAATAACGCGAAAACCGTAAATATTTTATCGAGCATGTAAGCGTATAAAAGTTTACAAATTTCCCAAAGAACATTTTAAAACAAATTTCGTTCAAATCGTACGGTAAGTTTGGGAGTTATAAATGTTTAAAGATTTGACCTTTGATGACCTCTAGCGGGGGCATATGTGAACTTTTCGACGACAAAATTTTTTTACCTCAAGATCTTCATAAGCTCTTTCACATGATCCTTTTCGTTTTATCATAAGAAGTGATACTTTTTTGTACAGTGACCGGAACGATCTGGGATTAAGAATAATAATAATAATAATAATAAGAACTAGATGGCTACTGTTGCAAGCAACAGACGGATTCCTCCTTTATTAGACCTTCCTCGGAACTGAAGTGTTCAAATCCGAATAAAGAAGGTGGAAAAAAGAATAGTTGCTTCAGTACCTTATTCACTTGAGCAAATGAGTCAAAAGAGCTTATGTCTAATTTGGGACTCTTATTTATTGATCTACAAAATAGAGGGGAAAATGATAAATACCTTTCATGTTTTCGAAAGATTTAAACTCCATGCCCTCTCATTATACAAATCCTTTACAATTACTTTCTCAAAACAGAATTGCACAATGATTTTGCAATGAGATAATTTCTATTAATAGAAAATGACAACAACATGAAAGTACATATATGTAATGCTACTAAGAAAAAAAAAGAAACAGAGAACGAGAATAAAAGAGTTATCTTTCTTATACTATGTTAAGTTCAAATAAGAAGGACTTCTTGTGTGAAGAATAAATAGAATAGGATAAAAAGATTGAATTATAAAATAGTAAATGATTTTTATGACCATGAGGATAATTATTTGGCCTTTAACCAATGTCATGGATGAAAAAAAAAGTATTGTGATTATTCTCATAACGATTGATCTTAATCTGAGGAAAATTCAATATCTAATCAACTAAAAGTCATTTGTGACCTTGAAATGGAACAAATGACCTTGGGTCAAGGTCATGGTGAAAGGATTTGATTCAAGGAATATTTGTGTAAAGTTTGAACTCTCAAGGTCAAACAGTCCTTTTTTATAAACTAAAGTTTGTTGTGACCTGGAGAATGAGAATTTGACCTTGGGTCAAGGTCAAGGTGAAGGAGCTGGGCCCGAGCATTATATGCATAAAGTATGAACTCTGAAGGTGAAATAGTCTTTGTTTTATAGGCAAAAGTTGCTGTGACCTTGAAAATGAGAATTTGACCTTGGGTCAAGGTCAATGTGAAAGAGCATGACTGAACAATTATATGTATGAAGTTTAAACTCTGAAGGCCGTATATAGTCTTTGTTCTATAGGCAAAAGTTTGTTGTGACCTTGAGAATCAGAAGTTGACCTTGGGTCAAGGTCAAGGTGAAAGGGTTTGGTTAATT
Source organism: Pinctada imbricata (assembly GCA_033119305.1). NCBI lineage: Eukaryota > Metazoa > Mollusca > Bivalvia > Pterioida > Pteriidae > Pinctada > Pinctada imbricata. The sequence continues at coordinate 2,305,289 of VSWD01000011.1, forward strand.
GATATTATGTAGTTTGAACTCTGAAGGTGAAATAGTCTTTGTTTTATAGGCAAAAGTTGCTGTGACCTTGAGAATGAGAATTTGACCTTTGGTCGAGGTCAGTGTGAAAGAGCATGACTGAACAATTATATGTATGAAGTTTAAACTCTGAAGGTCTTATAGTATTTCTTCCATAGGCAAAAGTTTGTTGTGACCTTGAGAATCAGAATTTGACCTTAGGTCAAGGTCAAGGTGAAAGAGCTTGGTTTATTGATATTATGTATTAAGTCTGAACTCTGAAGGTGTAATAGTCTTTGTTCTATAGGCAAAAGTTTGTTGTGACCTTGAGAATCAGAATTTGACCTTGGGTCAAGTTCAAGGTGAAAGAGCTTGTTTTACTGATATCATATATTAAGTTTGAACTCTGAAGGTGTAATAGTCTGTGTTCTATAGGCAAAACTTTGTTGTGACCTTGAGAATCAAACTTTGACCTTGGGTCAAGGTCAAGGTGAAAGAGCTTGGTTTAACGATATCATGTACGAAGTTTGAACTCTGAAAGTCAAATAGTTTTTGTTCTATAGGCAAAAGTTTGTTGTGACCTTGAGAATGAAAATTTGACCTTGAAAGTAGGTCAACATTAAATGACTACCTATAAGTAACGTAGTATCCAAGTTTCAACTAAAAATCTCAAAAACTGTAGAAATTGGCACTGTGCCAATTCAAAGTACCATTTTCAACTCGGAATAGCGCGAAAACCGTAAATATTTTATCGAGCATGTAAGGGTATAAAAGTTTACAAATTTCCCAAAGAGCATTTTAAAACAAATTTCATTCAAATCGTACGGTTAGTTTAGGAGTTATAAGAGTTTAAAGATTTGACCTTTGATGGCCTCTAGCGGGGGCATATGTGAACTTTTCGACGACAAAATTTTTTTACCTCAAGATCTTTATATGCTCTTTCACATGATACTTTTCGTTTTATCATAAGAAGTTGTACTTTTTAGTACAGTCACTGGAACGATCTGGGGGTAAGAATAATAATAATAACTAGATGACTACTGTTGCAAGCAACAGACGGATTCCTCCTTTCTTAGACCTTCCTCGGAACTGAAATGTTAAAATCCGAATCAAGAAGATGGAAAAAAAATAGTTGCCTAAGTACCTTATTCACTTCAGCAAATGGGTCAAAAGAGCTTATGTCTAATTTGGGACTCTTCTTTATTTATCAACAAAATAGAAGAAAAAAATTAAGTACCTTTCATCTTTACGAAAGCTTTAAACTCCATGCTCTATAGATATCAAATCCTTCACAATTACTTTCTCAAAACAGAATTGCACAATGATTTTGCAATGAGATAATTTCTATTTATAGAAAATGACAACATGAAAGTACAGATACGTAATGCTACTAAGAAAAAAAAAAAGAAACAGAGAACAAGAATAAAAGAGTTATCTTTCTTATATTATGTGAAGTTCAAATAAGAAGGACTCCTTGTGTGAAAAATAAATAGTATAGAACAAAAAGTGTGAATTCTACAAGAGTAAATAATTGTTAAGACCTTGAGAATGATTATTTGGCCTTTTACCAGTGTCATGGATGAAAGCTAAGTATTGTGATTATTCTCATAACGATTGATCTTAATCTGAGCAAAGCTCAATATCTAATCAACCAAAGTTAGTTTTGACCTTGAAATCAAACAAATGACCTTGGGTCAAGGTCATTATGAAAATGTTTTATGCGAGGAATATTTGTGTAAAGTTTGAACTCTCAAGGTCAAACAGTCTTTGTTTTATAGACTAAAGTTTGTTGTGACCTTGAAAATAAGAATTTGACATTGGGTCAAGGTCAAGGTGAAAGAGCTGGGCCCAAGCATGATATGTATTAAGTATGAACTCTGAAGGTCATATAGTCTTTGTATTGTAGGGAACAGTTGCTGTGACCTTGAGAATAGGAATTTGACCTTGGGTCAAGGTCAAAGTGAAAGAGCATGACGGAACAATTATTTGTATGAAGTTTAAACTCTGAAGGTCAAATAGTCTTTGATCTATATGCAAAAGTTTGCTGTGACCTTGAGAATCAGAATTTGACCTTAGGTCAAGGTCAAGGTGAAAGAGCTTGGTTTAAATATATTATGTATGAAATTTGAACTTTGAATGTCTAACAGTCTTTGTTCTATAGGGAAAAATTTGTTGTGACCTTGAGAATCAGAATTTGACCTTGGGTCAAGGTCAAGGTGAAAGAGCTTGGTTTAATGATATTATGTATGAAGTTTGAACTCTGCAGGTCTAATAGTCTTTGTTCTATAGGCAAAAGTATGTTATGACCTTGAGAATCAAAATTTGACCTTGGGTCAAGGTCAAGGTGAAAGAGCTGGGATTAACGATAATGTGTATGAAGTTTGAACTCTGAAGGTCAAATAGTCTTTGTTCTATAGGCAAAAGTATGTTGTGACCTTGAGAATTAAAATTTGACCTTGGGTCAAGGTCAAGGTGAAAGAGCTTGGCTAAACGATAGTAAGGATGAAGTTTGAACTCTGAAGGTCAAATAATCTTTGTTCTATAGGTAAAAATTTGTTGTGACCTTGAGAATCAAAATTTGACCTTGAAAGTAGGTCAACATTAAATAACTACCTACAAGTAACATATCATCAAAGTTTCAACTCAAAATCTCAAAAACTGTAGAAATTGGCACTGTGCCAATTTAAAGTTCCATTTTCAACTCGGAATAGCGCGAAAACCGTAAATATTTTATCGAGCATGTAAGCGTATAAAAGTTTACAAATTTCCCAAAGAACATTTAAAAAAAAATTCGTTCAAATCGTACGGTTAATTTAGGAGTAATAAGAGTTTAAAGATTTGAAATTTGATGACCTCTAGCGGGGGCATATGTGAACTTTTTGACGACAAAATTTTTTTACCTCAAGATCTTAATATGCTCTTTCTTATGATACTTTTCGTTTAATCATAAGTAGTGGCACTTTTTTGTACAGTCGCTGGAACGATCTGGGGGTAAGAATAATAATAATAATAATAATAATAATAATAAGAATAATAATAAGAATAAAGAAAAGACAATACAATAACAGAAAGGATTCCGACGGAATAGTCGGAATCCTTAATAATAATAATAACTAGATGGCTACTGTTGCAAGCAACAGACGGATTCCTCCTTTATTAGACCTTCCTCCGAACTGAAGTGCTAAAATCGGAATAAAGAAGATGGAAAAAAGAATAGTAGCTTTAGTACCATATAAACTTCAGCAAATGAGTCAAAAGAGATTATGTCTATTTTGGGACTCTTATTTATTTATCAACAAAATAGAAGAAAAAAATAATAAATACCTTTCATGTTTACGAAAGCTTTAAACTCCATGCTCAATCAATATCTAATCCTTTACAATAACTTTCTCAAAAAAAGAATTGCACAATGATTTTGTAATGAGATAATTTCTATTAATAGAAAATGACAACAACATGAAACTACTGATATGTAATGCTACTAAGAATAAAAAAGAAAGAAACAGAGAACAAGAATAAAAGAGTTATCTATCTTACTATGTAAAGTTCAAATAAGAAGTACTACTTGTGTGAATAATAAATAGTTAAGGACAAAATCCTGTGAATTTTACAAACATAAATGTTTGTTATGACCTTGAAAAAGTTAATTTGACCTTTAACCAAGGTCATGGATGAAAGATAAGCATTTGAATTTATTCTCATCAAGAGTCCTCTTAATCTAATCAAAGCTCAATATTTTATTGACAAAAGTCTGTTGTGACCTTGAAATCGAAGAAATGACCTTGGGTCAAGGTCAAGGTGAAAGGACTTGATGCAAAGAATATTTGTGCCAAGTTTGAACTCTCAAGGTCAAATGGTCTTTGTTTTATAGGCAAAAGTTTGTTTTGACCTTGAGAATCAAAATTTGACCTTGGGCCAAGGTCAAGGTGAAAGGTCTTGGCTCAATGATTGTATTTATGAAGTTTGAATTGTCAAGGTCAAATAGTCTTTGTTCTATAGGCAAAAGTTTGTTGTGACCTTGAAAATCATAATTTGTCCTTGAAACTAGGTCATCATCAATGACTACCTATAAGTAGCATACCATCCAAGTTTAAACTCAAAATCTCGAAAACTGTAGGAATTGGCACTGTGCCAATTTAAAGTTCCATTTTCAACTTGAAATAGCGCGAAAACCGTAAATATTTTATTGAGCATGTAAGCGTATAAAAGTTTGCAAATTTTCCAAAGCATGATATAAAACAATTTTCGTTCTAATCGTGTAATTAATATAGAAGTTATAAGAGTTTAAAGATTTGACCTTTGATGACATCTAGCGAGGGCATTGGTGAAATTATCGACAAACAAAAAATAGTTTAAGAAGATCTTTGTCTGCTCTTTCTAATGGTACCATTCTTTTTGCTCTGTGTTGAAAGACCTTTGAATAAAGTGTCTGGAAATGGAAAGGGGTAAGAATAATAAGAATAATAATAATAAGAATAAAGAAAAGACATTGCAATAACAGAAAGGATTCCGACGGAATAGTCGGAATCCTTAATAAGAATAATAATAAGAATAAAGAAAAGACAATACAATAACAGAAAGGATTCCGACGGAATAGTCGGAATCCTTAATAATAATAAGAATAAAGAAAAGACAATACAATAACAGAAAGGATTCCGACGGAATAGTCGGAATCCTTAATAAGAATAAAGAAAAGACAATACAATAACAGAAAGGATTCCGACGGAAATCGGAATCCTTAATAAATGGAAGGATGGAGGTTCCTGTGGACATAGCAGACGGATTCCTCTCATTTTCATCTTGTTAAGAACAGAAATGAAAATTGAAAAAATGCGAAAATGACTGGCCGCAGCTGGACTCGAACCAGGTACCTTCACCAAGGTAGGCCCCATCGTATCTTGTACATGTAATGTCAGGTAACATGGTTGAATTGACCAATGAAATTTATAACACATCCTGGGTCATGCATATTAATTATGTGAGGGATTTTCCAATGAATCATGACAATATAGCAAGTGTTTTTAAACTGGTACATGTATTCGATATTTCTTGATTCTGTTAGAAAATATTTTGAACTAATACATACTCGTATAAATTTTGAAATGAAAACAATGTTGAAGCACTGTACTTTATGTTTGCTTACGAATGAAAAAAAATGAGGGGAAAAAATGGCCGAGGCCGGTATCGAACCCCGGACCCTCCGATTCGAAGTCTGACGCTCTACCGCTGAGCTATTGCAGAACTGACAAAGATGTGCATCAAAAGTCTTTAGAAGGATGAAATCTTGCGACTATGATATGACTCAACATGTCGAGCATGTTCCGAATGATAAATCTTTATCGATCGATTCTATTTACAGGTTTGTATTCAGGAGAAACAACACAGAATTTCATAAAATGTATTTTTTTTTATTTGACTTTCATTGACCATGTATGTAGAGAATGAAATTATGAATCAATAAAATGTGTTTGCTTATATTGCAAGGGCGGATCTAGACAGGGTAGGTGAAAACAGGTATGTACACGTATGTAACATGTAAGTCGGAGGGGGGGGGGGCAAAAACTTATCAACCTCCCCCTTTCGAAGGACTAGCCTATGTCATTGGATAAACAAACCGTCAAAGATCTTGTACAGTTATTTCAAAGATTGACGAATTCAAAAAGAAACAGACAAACAAACGAGAAAAAAAAAAATGGCCAAGGGGGCCACATTGCTCCGTCAAAGGTCTTGTACAGTTGTTTCAAATATTAAGGAATTTAATAAGAAAAGACAAACAAACAAACAAAACAAATGAAAAAAAAAACAAAAAAAAAAAAAACAAGAGGCCCAAAGGAGCCATATTGCTCAGTCAAAAGTCTTGTACAGTTGTTTCAAAGATTGTCGAATCAAAAAAGAAAAAAAAAGCAAACAAACAAACAAGCAAAACAAATGAAAATAAAAAACAAAACAAAACAAACAAGAGGCCCAAGGGGGCCACATTGCTCCGTCAAAGGTCTTGTACAGTTGATTCAAAGATTGACGAATTAAAAAAACAAGACAAACAAAAAAAAAAAAAAAAAAACCAAGAAGCCCAAGGGGCCACATTGCTCCGTCAAAGGTCTTGTACAGTTGTTTCAAAGATTGACGAATGAAAAAAAAAGAGGCCTAAGGTGGCCATATATACACGTTGAAGTCATTGACAGTGAAATAAATATGTGCACTATGAAATGTGTTTTTCTTCTGAATAAAAAGCTATGAATAGGACTGACTTGTTGCATGAACGATCGAAAATTCTTGTAATGCTGAATCAACCATTTGTATTTCTCCGTCTGTATATCAAAAATAAAAACCACTAACATTCAGGAACTCCAATGGCTATGTGGATAGGGCGTTGGACTGCTGGCCCAAGGGTACCGGGTTCGATCCCCAGTCTGGACGTTTTTTTTTTTCGCCGATCGTCTGCGTTTCTGTCTAGTACTCTCTCTATCTGTTCGTATGTCTGTTCGTTCTTCTATCTTTGTCAGTCTATCTAACACTGTCTATCTTACACTGTCAGTCTGTCTGTCTGGTCCATGCTGCAAATTTACCAGTTAATTTAAATGATGCTATTCAATTTTAAGACATTTTTAAAACATTTAATTAGAAAATGACAACAGCATGAAAGTACAGACAAGTCATGGTACAAAGAGAAATAGAAATAAAAGATTTATCTTTCTTAGATCATGTAAAGTTCATATAAGAAGGACCTCGTTTGTGAAGTATAAGTAGTGTAGGACAAACACTGTGTATTTAACAAGTAAATGTTGTTATGACATTGAGAATGAAATTTTCACCTTGAACCAAGGTCAAGGAGAAAAGATGAGTATAGAATATCATTTTCTTCAAATTATATATGAAATTGAATAAAGCTCAATATTTTATCAACAAAAGACTGTTTTGACCTTGAAATCGAACGAATGACCTTTGGTCAAGGTCAATGTGACAGGACTTACTGCAAGGAATATTTGTACCCAGTTTGCACTCTCAAGGTCAAACAGTCTTTGTTTTATAGGCAAAAATGTTGTTGTGACCTTGAGAATGAGAATTTGACCTTGGATCAAGGTCAAGGTGAAAGAGCTTGGCTTAACAATAATATGTATGAAGTTTGAACTCTGAAGGTCAAATAGTCTTTGTTCTATAAGCAAAAATTTCATGTGACCTTGAGAATAAAAATTTGACCTTGAAAAGAAGGTCAACATTAAATGACTATCTATAAGTGACCTAACATCCAAGTTTCAACTCAAAGTCTCAAAAATTGTAGAAATTGGCACCTTGCCAATTTAAGGTTCCATTTTCAACTTGAAATAGCTTGAAAACTGTAAATATTTTATGGAGCATGTAAGCGTATAAAAGTTTGCAAATTTCTCAAAGAACAATATAAAACAAATTTTGTTCAAATCGTACGGTTAGTAAAGGAGTTATAAGAGTTTAAAGATTTGACCGCTGATGACCTCTAGCGGGGGCATATGTGAACTTTTCGACAAGAAAAAAATATTAAATCAAGATCTTTATTTGCTCTTTCACATGATACTTTCCATTTTATCATACGATGCGGTACTTTGTTGTAACGTCACTGGATTGGCTTGGGGGTAATAATAATAATAATAATAATAATAATAACTAGATGGCTACTGTTGCAAGCAACAGACGGATTCCTCCTTTATAATCCGAATAAGGAAGATGAAAAAAGAATAGTTGCTTTAGTACCTTATTCACTTCAGGAAATGAGTCAAAAGATCTTATGTCTAACTTGGGACTCTTATCTATTTATCGACAAAAAAGAAGAAAAAAACGATAAATACCTTTCAAGTTTAGGAAGGCTTTAAACTCCTAGATCTATTCTATCCATTTTGAATCCTGTTAAATAACTATTCCAAAAAGAATTGCACAATGAATTAGCAATGAGAAAATTTCTATAAATAGAGAATGACAACAGCATGAAAGTACAGACAAGTAATGCTACTAAGATAAAAAAAAAGGAAACAGAGAACAAGAATAAAAGAGTTATCTATCTTACTATGTAAAGTTCAAATAAAAAGTACTACTTGTGTGAAGAATAAATATTTAAGAACAAAATCCTATCAATCCTACAAGAGTAAATGTTTGTTATGACCTTGAAAAAGTTTATTTGACCTTGAACCAAGGTCATGGATGAAAGATAAGCATTTTACTTTATTATCATCAAGATTTCTTTTCATCTATTCAAAGCTCAATATTTTATCAACAAAAGTCTGTTGTGACCTTGAAATCGAACGAATGACCTTGGGTCAAGGTCAAGATGAAAGGACTTGATGCAAGGAATATTTGCGCCAAGTTTGAACTTTCAAGGTCAAATGGTCTTTGTTCTATAGGAAAAATTTTGTTGTGACCTTGAGAATGAGAATTTTACCTTGGGCCAAGGTCAAGGTGAAAGGGCTTGGGTCAATGATTGTATTTATGAAGTTTGAAGTGTCAAGTTCAAATAGTCTTTGTTCTATAGGCAAAAGTTTGTTGTGACCTTGAGAATCATAATTTGACCTTGAAACTAGGTCAACAATAAATGACTGCCTATAAGTAACCTACCATCCAAGTTTCGACTCAAAATCTCAAAAACTGTAGAAATTGGCACTGTGCCAATTTAAAGTTCCATTTTCAACTCAAAATAGCGCGAAAACCGTAAATATTTTATCGAGCATGTAAGCGTATAAAAGTTTGCAAATTTCCCAAAGAACAATTTAAAACAAATTTCATTCAAATCGCACGATTAATTTAGGAGTTATAAGGTTTTAAAGATTTTACCTTTCATGACGTCTAGCAGGGGCATATGTGAACTACATGTATTCGACAAGAAAAAAATTTTAAATTAAGATCTTTATTTGCTCTTTCACATGATACTTTCCATTTTATCATATGATTCGGTACTTTGTTGTAAAGTCTCTGGATTGGTTTGGGGGTAAGAATAATAATAATGATAATAATAATAAGAATAAGAATAATAAGAATAAAGAAAAGACAATACAATAACAGAAAGGATTCCGACGGAAGTCGGAATCCTTAATAATAATAAGAATAATAAGAATAAAGAAAAGACAATACAATAACAGAAAGGATTCCGACGGAAATCGGAATCCTTAATAATAAGAATAAAGAAAAGACAATACAATAACAGAAAGGATTCCGACTGTAGTCGGAATCCTTAATAACAGAAAGGATTCCGACGGAAGTCGGAATCCTTAATAAAGAAAAGACATTGCAATATCAGAAAGGATTCCGACGGAATAGTCGGAATCCTTAATTTCATGGTATATAGCTTGTCACTTTGTCTGTACTTGCCTGTCTTTTAATGTTTCACACAGAGACACAGTGCCCAAAATCTGCCCAAGTGACAGCCCTGAAAGTGATCCCTAAGTGTCGCTATGCTTCGTAGGAGACACAATAAAACCATTAAATGGCATAAATATGACATGACTATGCAGTGAATAAGCTATTCAAAGAAAAAGTTTATAAAATGAAAATTTCTAACAAATTTCGATAAGGCGTCCAAAATGCATAAAAAATTTGGCTTTGCAGTGTAATAAAAAATAACAACACCTTCTAAGATATCCTTCTAGATTGTTCTAATGCTTTTAGTTTGTTATGTGCTTCAGTTCCAAAAAATTTTGTCAAATAATTTAAGGAGAATGCAATTGATTGCTTTAAGTTTGTCTGTTCAAGACATGTAGACTATTATAACATGACATATATATATTACTGCTTTGTTAGTCAGTAATGGAAGAAATGCATGTTTTATTATGGATAAAAAGCAATCAAAAATTATTACATATATAACTGCTTTGTATAGTCAGTAATGGAAGAAATGCATGTTTTATTACGGATAATAAACAATCAAAAATTATTGAAATTTTTAGGAAAACTGAATTGTTTTGACCGATCATAATTCACATATAGCTGCTATGCTGGTCAGTAATAATCGAAAGAAATGTAATCGTTTTATATGGATAAAATAAAACATGTGTTTGTGCAACACGAATGCCCCCGTCGTGATCTGTCAGTATAAACACTGTTTTTGTAAGTGGTCAAATTCCAAGGTAAAGGTCAGGGGTAAAAAATTCTGGTACAAATAGAAAGGTCTTGCTACAAGGAATGCACATGTGAAATATGAAAGCCCTATCACTTACCATTAAAAAGTTATAGCCAAGGTTAAAGTTTTTCGAACAGAGGTCAAACTCCAAGGTCAAGGTCACGAGGTCCAAAATTTTAGTACCAATGGAAAGGTCTTGCCACAAGGAATACACATGTAAAAAACGAAAGCCCTATCCCTTACCATTCAAAAGTTGTAGCCAAGGATAAAGATTTTCAAAAGTAGGTCAAACTCCAAGGTTAAAGTCATGGGGTCAAAAATTTTGGTACCAATAAAAAGCTCTTGCCACAAGGAATTCACATGTGAAATATGAAAGCCCTATCACTTACCATTCAAAAGTTATAGCCAAGGTTACACTTTTTGCGGACAAACAGACAGACAGACAAACAAACGGACAGACCAAAAACTATATTATGCCCCCGGATCTCCGATTATGAGGGCATAAAAATATTGAAACTTTCAGTAAACTTGTTATGATTGATTATATTCAGTAGAATTACATCAGACACTCCATATGGACAAAACATAAATAGAAATTTTTAGGAAAAATTAATTGTTTTGACCGATCATAATTCACATATAGCTGCTTTGTTCGTCAGAAATGATCAAAAGAAATGTAATCGTTTTATATGGATAAAAAATTATTGAAATTTGCAGTTGATTATATTCGGTAGAATCACATCAGACACTCCATATGGATATGTCATAATATACTTTTTTCACCGTGACGAACTTCGCACTTCGAACTTCGAGCTTCGCACTTATATTTCATAAGTTGGTTGCCGAAAAAAGCGCGCCAGTTGTACAGGAAGTTCCATTGAGTATACTAATAAAATGTAGATGACTCCGCTTATGAGTTTACACGCGAACGACAGCTACGCAACTTTTTCTTCAATGTTCGAAGTGCGAAGTACGAAGTTCGAAGTGCGAAGTTCGTCACGATGAAAAATGTCTACTAATATTGAAATTCTAACATTGATTATAATCAGTCAAATCTCATCAGATACACTACAACCAATTATGATTCTGAACCAATTTTCAATCTCTATTAAGGGCGCTAGTAACCCCCTTAATATAGAAAATCAGTTCAGAATCAGAAAGAAAAAGACATATTGATTCTATAATAAGAATTGTCTATTTCTTTCTGATTTCCTCATTCTATACATACATGGTCCAATCATATACCGATATAAGCATTGCATGCAGCATGTGAAAAGAAAACAGAACTTCAATAATAATCAACAAAACTTTATTTCTGGTATGATCCAATGCTTGATCCAAATTATCATGATTATTGACAGCACTAGGGGAATGTGGGGTAATCTCGGCCACTTTTCCAATCCCTTGGTTATAACATGGATTGTGTATGCTTTTCGGAACGTATCATGACTTTTCCATTTAATTGTTAAGGATAGAACCAGAGGTATCATGGGACCTCTCATTACTGATGATTTCCACTAAACAGCCAATGAAAAATGATAAAATGTACATTAACGTCAAATGGGGTAAATCTGGCCGGGTAGGGTGTAAATTCGGCAACACATTCGGTTAACTTCGGCCACTTTCTCTTTCGCTCCATCTATTGAATGAAGTTTAATCGTATATCCAATTATCAATTCTGAGTATAGAAAAGTAAATTATAAGAGTAGCAGTATTCAGAATGAAATAATAATTGCAAAGGAATTTCTCTATAGTATTAATTTTTCTCAAAAGAAACAACTTGGTTAAAGATCCTTGTTTTTCAACCACATCCGTGTGAGGGTATCATTATATCATATCGAAGCATTCAAAGCATTTATTTCATAGCTTCATGAGTGATTATCTTACGGTTATGTATAAAAAAAAATGTTTTTAGAGCTAAATAAATTGATATGCCGAATTTGCCCCACAGAAAAAAATTCGGCCACCGTACAAAATCAAGTAATTTAAGGAAATAAAGAGACTTCTACAATCGCGGCATATCTTAATATCAACGTTGTTCAGCTTTTTAATCATCAACAATATAGTCACATAAACTACTTTGGTGTACTCACAGCTGTGATGGGTTTCGCATAGGAGAGGAACAACAATGTGAAGTCGAGTTCTTAAAATTTGCCGCGAAATTTATACAAAGCGGCATAACTCTTCAAACCTTGTTTATTTTTTTTTTAATTGCGGAAGCACTCTGTTTTTTCCAATGTATAAACTAGAAAAAGAAGGTAAAATTATGTATTAGGGAAGAGGTCCTAGTCATTTATTTACATTATGTGCTTTCTCTAAACTGCTGAAGGCAACCCGTTTGACCTGTGGCCGGATTTAACCCGTGGCCAAGTTTACCCCACATTCCCCTATTACATTTAATTGTTCACTATCTTACTGTTCGCATTGCTCACGATGGAAACTGCATGTTTCAGCACCATTTTAATACCTTTGATAAACTTGCTGTAATCATTCGGTACTTCAACTTGCTTCGAATAAATAACGATATACATTGTATTTCCTATACGACAATGGTTTAATGATATCAAATAATACAAACAAACATGTATTACTATGTATTACTTTGACAATGTAAAAAGTAAAATATGTAAATTTTAGAATGTGAATCAAAAGCTATGAACTTTGCAAAGATACAATCAGGGATTCCATGTATCAGCCCAGGCCGCAAGTTTGTGTTTTTGTCTCAAATATCGTATTTGTATTAATTGCTTTGTCACGCTAAAAATTCGCATACCTCCTTAATAGTTTACTTTGTTCTTGATATCACAGTGTGGTGGCGTACACTTTTAAAGATAAAAAATCATTATATGTATTTTTCTTGGAATCTATTAGGGTGTGCAGCATACAACGAATAGTGTCTAGGTAGAAAATTGACCAGTTTTTGAAAACAAATATTGTTAGCTCACTTCAGAAATCAGAAAACTGAAGTTTTCTCTATTTTGACAACAATTTTTGCAATTAAAATATACATAGAGGGATAAATCTTGAACTTTCACAACAAATGTTGTATAAAAAGCATCAAAGAAGAAGTTACCTACTGTCCGCACGATTACCTCCGAAACTGGTTAATCGCAATTATGACAACTTATTCATGCAAAAATGAAATAAAAATGAGATCATTGAATAGATCTTGCCGAGTCGTAAATTTTGGTATATGTTACAATGTACATGTTCAAGGGTTAAATATGCAATCATATTATACAGACAAAATATATTTTAGATGGAGCATTATCAATGTTAAATTTTAGTGTGACGTCTCCCAAATAAACACAGAACCTTTGGAGAGTGTCACGACGTCACAGGAAAAATTAACATGGGAAATGGCCCATCCAAAACTTATATTGTCTATAACAATTAGTTGTGCACATTGAACATTATACAACTCATACCAATATTAACCACTAAGCAAGATGGAATGGCAACAATTTCATGTAAATTATAAAAAATTTGCACGATAAAATAGTCAAAATCGTGTTTATCCAGTTTGGCCAAAATGCCTGAGAGCCGTGCGAACAGTAACAGTTATTCAGACTCAAAGGCAAGTCAAATTTCCGAAAATTCCCATCAGAATGTTTGCGATTCCCAAAATGAGCAAAATTCCCAAGTAAGACCAGGTGACCGGGGAGTGTCAAAGTCTCCTGATTGCATGAAACATCAGACACGACAGATTCATGAAAACCTGTCCAGTTTGGTGATTGTCTGGATGTACATGTCTTGGTTGGTGCTGATGACAGCCATTCAATCACAAGTCGGAATGTCACAAATAATATATCATTCTGGAAAGAGAAATGCAGCCTTTCAGTGTCAGAGGAAGCTCCAGTATATATATATATATATATATATATATATATATATATATATATATATATATATATACGATACAATTAAACCAAATAATTCTACAGGTCTGAATGAAATCATGAAATTACGGTTATGAAAGCAAAAATAGTTCAGCTAATCTAGTTTCCAAATTGACCATACGAAAAAAAAATTTAGTATACTGCTCAAAACTAGTGTTATGCGTTTCGCCGAGAGATTTAATATTCTTCTCCATTCTATTCTAACCTGAGTATGACATGATGACCAATGTAGATCGCTAAAAATGACTCATTAATGACAGTCCAGCATTCAGAAAGACAGTTTCAAATGTCACTAAAATGGCGTCCGAGAATGTGCGGTTGGCGTGAAGGTGTATCGAAATACCCTACTCAAAATTTCGATGCTCATATCTTTTCAACAGTAAGAGATAGGAAAAATCAGAAAGACTAAATATGACAGATATATGGATAAAAATAATAATATTGAAATTTTTAGGAAACTTCATAAGCTTAATTTTTGTTTACTATTATAAGCAAAAAAGTGTCTTCCTCCTATGAACTTCTGAATTTGGAAATATGAAGGACGGTGAAGGACGTCATCGTAATAAATCGTTACAGTGTGCATCTAGCATTTCATATCTTGCATGGCTGTCGACTTTCAAAAAGAATGGAAATTGTAGATAGCAAAATACGAGATATTTAAGCTTACAAATAGCAAAACATGAAATTTTCGGTCCTTTTGAGTAATTCGACGCTCCCGTCAAATATTTGAATCTACTAAAAAACATGATAAAAAAATAACAGAGACCAAAAATAAAAAAGACCAATCTAGCTTTTACTCCAAACGTAACGTTGGAGAACTTTCATTGTCCTAGCTTACAGGGTTCTTGAGAAATCGCTGATCCAATTTTCCACTGTTACGAAAACAATAGGTCTTCCGACGGAAGTCGGAAGACCTAATTATTGAAGCTAGGGATGTTCCGACAGAATCAGTTTCCAGCAGTATAGTATGCCCAAGTAGCAAGGTTAATTTCAAATTCACAATATACTAGTATTTTATATGCTAGCGTATGTATGGGTGCTTGGGGTTGGGAGAGACATGCATAAATATTCACAATATTTGCATACCATGTTTTCAAATTATATCAAATATAAAGAAAATTTTATGAATAAATCTTAGCCGGAAATCTATTTTAAAAAAACTTTATCTTAGCTTGGTCAATGAGTAAATTCCGAAAGCCGTCCTGAGACACTGCAAATATTCAGTGTTAAAATTAGAGACAACAACATTTACCGCCTTGTAAGTCAGTTGAAACTAACTGCTTTTTGCCGTGAAATACACAACGTAAAAATAGAAATAAACAGCGCTTTATCGCGAAATAAACACTGTGCAGAAAATTGAAATGAACAATGATAAATTATTTCTCGTGTTTTTTCAATTCTTGAATTACATTTCGTCAAATTTGGCCGTTTATTTCAATGATTCGTTCTGTATCAATGATCGTAATTATGTATGGGTAAAGCACTGCAAAACACCTGCGTTTAGAAAGTTATTGGGTTGCAAGATAGGATTATTTATAAGTTTTATCTTTTCATTAAGCATTGTAAGGTAGGTTTAGACTTCCCTATGTATAAGTTCGCTTCGCAAACGGCCGCTTCGCGCGGCCGTTGGAGCTGCGCTTGTAGCCGACCTGGTCAGTTAACAGGACTTCAGACAGATGTTCGTTGAAAGTATACCATAGAACACCATACAACACCGTAAAGAACTGAAATTTAAACAAAGGACAGTATCAGTAAATTTGAACAATAATACTTACCGCTTACATACACACATTATTTCTAATAAAGATATCGTTTACAATACATCAGTGTTTTCACCTTTATCAGAGTTATCGTTCTTTGACCCTTAATAATAACATATCTTACAATTGAAGTGTATTGCATAAATGTATGCATGGTACATTAAAATTCAAAACATACATTTTTGTACCTTATAAACAATAATACAAACAAATGTAGCTCGTTACAGTTTCACTTCGAACATGAAATCATATTGGGAAAAATCTCTATCTCAAAAACATACATCAAACATTGTACATGTACATTGCATTTTCCCTGATCAATCGTATTTATGAAAAATTGACAATTATTTTCCAATCAATTACAATTCTAATATATTTAGTCACATTTCACATCATAATTACTTTATTCCTTGTATTATTTAATACAATCATTCTTAGAATTACAAAAATTAAAGCGAAATAGCATGTACATTCACGATAAACTCATAAATTTATGTCTAATTTATGTCTATTCTGAACATACATCACACGCATATTCATAAAGTAAATAATCACTAATCATATTTAATCATATTTAATCCAATGTGCATAATATATATTGTCTCATCAAATCATCGCAATATTACATCTTCCAATTAAATTCAACATAAGCGTGAAAATAAATCGATCAAATTTATGCATACAAACATGAATAGATCAAGACGGACGGACAGACAATAGATCTAAAGACCGAATTACATAAAAATCAAAACAGAATCAATATTCAAAAATAACTCGACAATATTCAATTTCTAATCAATACATGATAGAAGAACGATAACTCTGATGCAATGTCAACAAAATAGCAAATGTAAACATTTATTACCTTTAATTAATTAAAAGCATGTCAACATGATAATATGGTCAATTAATATTGTAAACAAATAACAAATGGTGTGGGTATCTTGCAGATTCGTGTGAACAAAATGAAGAAATGAGACAAGGTGCCCTGTATAATATCATATGGACCATAGTAATGTAATCATATGTATTTGTACCATAGATGCATGTAAACAAATCAATACACATCAGGATCCTTGTAATCAGTCAACATAAAAAGTTCGGGAAAAGTTTCAAAACAAATTGCATAAAATAAGTGACTTAAACAACATGTCAGCTTGACATCATAATGCAGACAATTAAATGAAATACATGTTAAAGGTAGATGATCACAAAATAGTAACTAAAGATAAATCACCTTATTCTCCTGACCAAGACGCTAAAGATTTCTTTTCGTTCATCTCACATTTTCTTTTTTACCGGAAACAGGGAGTAGTAGCAAAAATTTACCATCATGCATTTCACCTTTATATAACTTAGTGGCGCGAAATTCAAAGTGAAAAATAATTTCTTATACAATCACTACACAATCAAGGGTGCAATTTACAAGAACAATCTTTAATTATCAAATCCCATAAAGACAAAAAATTGATTCTGAATTTTGCGCATAATACGTTAAAACAGCACATACCAAAACATGGGCATTTACACTCCCACCAAATCATTTTAACACAACAAAATGATTTCAAAATCTCAAACAAAGAGCTGTTTCAAGAATATACAGTCGCACATGTAGCCAAGTTCGATCAATTTCGGTTGATCGTTTCTTCAACGCATTCTAAATTTCTGTTATCAAAATTTCTTGAAATTTCTAAAAAGTGGGTCCTGTAACATCATATCCCACCCATCCTGCTACGTATTTCGGAACACTTTTTCGACATAGTAACTTTTATACTTTTTAGGCATATTACATTGTTTAGATTTAGGATCACTGATGAGGGTTAAGTACCCGAAACGTGCATGTCTGGTCCACGTTGCCAATTTATCTGTTCTTAAATGATGCTATTCAATTTGAAGACGTTTACAACTTTATCTGTGTGGTGAAAATGCCTCAAATATGTATTTACACTCATCAACCTTTTTTCTATGGTTCACGCTGTTTAATATATATCACACAAAGGTCTCAAACCTAAAAATTTACCCTTCTACAATAAGAACCAACTTGTGAATTGTTCTCTCAAGTATACCACTAGACAGTTTGGCCTTGACCCTTCGAACCAGTCCATCATCATCTTGTCTTGCTTCTGTAACTCTTCCGAGAGGCCATCTGTTTCGGGGTAAATCGACATCTTGCACGAGAACAATATCGTCAACACGAACGTTTCTACGAGGTGTGTGCCATTTTTGACGGAGTGATGTTTGAGCCAGGTATTCACGTTTCCATCTACACCAGAACTGTTCGAGAAGATACTGTACGCGTCTCCAACGCTTTCTGAGAAATAGGTCTTCTCTCACGAATTCTCCAGGTGGTGGAGGCGGAATAGCGGATTTTGCCGTTAATATGTGGTTCGGCGTAAGAGGTTCAATGACCTTTGGATCATTGAGTTCACTGACGGCGAGTGGACGGCAATTCACAATAGACATCGCTTCATAGAAGAGTGTCCTCAACGACGAATCATCAAATCTACCAGGGCTGAGCTCCAGGATAGCACTGAGAATATTTCGGACAGTCCTTATCTGCCTTTCCAATATCCCTCCAGTATGACTAGCACTAGGTGCGTTAAGAACAAACTCGCACTGGTTTTCGGTAAGATATGAAGCCAGTCTTTCAAATTCGTTTTTGGCGCCAATGAAGTTGGAACCCTGATCGCATCTTATTTGACGAACTGCACCGCGTATCGCAATGAAGCACCGTAGGCCATTGATGAATGCATCGGTGGACATAGCATGGGAAAGAATGATTTCAGTAACATGCGAGTCCTTTGGTAAGATAACTGGGTGTTTGCATAGAGATATGTCGGATTCAACATTTCTAAGTCGACCACCTACACAAAGTAAGTCGTTACGAATAATGGGATCAACCGGGTACAAGTCATTTGTCTTTGGAACATTTCCGGATGATCCGATGATTTTCAGAGTTTCAAGAAACATCGACTGCTGTAGTCGTTTTAGGATGAGTGTCTCGGCACTTTGCCTTTCGGGTAATGTTGGAGCATGCGTTCCTTTGATTCCATTAGCTAGTCTTTGCAATCTAGCTACAAATTTAACAGCACGATTCCAATCTGAGAATCTTGAGACTAGATCAATAACATCTGGGTATTCGGAAGCATTTGCGCACAAGGACCTAGTCTGCTTGATTTCAGGATCTCCTAAATGCAAGTCGGTGTCGAATGCTTCAGCTTTGATTTCGTTTTGCCAGAGAAAGTTTGGACCTCGAAGCCAATTAGATTCTGAGATGTCAGTTGCGGTGAGTCCTCGGGAAGCATGATCTGCAGGGTTGTTCTTTGAATCTACGTAAAACCACTGAGATGGTTCGGTTGCATCTCGAACCATTTGAACACGGTTTGCTACGAATACATGGAAGCGCTTCGCATCGTTGTTAATTTATCCCAATACAACCTTTGAATCAGTCCAAAAATACTCCTTACTGATGGTGAAGCTTAATTCAGACTTCAGAAACATGCTGACTTTGACAGAAGGAACTGCAGCAGTGAGCTCAAGGCGCGGTATTGTCACTACCTTTAAAGGTGCTACTCTGGCCTTGCCAACCAATAATGCACAGTGAACAGCATCCCCATTGACAAATCGAATGTAGGAGCACTGTCCATAACCGCTGAAACTTGCATCTGAAAAGTGATATAATTCTACGGAAGAATTCATAAAGTGCGGTGGAGCCAAGCAACGATCTATTTTGACAAGACTCAGATTTGAAATGTCTTTCATCCAGTAGTTCCATGCCGGTTTCTTTTCGGACGGTAAAGGATCATTCCAACTTACTCCTGACTTACACATTTCTTGTAATATACGTTTACCGATTAAGATAAATGGTGCTAAAAGACATAGGGGGTCAAAAAACGATGCCACGACTGAAAGCATGTTTCTTCTTGTCGGTGACACATCCTTCACATCATTGTTGAATTTGAAAGCATCCTCCTTCACGCACCATTTTATGCATAAAGCTCGTTCAGTAGGTGGTCGCTCAAGTGATAGATCCTTGTCCTCAATATCTGCTGCACGTTCAGAGGGTGATATAGACTTAATTACGTTCACGTTGTTTGAAATGAACTTGTGCAGTCTTAAACCGCCGTTACAACAAAGATGCTGCGCATCATGCACGAGCTTAATGGCTTCCTCTTCTGATGCTACACTGGTTAAACCATCGTCAACGTAGAAATCGTGTTGAATAAAGTGAGACGCTAACGGAAAACTTTCCTGTTGACTTCTCGCAAGAAATTTAAAGGCATAATTTGCGCATCCTGGGGAAGAAGCTGCCCAAAAGAGATGTACGCGCATTCGATACTTGAGTGGCTTAGTGTCAGTGTTTCCATTCTCCCACCATAAAAACCTTAGATAATCCCGGTCGGAACATTTAACTGCGAATTGGTGGAACATCTTTTCAACGTCACACATTATTGCCACCGGATACTGGCGGAATCTACATAATACCCCCATAAGGCCATTCGTCAAATCAGGCCCAGTAAGTAGATGCTCATTCAAAGAGGTACCACAATATCTCGCAGAGCAATCAAAAACCACTCTTAGTTTGCCAGGCTTCTTAGAACGGTAAACTCCGTGGTGTGGAATGTACCATGTTTCACCGTTCCTTGCATCGTTTTCAACAAGTTCTGCAAACTCTCGTTCTATGATGTCGTTCATAAATTTGACATAATCGTCCTTATATCGCTTGTCTCGGACAAATTTGCGTTTGAGATGATCAAGCCTTAATAGAGCTGACGATTTGTTGTTAGGAAGTGAAGGTCGTTCCTTAAACGGTAGGGGCATGATCAAATGTTTATTCTCTTGTTGCTCTATGCTCTCATCAAGAATGTTCAAGAAACGTATATCATCCTGAGAATATTTTACATCGTTCGGGTGATCATGAGCAAAATCGGACTCGAGTACCTTTATCAAGTCCCGTGGAGAGCAGGAATGAAGTTCCTTAACAGATGTACGATGACTTATGCTAGACGCTTTATCCGAGTCTAATGTGGAACCAGTATGAGAGTATCCTACGATGCTCCAGCCGAGAACAGTTTGAACGGCGTATGGTTCGTTCGCGTTTCCTACCAGCATTTTTCTCGGCGCGAGCGCTTGTGGGCAGTTATAGCCAATCAACAGTCCTACATCACATGACTGTAAAGGTTGTAGCTCATCTATGATTGGGTGAAGATGTTCAATTCTTTCAGCCTTTTTCCGCACAGGGATATGAGATCTGTCGGCCGGTATAAAATCCCTGCTGTATGCATTGTCAATAGTGATTGCGGTAGATAAGTTAAAACCCCTCACTTGTATATTCGATACTTTCGAACAATTAACAATGGTGTGTATAGCAGTCATTGTCGATAAGCTCAAGCGAACATCTTGTCTTGATGCCTTGAGAGCTTCGCACATCTCGTCAAGTATAAACGTTGTGTCACTCTGTGTGTCCAAGAGTGCGTAGGTTAATATTTCGCACGACGGGGTTTCCTTTGTAGATACCCAAACAGGTACAATCATTGATGTGCCCCTCTTATTCCGTTGTTGGCTTACATTAGCTGTTGACGAAACGCTACGATTGATATGGTTCTGATTCTCATCTAACGGTTGCTGATTTACGGGCGGTCGTAAATCAGCAACCGTTAGATGAAAATCAGAACCATATCAATCGTAGCCTCATGTAAGCATGTTGGGTGTTTTCCCTTACATTTAGCACATGTATGTTTACGCTTGCACTCTTTATTGAGATGTCCTTTTCGTAGACATCCATAGCAGAGCTTTTTCTCACGGATGAATGATCGCTTTTCAGTGAGTGATAGCGCAAGAAATTTCTCACAATGAAATATAAGATGCCCTTCAACGGTGCAATAGTCACACGACCTTTTAGGTTTTTCCTTGCCCCCCGATTGGCTACCAGTGTTATCAGATAATGTGAGTAAGACGCTCACCTTGCCGCTAGATTCTCTTGAATCCTTTCGAGGTTTATTACCATCAAGATTCAGTGCAAAGAGTGAAGAGACTGGGTTACTAGCAATCTTTCCTTCCTTATTGACAAATTCTACGAATTTTGCGAATGATGGATAACCTTCGTTCGAGTCAAGTGCTTCTTGGACGTGCCTATTCCATCTTAATGTAGCCCAGTTCGGAAGCTTGCGTAAAAGTTTCTGATTCTCAGTACAATCGTCTAAAATCTTGAGACTTGGTCTGCTCTGTGTGGCATCTAAGCAAGATTTCAAGAAGTCGCCAAAATCTCGTAGAGCCTTGGAATCTCTCTCGGCTATGCGTGGCCAGTTTTCAAGCTTCTTACGAAACGCTCGTTGAATCGTAAATGGATGTCCATTTCGTTCCTGGAGCACCTTTTTAGCGTTTTCATATGCGGATATACTCCCTCCATAGAAAAATCCTTCTATTGCCTTAGAAGCTTCTCCAGCTACATATTTCTTGAGATAGAATATCTGTTCTTGATCTTGAATCCCCTTTTTCTCAATGAGAGCTTGAAAGGATATATTCCACTCTACGAGCTTGAGTGGGTCTCCAGTGAAAACTGACGGTTCTGGTACTGGTAATCTATTCAAATTTACTGAGTCTGCAAATGCCTTTGCCAAACGGTCAGTTCCAGCATCATGGGACGCTTGGAGATTTAATGGTACTTATACGTAATTACTCGGAACTTGTACATAATTGTTCATCATTTGTGGGTTGTTACCAAGCACCTGTGAATTCATGCCTTGTCCTTGTACATAACTGTTTGGTACATATGGGGTGAAACCAAATTGTTGTACGTTAACGGGTACCTGTGTGTAAGAGGCACTAGTAGACATAACTGGAATTGTGCCAAGCGCCTGTGTATTCGCCCCAGGAACCTGTGTGTAAGTACTTCCAATAGCTGTCGATACCATTGGAACTGTGCCAGTTGCCTGTGTGTTTGTGCCCGATACCTGTGCATACTGATTTTTTCTTAATAGTCCATAATGGCTCGTTGATGCCATGATGTCATCTAAACCTGCGATTCGCTCATTTAACAGGGTTGTCATATCACGTGTAAGCGAAATACAGGCGTCAACCCTCCGTACCAGTAAGGGATCCAGAGTTGTAGTACATTTATGACGCATATGCTCAAAACTATCAACAAAATTTTTTTTTCTAATTGATTTATACTGTCGAGTTATTTTCCAGCATCATCTTCAGTACATTTACCAGTAGTTTTAAGAGCAAGTCTACAATTCTTAATTGCGGTTTTCCATTTTTCGTACATTGTCTGGAATCTAGAATGCCGTCTATCAAACTCTTCTTCCATGTACTGCGACATCCTTTCAGAAGGCTTGGAGGTACGAGAGGAACGTCTCGGGCCGTCTGTATCTCCAGTGTTGGGATCCGGTTTACTTTTCGTTATCGTTTCCCCTTCCTGTGGGATCTGTGTGTTGTCGCTACTGTCAGTTGTGCTGTCCGACATCATGTGAAGTAAGTTCTTTACTGTAGCCGACCTGGTCAGTTAACAGGACTTCAGACAGATGTTTTAATTCGTTTATTAGTTGAAAGTATACCATAGAACACCATGCAACACCGTAAAGAACTGAAATTTAAACAAAGGACAGTATCAGTAAATTTGAACAATAATACTTACCGCTTACATACACACATTATTTCTAATAAAGATATCGTTTACAATACATCAGTGTTTTCACCTTTATCAGAGTTATCGTTCTTTGACCCTTAATAATAACATATCTTACAATTGAAGTGTATTGCATAAATGTATGCATGGTACGTTAAAATTCAAAACATACATTTTTGTACCTTATAAACAATAATACAAACAAATGTAGCTCGTTACAGTTTCACTTCGAACATGAAATCATATTGGGAAAAATCTCTATCTCAAAAACATACATCAAACATTGTACATGTACATTGCATTTTCCCTGATCAATCGTATTTATGAAAAATTGACAATTATTTTCCAATCAATTACAATTCTAATATATTTAGTCACATTTCACATCATAATTACTTTATTCCTTGTATTATTTAATACAATCATTCTTAGAATTACAAAAATTAAAGCGAAATAGCATGTACATTCACGATAAACTCATAAATTTATGTCTAATTTATGTCTATTCTGAACATACATCACACGCATATTCATAAAGTAAATATACTTAATCATATTTAATCCAATGTGCATAATATATATTGTCTCATCAAATCATCGCAATATTACATCTTCCAATTAAATTCAACATAAGCGTGAAAATAAATCGATCAAATTTACGCATACAAACATGACTAGATCAAGACGGACGGACAGACAATAGATCTAAAGACCGAATTACATAAAAATCAAGACAGAATCAATATTCAAAAACAACTCGACAATATTCAATTTCTAATCAATACATGATAGAAGAACGATAACTCTGATTCAATGTCAACAAAATAGCAAATGTAAACATTTATTACAATTAATTAATTAAAAGCATGTCAACATGATAATAAGATCAATTAATATTGTAAACAAATAACAAATGGTGTGGGTATCTTGCAGATTCATGTGAACAAAATGAAGAAATGAGACAAGGTGCCCTGTATAATATCATATGGACCATAGATGCATGTAATCATATGTATTTGTACCATAGATGCATGTAAACAAATCAATACACATCAGGATCCTTGTAATCAGTCAACATAAAAAGTTCGGGAAAAGTTTCAAAACAAATTGCATAAAATAAGTGACTTAAACAACATGTCAACTTGTCATCATAATGCAGACAATTAAATGAAATACATGTTAAAGGTAGATGATCACAAAATAGTAAGATAAATCACCTTATTCTCCTGACCAACACGCTGAAGATTTCTTTTCGTTCATCTCACATTTTCTTTTTTACCGGAAACAGGGAGTAGTAGCAAAAATTTACCATCATGCATTTCACCTTTATATAACTTAGTGGCGCGAAATTCAAAGTGAAAAATAATTTCTTATACAACCACTACACAATCAAGGGTGCAATTTACAAGAAAATCTTTAATTATCAAATCCCATAAAGACAAAAAATTGATTCTGAATTTTTCGCATAATACGTTAAAACAAAACATGGGCATTTACAGCGCTCTCTATTAAATATCAGTTATGTAGCCTAGAGCTGTAGTGTTGGTGAAAAAGAATTTGAATGGTTTTTAAAATTATCTAAAGGGGATGAATTTCAAATGAATTGAATATTTTATTTACAGTAACATAACCATAACTGCCAGACAAAAGAAGGAATATACTCTGAGAAAAATCTTCATGCGCATGTGTGCATCAGATCCAATGAAAGAAAGTGCATCTGAATAGTGGAATGCTTATGGTGCTACTAGTACCGTACTTGTAAAGTTGAAGAAATACTTTGGAATATGATATTGCAATTGTACTACCGTATATGATGTTGGTCACCATGGTGTGAAAATAATTCACTTGTGAAAGGAGAATGAGGAAAATTGTTCCAAGTGCATATTTCTACACGAAAAACATATTCAATGTACATCGACAACAGTATTCCTTGTGAAACTGTGATCCAGTATGAAATGAGAATTTGTGTTAAAATGTAGAGGAATTCATCATCAATAGAAGAATAGTGAGATCGACAGATGAAACTGTATCACAGCCTCTTGCAGTAAACATGCTGATATAGCACTGAAGGGTAAGTTGTACATATACATGTAAACTAATGTACATGTTATAATTTCGTAAATCTAATAATAGAAGTACAAATAACATTATATTTATTTCATTTTTACATGTGTATCCCTTGTGATTCACTTTAAATGGATAATACTTTTTAATGGTAAGTTACATGCTTTCATATTTCATGTATACATGTATTGTTTGAAACAAGACCTTCTCATGCATACCAAAATTTGTGTCCTTGTGACCTTGACCTTGGAAAATGACCTACTTTTTTAAAATCTTACACCATGGCCATAACTTTTGAATGGTGAGTGATATATAGACATGTCCTTTCCTTTTGACAATTTCCATGGATGCCAAATAGTTCTCTTTGTGACCTTGAACTTGGAGATTGACCTACTTCAATATTATTTTTCTAAAGTAATATTATGTTTTTACGTGATAGGGCTTTCATATTTCTTACATATATTCCTTGTGATAAGGTCTTCTTATTTATACCAAAATTTTGACCTTGTGACCTTGACCTTGGATATTGATCAATTTTTGAATAACTTTAATCATGTTAACCTTGCCCTTGGTCATAACATGAATTGCAAGTGATAGGGCTATCATATTTTACATGTGTATCTCTTGTGGTAAGGCCTTCACATTAATACTTGAATTTTTGTACTGAAATACTTTTCTACATTATATCTGACAACAAGGGCATTCATGTTCCACAAAAAAAAACATGGGTTTAATTTTTCTTAGTTCTAAGCCTTGACATAATTAGGGCTCTTACACGTGACACCCATTTTTAGCTCTACTGGTCAAAGTCGAGCTTATGCGGTACCCCCTTGTCCTGCGTCCGTCCGTCCGTCCGTAAACAATTCTTGTGCTTGCAAGTATGAAAGTATAATAAGAGACAGAAATGTAACTCTTTTTGCATGAGACTTGGTCTGTGGTCTAGTTGTGCACCTGACATTTTGTTTGAGCCCCTGACCCCCAGGGTCTTAGAAAATGGATGTGGTCATTTTCTCCTGTATGACTCTATGTTATCTTGTATTCGCAACTTCTCTGACACTATAAATGATGGAGACTTGATTCTTTTTGCAATACGATGAGTCTGTGTTCAAGTAGTGCACCTGATATTTTGTTTGAGTTCCTGGTCCCCAGTTACTAAGAAAATGGATGTGGCAATAATAGAATTCACTTGTCATTAAGTGAATTAAAAACAACCAGGAGAGCTACAGTCTCGTCAGAGACCTCTGGTTGGGATTGGATTGGGCCTTTAAAATTGGAAAGATTGGCAATATTTTCTTCAAAATTGAATATTATAAATTTGGATGCCTTTTCATTTTAAATTTAGCATTTTTTACTATCTTCTTTTTTAGAATTTTCTATGAGGTAAAGTTGGTCAAAAATAGGGCAAATGATACTATTTTGCATAATTTGAGAATGGCAGATTGAAAGCCCTGTAATTATATTTGCATGGTAAACGTCTTTAAATTCAATAGCATCATTTTAAACCTGATAAATTTACAGCATGGACCAGACATGCACGTTTCGGGTACTAAACCCTCGTCAGTGATCCTCAGTCTAAACAATGTAATATGGTCAAAAAGTATGAAAATTATTATGTCCAAAAATGTACCAAAAGACGTAGCAGAATGAGTGGGATATGATGCTACAGGACCCACGTTTTAGAAATTTCAAGCAATTTTGTAACAGAAAATTTCAAATGCGTTGAAGAGAAAGACGATCAACTGAAGTTGATCGAACTTGGCTACATGTGCCCTCGGGGACTCTTGGTCCACCAGCAGTGACACTCACCAAGTAGTTCAAATGATAAACGTCTTTAAATTCAATAGCATCATTTTAAACCTGATAAATTTACAGCATTGACCAGACATGCACGTTTCGGGTACTAAACCCTCGTCAGTGATCCTAAGTCTAAACAATGTAATATGGTCAAAAAGTATGAAAATTATTATGTCCAAAAATGTATCAAAAGACGTAGCAGAATGAGTGGGATATAAATTACAGGACCCACGTTTTAGAAATTTCAAGCAATTTTGTAACAGAAAATTTCAAATGCGTTGAAGAGAAAGACGATCAACCGAAGTTGATCGAACTTGGCTACATGTGCCCTCGGGGACTCTTGGTCCACCAGCAGTGACACTCACCAAGTAGTTCAAATGGTAAACGTCTTTAAATTCAATAGCATCATTTTAAACCTGATAAATTTACAGCATGGACCAGACATGCACGTTTCGGGTACTAAACCCTCGTCAGTGATCCTAAGTCTAAACAATGTAATATGGTCAAAAAGTATGAAAATTATTATGTCCAAAAATGTACCAAAAGACGTAGCAGAATGAGTGGGATATGATGCTACAGGACCCACGTTTTAGAAATTTCAAGCAATTTTGTAACAGAAAATATCAAATGCGTTGAAGAAAAAGACGATCAACCGAAGTTGATCGAACTTGGCTACATGTGCCCTCGGGGACTCTTGGTCCACCAGCAGTGACACTCACCAAGTTGTTCAAATGGTAAACGTCTTTAAATTCAATAGCATCATTTTAAACCTGATAAATTTACAGCATGGACCAGACATGCACGTTTCGGGTACTAAACCCTCGTCAGTGATCCTAAGTCTAAACAATGTAATATGGTCAAAAAGTATGAAAATTATTATGTCCAAAAATGTACCAAAAGACGTAGCAGAATGAGTGGGATATGATGCTACATGACCCACGTTTTAGAAATTTCAAGCAATTTTGTAACAGAAAATTTCAAATGTGTTGAAGAGAAAGACGATCAACCGAAGTTGATCGAACTTGGCTACATGTGCCCTCGGGGACTCTTGGTCCACCAGCAGTGACACTCACCAAGTAGTTCAAATGGTAAACGTCTTTAAATTCAATAGCATCATTTTAAACCTGATAAATTTACAGCATGGACCAGACATTCACGTTTCGGGTACTAAACCCTCGTCAGTGATCCTAAGTCTAAACAATGTAATATGGTCAAAAAGTATGAAAATTATTATGTCCAAAAATGTATCAAAAGACGTAGCAGAATGAGCATGTTAGTACTACTACAGAAACTTTGTATGTAATTTTGTATACATGTACATCATTATGATATACTGTAAATTGCTTTATTTTCGTCAGTACCAATTTTCGTCAATTCGTTAAAAATGACCATTTCGTCAGTACGTAAATTCGTCATCCAAGGGTCCCTAAAATATACATTCGTCTGCTCAAATGCCAACTTAACATTTAGATCCACCGTCAAATACTCAAATCCGTCGTATGTGTTTGTTTTCATTGTTTGTTTAACGATTATCGGTAAACATACAATTAGACATGTATATCTCCTACCTTGCTGTGAAAACATATTATTTAGTAATTAGAAGTACAATATATGCAACCTTGTGTTCATATTCAGTTTTTATTGATTGCGTTTTGCGTGTCGTATTAAATAAAACTATTTAACAATGTAACCTTCTGCTTCTTCCTCCCTCAACCGCAGTGCTCCCGGTTTATATCAAAGTGATTCAATTTTTCCTTACTACAATTTATTTCTGTCAGGAGTATTTATATTCGTCGGTACGTAATTTCGTCAAAGAAGACACTGACGAAAATGACGAAAATTGGTATCTGACGAATAAAAACCAATTTACAGTATATTACTGCTACATGTTCTGGTAAATGCATGCAAAATTCATTCATTTTAGAGCTTATCTAATATCAAAATGAAGATATTAATTCATTACATCTTTTACTTTCAGAGTGAGACTGACAGCATCTTCTGTACATACATGATGGCTGGACAATAAATTCCTCATTTCTGGGTATTAGATTTAACATCTACCTCGTCCTTAAATTTTACTATAACCACTGGAGAAATCACTGTTTGATGTCCAGAATATTTGAATTTTGAACATGTTTTGTGTTTACTTTCATGAACTTACCGGTACTTGTGTTTACTTTCATGTACTTACTGGTCCCACCTCTAGCTTGCTAGGGGTCCGTCGATGCTTAATTTTTGCTCTATTGTGAGTGCTGTTGAGATTATCGTCAGGATCTTCTTGAACTCATTTGTGTCACACTTATGCCCTTTGCCGTGTGGAGCTCGTAAAAAAGTTCCCCGCGAGGGGTTTGACAGTAAGTGTTTTAATTATACTACCCTGACATGGTCGCCATAGCACTTTCTTTATAGACATAACGTCACACAGTGCATGATGAATTTTTTATATTTTCATTTCCATGCTTTATTAACATCGACGGCGGGTGTTGCTAGCCAACAGGGGACGCTTACTCCTCCCGGGCACCTGGTCCCACCTCTAGCTTGCTAGGGGTCCGTCGATGCTTAATTTTTGCTCTATTGTGAGTGCTGTTGAGATTATCGTCAGGATCTTCTTGAACTCATTTGTGTCACACTTATGCCCTTTGCCGTGTGGAGCTCGTAAAAAAGTTCCCCGCGAGGGGTTTGACAGTAAGTGTTTTAATTACTACCCTGACATGGTCGCCATAGCACTTTCTATATAGACATAACGTCAGACAGTGCATGATGAATCTTTTATATTTTCATTTCCATGCTTTATTATCATCGACGGCGGGTGCGGCTAGCCAACAGGGGACGCTTACTCCTCCCGGGCACCTGGTCCCACCTCTAGCTTGCTAGGGGTCCGTCGATGCTTAATTTTTGCTCTATTGTGAGTGCTGTTGAGATTATCGTCAGGATCTTCTTGAACTCATTTGTGTCACACTTATGCCCTTTGCCGTGTGGAGCTCGTAAAAAAGTTCCCCGCGAGGGGTTTGACTGTAAGTGTTTTAATTATACTACCCTGACATGGTCGCCATAGCACTTTCTATATAGACATAACGTCAGACAGTGCATGATGAATTTTTTATATTTTCATTTCCATGCTTTATTAACATCGACGGCGGGTGCGGCTAGCCAAGAGGGGACGCTTACTCCTCCCGGGCACCTGGTCCCACCTCTAGCTTGCTAGGGTCCGTCGATGCTTAATTTTTGCTCTATTGTGAGTGCTGTTGAGATTATCGTCAGGATCTTCTTTAACTCATGTACATGTATGTAGTAGGTTAAATTGCCTATAAATGCATTGAAAACTTTTTACTTGAGAATTGACCTGCACCAGCTGAATTGGGAAAAAAATTATTTATTTCATTATTTTCATAGCTACAATTTGTGACTTTAAATTCTAGGTACAATGTATAGACAGGGATGATATAGACTAGACATGTAAATTCATATAAAATATTAATTTCAAAAAGAAATACATGTACTATGATAAATCATAGAGAAAGAAAAATATCCCTTCGCAAGTACAAACATATTACTAGTATGTTGTAAATTGATGATACTATTACATATACATGTATATATATATATTGCAGTTATAATGATTCTTTTTCAATGATTTTCAGAGTTTGAATAAAATTTACAATTAAACTTAATAAATCTTATAACTGATACTTATATTCTTCTTGAGACTAGAACACAAATATTCTTAGAACACTGTGTTGAAGAAATCTAGTGAGAACATTATGTCATATATGTATTTTCTATTGAGTCCCCAATCATGAAGCATAGCAAACTTGGTCGATCATCCTTTCATCAGTACTGTTAAGAGTGTCTTACCCCATACTGGTAATCATGAATAAAAACTTTGATATTTTAAGTTCATTACTCTTCTACACAGTATACATTTGTGTAAGAATATCTAGTAGCCTTGACCTACATGTATACATTTGACCTACTTTCCTAATATTTAGGATTTGCTACAACACTGGTCGGGCAAATGACAGATAGATGGTATGGTATATATGTGCATTATGTCAAGAAATTACTTAAGATAGATTTAGATTCAATATGTGACCTTGAACTACACGTTTGGCCTTCTTTTCTTGGAATTAAAGAACCTGAACTTGGAGAGTGATGTATATATTGAAGAATTTGAAACATGAAGTATCAGTGAATCCTGACCAAACTGAATAATTGGCAGTTGTGAAATGTCTGAGATAGTCTATTACTACGTCTAATGCTTAAGGTGATGGAGAAAGACGTTTTTCCTTTCATTCCTCATTGAATGCTTGATTTTTCCGCCAGTCATGCGGAAGAATATTTTTGCAAAATATTCCGAGCTGGATTTACAAAAGCCCCCCCCCCCTAAAAACCAAATGGTTGCACATGTTTACAAGTGCTTATTGAGAAAATCATGCGTATAACCAGGCGTACCGTAAGAACGCAGTTGCTCCCACGTCGTTTTGCAAACAAAAAAAAAAAGAATGAAAGAAAGAAAGAAACATAAAAGTAGAAAACTGACCTGTAAATGAGCAAAATTCATTAGATTCTGAGACTTTGCCCCTTGAATATCCACAAGGGCTTCCACCCGGACCAACTTGAGGCTGCTTTCACTTGATAAGTACTCTGGTTAAGCGCCTGAAGATGAATGCATATACATAAAATGTATACACTTCGTTTGAGTGAGAGGGAAAAAGATTCCCGATATTGTACATGCATGCATTTGTTAAAACGGCCAGAATCTAATGAAATTATATTTATTTATATATAGTATCGTGATTCTATGAGATGAAAAAAATATGTCAGTTTGCTGTGGTTAGGGGATTCATTTAATATATTGAAATTTATCAAAATTTTGGAAAAATTCCTTTTGGTCGAGACAATTCTGTAGATTACAGGGAACAGGATTTGAGTTTAGAGGGGGCGTGGAATACCTCAAAGTTCTGTAGCAAGTTCTTAAGGGGAACCCCACTCCCAAGCGGAAAATTATCTCACATGATTTATAATGTCTATTGCGATCCAGCGAAAATTTTCAATTATCAATTACTTATAGTATATATCAAAAAGAGACCGGTAAAAAAAATAAAGATAAAGGTTAGGTCGTGGTGTTTGAGCCGAAGTATACTAATTCCTTATTTGACGACTTTAGGAGAGGGGGGGGGCGAGGCCCGCCAATGGATATGTAGGGAAAAATCAAGATAGAAAGAGTAAACTTGTTAGAGAATTTTAGATGTAGGTGCCGCCGTGTGCAACCCCCCTCCCCGCGCTATTCAATCGGATGGGGGCTAATACATTAGAAATTATCAGTGTTTTCCTACTGTTATCGAGAAATATAGAATTAAAATCTTATGGGTACAAATGTATGCAAAATTGATAATGGTATTCAATCGAATCGGGGTAAACGAACCGCAACGATAAACTTTGAAACGAACTATAAAAAGTGAAATTCGTGATTCTTCAGTGCAGTAACGAATTATCCATGGCTTGAACAGTCGGGGAAACTTCCTGATATGGAAGTCAAGCATACCAAAACGACTGCGTCACATTATCAGTTCAGAGTGAGCGCTCTCTCATATTCAACCAATCGCTTCAATGAACTTTGCATCATTGGATTACTATGATAGTAAAATCGTGTATGTATTTTGGCTTAAGCATTGTCTTCAAAATTGCTTCGCTCTCACAGAAATAGCAATCAAATTCCTTGACATTTTTGTCACTTATACTTCAGAGGTATATTTTTTGATTCCAAATTGCATTTTTAAAAATTCAAACTCTAAATTCAGATATTAAGATGAGAATATGGCACATTTTTAATAACAACTTGCATTGGTCCTACACATTATCTTCGTGAAATCGATCCATACAAAGATTTTTCTGTACTAGACACGTATAGATTTACATTTGTGAATGTAAAAAAAAACATCCAATATTGAAGAATAATGTGTTTCTAATGTATACATAGCAAACTGTTTTAAAGGAATGTCAGGAATTGAGGAAGATTTATCAGATACACCCTGGTATTTGCCGAAAGTGCATAATTTTTCCTAATGTATGCTTTATTTTCTCAAGACATAGTTTCATACCCCTTTTCGGTGTATGTTCTATGTGCTAATTTGAAAAAAAAATTAGAAATGTCACGGAAAAGCTTAATAATTAATCGAATTTATTGAACAGTAAATAAGAAGTTTACATCCACCCTTTCTACATCATTAGCAAATCTAGAATTTTTTCCAAGGGGGGGAGTCAAGCCTGAAAGGAGGGTCAAACTTTGAGTCTGAAAAAAAAATATTTACATAAAAACGGGAAAAATAAAAAAATGGTATAATTATAACAGGGAATGTATGCCCCCCCCCCCCCCCGGATCCGCGCTTGCAACTATCAAATTATTCAATTAAGAACATACTATAGATGAACATTACCTTAGTTCATTCTCACAATTAAAAATAACTTATCAAAAGTATTGTACATGTAGGTGGCGCCACTCACTTCAAACATTTTCATTTGAACAGAATTGGAAAGTTTATGAGTTTTTTTATTTTCAAAGGATTCTGGCACGATAAATATATCGGTACCGATGTAAGTTTGGGATGGAAGACAGTACAGTTTTAATTTTAATCCTAATAAATAGTTCTCTGAGACGTACCCCTCTTTTCTCATCCAGGGCCAATTCTATGCTCTCTCTCTCTCTCTCTCTCTCTCTCTCTCTCTCTCTCTCTCTCTCTCTCTCTCTCTCTCTCTCTCTCTCTCTCTCTCTCTCCTTCTTGAATTTGCGAAAGTGAGGAATTGAGATAACATAGAACGTATTAATCGAATAATATATTATTTTAATTGAGATCACACATGGAACCATTCAAAAGTGCACGAACTTCTCACCTTGATTTACGGTCTTAGACATGAGATTTTTAAAAATGTAACATGCAATCGATAGATATACCTCAGAAGTATTAGTGACAAAGATGTCAAGGAATTTAGTCGCTATTTCTGCGATAGCGAAGCAATTTTGAAGACATTACTAAAGCCAAAATATACGCACGATTTTACTATCATAGTAATCCCTAATGCAAATTTCATTGAAGCGATTGGTTGAATATGAGAGAGCGCTCACTCTGAACTGATTGTGTGACGCAGTTGTTCCGCTATGCTTGACTTCCATATAAGGAAGTTTCCTCGACCTGTTGAATATCTAAATAGCAAAGTTCAAAAAAAAAATAAATGACAATAACATTAGGAGCCGTGTTTTAGATACAGTTGAATGCCAACTTTACGACATTTGCAAAGAGTTAAGTTTCAACATGAATTAAAATATATGTACAAGGCACTATATATAAAGAAATGCAGGATATCTCAAGGTGATTATTATTACAAATTCAAATTAAAATTTAATTATTACATCATCTATTCTTCGCATATTGGGCAATTTGAACACTTCTTTTATACTAGTTGGTAGAAAATACAATTTGACAGTTCCCAAAGCTATATCCGAAGTTGATTTCATCTTTCAGCATTTCACAAGTGATACCGTCTCTAGAAAGTACTTGATGGGTACGTAAAACTGTTAAAATTCATAGGAAATTATGATTTCCGAATTGAGATCTGAGTTGATCTATGTCGCAATGAAAGGTTGTTCACTTTATTAAGTTGTGCCAGATTTTTTATACGGGACTATATATTAACTTCATTGGATTGTAGGGAGATATAAATTCACGGTAGTGTATAACGTGATATGCAAATAATCTCTTACACGGGCATAGCCTTCAACAAGGTAAATCAACTTTATATGAAACTATCTAATTAATCATATGAGCATCATTATCATTTATATGATGGTAATCTTTTCTTGAATAGGATGTATTCAGAGAACACTTCCATGAGCTAGATTCGTCATGGAGGGCTTGGACGATACTACACTCAGCCGATCCGATACGTATCACGATACCTGATATTTGATACGATATACTTATCGCTTTACTAAATTTATCTAAAATAAAACCTTCTCAAAAAGCTATTTGATCGTATTTATATTCATATAAGTAGCTTTTTTTATTGAACATGTTTTATTTATTCAACACTAGATTTCTGTATAGGATAACGATGAAAAAATAAATAAATGGTTTTGTTAATTAACTAGTATAAATAAAAAATAAAATAATCTAAGGTATTAGGGATATAATAACAATATCGTATAAAAGCTAGTAATTATGTACCTTAATTCATATCCTACATATGTTTTAGATATTTGATATTTTTTTCATATTTCATTCAACTCGCCATGAAAATATTTTGCCCGAAACATTGCCTAAGTCGAGCGTCTTCGGCCAACTTCGTGGTATTTAATTTTCCTGTCATTAAAACAACCGGAACTCTGAGTATTCTACCCCTAATGCCTTAAAATAATAAGAAGTCATAAAAAATTGATGTTAAAAATCAGAGTCCATTCCATTTTGCCAATATATCTGTATGTAAACTGAAGAAAGTTGAATTTAAATATGAGTACTTGAAAAAAACGGAAAATTCGAACACATATTTTTCTTTTTGTAAATTTTAACTTAAGTATCGTCGGGGTGTATCGATACTTGGATCGTGGAAAAAATGTATCGCGATGTATCGATGAATCGGAGTATTGTCCAAGCCCTTATATCATTTGATACACTACCATGAAATTCATTAACATGTTAAACGTCTTCAAATTACATAATATGTATGATTTTATGTGATGGTTATATGTTATGAAATTTTTAAATCAACAGACAAAGACAGATGGACCTACCATATTAGTATGTTGACAGCTATCATGGATGAAGATCCATAGATATAAATATTTTTGCATTGACGCAATACATGTATCTTTTGATTTTGACGTTTGATATTCTGATACAAATGATGAGAAGACAATGCCAGCTCAGGGGGTGGGGGAGGGGGTGCAGGAGGTCAGTGTTTCACAATTGTATTTTCTTTGCCTATGTCTTTCAGTATTGAATCAGTTGTACGTTAATTTCCATCATTATTTAGGGGTGCTTAGCTATTCAAGAAAAGAACTCCACTTTACATGAGGCACATCTGAAAATTTAGAAACACTACACTTGTCTCCAGACCACAGGTGTTTGATGCTGCATGAATATATCAATATTTACCAATCAACAAAAGCATCGCCATATACAAAAGGAAGCTATATATCTCTTGAGATCTCCTATTTACTTGAAACTTTTTTTCATGAACCATATATCAGCTATTTTTTTAAATTTGTTCTCACTGTTACATTAATTTGAAAAACTTAAACTATGGCTTTATTATACATTAATATATTACATGTACTTTGATAAGACCTTTATTTTTATGCAAGATAGAAAGAGTAAACTTGTTAGAGAATTTTAGATGTAGGTGCCGCCGTGTGCAACCCCCCCCCCCCTCCTCCCCGCGCTATTGAATCCGATGGGGGCTAATACATTAGAAATTATCAGTGTTTTCATACTGTTATCGAGAAATATAGAATTAAAATCTTATGGGTACAAATGTATGCAAAATTGATAATGGTATTCAATCGAATCGGGGTAAACGAACCGCAACGATAAACTTTGAAACGAACTATAAAAAGTGAAATTCGTGATTCTTCAGTGCAGTAACGAATTATCCATGGCTTGAACAGTCGGGGAAACTTCCTGATATGGAAGTCAAGCATACCAAAACGACTGCGTCACATTATCAGTTCAGAGTGAGCGCTCTCTCATATTCAACCAATCGCTTCAATGAACTTTGCATCATTGGATAACTATGATAGTAAAATCGTGTATGTATTTTGGCTTAAGCACTGTCTTCAAAATTGCTTCGCTCTCGCAGAAATAGCAATCAAATTCCTTGACATTTTTGTCACTTATACTTCAGAGGTATATTTTTTGATTCCATGTTGCATTTTTAAAAATTCAAACTCTAAATTCAGATATTAAGATGAGAAAATGGCACATTTTTAATATCAACTTGCATTTGTCCTACACATTATCTTCGTGAAATCGATCCATACAAAGATTTTTCCTTTACTAGACATGTATAGATTTACGTTTGTGAATGTAAAAACATCCAATATTGAAGAATAATATGTTTCTTATGTATACATAGCAAACTGTTTTAAAGGAATGTCAGGAATTGAGAAAGATTTATCAGATACACCCTGGTATTTGCCGAAAGTGCATAATTTTTCCTAATGTATGCTTTATTTTCTCAAGACATGGTTTCATACTCCTTTTCGGTGTATGTTCTATGTGCTAATTTAAAAAAAATTAGAAATGTCACGGAAAAGCTAAATAAGTAATCGAATTTATTGAACAATAAATAAGAAGTTTACATCCACCCTTTCTACACCATTAGCAAATCTAGAATTTTTTCCAAGGGGGGAGTCAAGCCTGAAAGGAGGGTCAACCTTTGAGTCTGAAAAAATATTTACATAAAAACGGGAAAAATAAACAAAAATGGTATAATTATAACAGGGAATGTATGCCCCCCCCCCCCCCCCCGGATCCGCGCTTGCAACTATCAAATTATTCAATTAAGAACATACTATAGATGAACAATACCTTAGTTGATTCTCACAATTAATAATAACTTATCAAAAGTATTGTACATGTAGGTGGCGCCACTCACTTCAAACATTTTCATTTGAACAGAATTGGAAAGTTTATGAGTTTTTTTATTTTCAAAGGATTCTGGCACGATAAATGTATCGGTACCGATGTAAGTTTGGGATGGAAGACAGTACAGTTTTATTTTAATCCTAATAAATAGTTCTCTGAGACGTACCCCTCTTTTCTCATCCAGGGCCAATTTTATGCTCTCTCTCTCTCTCTCTCTCTCTCTCTCTCTCTCTCCTTCTTGAATTTGCGAAAGTGAGGAATTGAGATAACATAGAACGTATTAATCGAATAATATATCATAATTTTAATTGAGATCACACATGGAACCATTCAAAAGTGCATGATCTTCTCACCTTGATTTACGGTCTTAGACATGAGATTTTTAAAAATGTAACATGCAATCGATAGATATACCTCAGAAGTATTAGTGACAAAGATGTCAAGGAATTTAGTCGCTATTTCTGCGATAGCGAAGCAATTTTGAAGACATTACTAAAGCCAAAATATACGCACGATTTTACTATCATAGTAATCCCATAATGCAAATTTCATTGAAGCGATTGGTTGAATATGAGAGAGCGCTCACTCTGAACTGATTGTGTGACGCAGTTGTTCCGCTATGCTTGACTTCCATATAAGGAAGTTTCCTCGACCTGTTGAATATCTAAATAGCAAAGTTCAAAAAAATTAAATGACAATAACATTAGGAGCCGTGTTTTAGATACAGTTGAATACCAACTTTACGACATTTGCAAAGAGTTAAGTTTCAACATGAATTAAAATATATGTACAAGGCACTTTATATAAAGAAATGCAGGATATCTCAAGGTGATTATTATTACAAATTCAAATTCAAAATTTATTATTACATCATCTATTCTTCGCATATGGGCAATTGGAACTCTTCTTTCATACTAGTTGGTAGAAAATACAATTTGACAGTTCCCAAAGCTATATCCGAAGTTGATTTCATCTTTCAGCATTTCACAAGTGATACCGTCTCTAGAAAGTACTTGATGGGTAAGTAAAACTGTTAAAATTCATAGGAATTCGGAAATTATGATTTCCGAATTGAGATCTGAGTTGATCCTTGTCGCAATGAAAGGTTGTTCACTTTATTAAGTTGTGCCAGATTTTTATCCGGGACTATATGTTAACTTTATTGTATTGTAGAGAGATATAAATTCACGGTAGTATATAAAGTGATATGCAAATAATCTCTTACACGGGCATAGCCTTCAACAAGGTAAATCAACTTTATATGAAACTATCTAATTAATCATATGAGCATCATTATCATTTATATGATGGTAATCTTTTCTTCCATTAGCTAGATTCGTCATGGAGGGCTTGGACGATACTGCACCCAGCCGATCCGATACGTATCACGATACCTGATATTTGATACGATATACTTATCGCAATACTAAATCTATTTAAAATAAAACCTTCTCAAAAAGCTATTTGATCGTATTTATATTCATATAAGTAGCTTTTTTTATTTAACATGTTTTATTTAGTCAACACTAGATTTCTGTATAGGTTAAAACTGAAAATATAGATAAATGTTTTTGTTTATTGACTAGATTAAATGAAAAACAAAATAATCTAAGGTATTAGGGATATAATAACAATATCGTAAAAAAGCTAGAAATTATGTACCTAAATTCATATTCTACATATTTTTAGATATTTGATATTTTTTCATATTTCATTCAACTCGCCATGAAAATATTTTGCCCGGAACATTGCCTAATTCGAGCGTCTTCGGCCGACTTCATGGTGTTATTAAAACAACCGGAACTCTGAGTATTCTACCCTTAATGCCTTAGAATAATAAGAAGTCATAAAAAATTGATGTTAAAAATCAGAGTCCTTTCCATTTTGCCATTATATCTATATGTGAACTGAAGAAAGTTGAATTTAAATTTGAGTACTTGAAAAAAACGGAAAATTCGAACACATATTTTTTTTGTAAATTTTAACTTAAGTATCGTCGGGGTGTATCGATACTTGGATCGTGAAAAAAAAATTCGCGATGTATCGATGAATCGGAGTATTGTCCATGCCCTAGTATCATTTGATACACTACCATGAAATTCATTAACATGTTAAACGTCTTCAAATTACATAATATGTATGATTTTATGTGATGATTATATGTTATGAAATTTTAAATCAACAGACAAAGACAGATGGACCTACCATATTAGTATGTTGACAGCTATCATGGATGAAGATCCATAGATACATGTATAAATATTTTTGCATTGACGCAATACATTTATCTCTTGATTTTGACGTTTGATATTCTGATACAAATGATGAGAAGACAATGCCAGCTCAGGGGGTGGGGGTGGGGGTGCAGGGGGTCGGTGTTTCACAAATGCATTTTCTTTGCCTATGTCTTTCTGTATTGAATCAGTTGTACATTAATTTCCATCATTATTTAGGGGTGCTTAGCTATTCAAGAAAAGAACTCCACTTTACATGAGGCACATCTGAAAATCAAGAAACACTACACTTGTCTCCAGACCACAGGTGTTTGATGCTGCATGAATATATCAACAAAAGCATCGCCATATACAAAAGGAAGCTAGATATATCTTGGGATTTCCTATTTACTTGAAACTTTTTTTTCATGAACCATATATCAGCTATTTTTTTTTAATTTGTACTCACTGTTACATTAATTTGAAAAACTTAAACTATGGCTTTATTATACATTAATATATTACATGTACTTTGATAAGACCTTTATTTTTATGCAAGTTAGAATTTGAAAATGTCGTAATAGTAAATCGGCATACTTGAATAAGCATGCATGCAGCAATTTAATCCTTTTCATACTGTTTCTGTGTTCCAAAGTGAAATAAAAGTCTTTAAGTGATACAGTCAGTTAATTGATACAGTCAGTTATCTTGAAGTACATGTTAGTTCATATGAAGTCAAAACTCAACGCTTTTTTTTCAAATCCCACTTACGTTCATCATATATGCATTGTTCATTTCTATATAATTACAAATGTATCCATATATTTGAATGAATATGTTTAAACTAATGTTATATCCAAGGTCGATCTGTTCGTCAAACTTTTACATGAAATTTATTTCAATAAATTTTGTCATCACAGTAAATGTCATATAGCGTAATTAAACGATAGATATATAGTTAAGAAATTTCAAGATCATGGATATCAACAAGTTTAGATTTAGAGCTCAGTGATGTCTACCATCTATGTTTACATTTAGTCATTAGGGTCCTTTTATACAAGGACGCATATGAAAATTTACATACCTGTTTTACACAAAGCTACAAAAATGAAACAACATAGTAAAATGTAGTGATCGCTAAAAGGCTGGTCTGTCTTTGATTTCAGCAAAATAAAGACTTTTTTATCTATATTTACAATATACATACATTGTCAGCAGTCTGTATATAAAGCGCAGTGAATTATGCAATATCATAAGTTGGTCTTTAATGCATCCTGGGTTCAAACTTTTGTCTTCTCATGTATTTTACTATCTTTTAATTTTTCTCTTTTTATATGAGATTCGAATTTTTAAATGATATATGTGTATCTGGAATCTTGTTGAAATTTCTTGAAGGCTCCAGTATCACAGCTACACGTGTACAGAAGCCTATTTTGATAGTATTGCAGGAAATGATATTGGCCTAGATAGTTCAGGCTGTAAGAACATTATCCCTTCAAATAATTGCTAAATTGGTATCTGATGAAATTTCTGGTCATTTAATAGACAATTTTCAAACTAATCGAGTAGACTTGTATTTTATACAGACCAAGACCCAACATGAAAACATTTGACGTAACTTTGGA
Source organism: Pinctada imbricata (assembly GCA_033119305.1). Taxonomy (NCBI): domain Eukaryota; kingdom Metazoa; phylum Mollusca; class Bivalvia; order Pterioida; family Pteriidae; genus Pinctada; species Pinctada imbricata. The sequence continues at coordinate 2,346,989 of VSWD01000011.1, forward strand.
CTATGATGTCGAAACAGATCTATGACATAATAATTGAAAATAACGTCAAAAGTTGTGATGTCTGGTCCTGGAGTGTCTAAAATGCAAGACTTAAAGCCCCTTTATACTTTCATGATTCGAGCTACGACCCCAAAAAGATGATCTATCCGTGGCGAGTTGGGATGCAAAATGTTCGATGAACCTACGACAACGGTACAGATTGCTACAGATTGGTATGGATAAAGAATAGCTTAGGATAACTACAGATATTAGCCCGACTTTGCTACGGATTGCTGCGACACGCGTAACGTTTGATAATTGATTATGCCTAGGTCACACATTCACGGATGAGCATCCCGGTCCAGCACGGATTCAATCCGGCATCAACCGTAGATCATCGTAGAAAATCGTAGAAAACCGTATTACTCCGTATTTGATCCGTGATTATCCCACACCGTACTGCTTTTTTGAACATGTTCAAAAAACCAGTACGGATCAAGACCCGTTCTAACCCGTACTAATCCGTTCTAAAGCCGTAGGAACACGTACTGAGAACGTGCCAAACCGTACTCGTACGTAAAAACCCGTAGCTTGACGCCGAGGTACGTATTAATACGGATCAGTACGAGTATATTACGGTTCAAATACGGATTTCTACGGATATTCACGGTGAATGTTGCGTATTACAACGGGTTCATACGGTTCAGAAGGGATTCGTACGGTTCCATTCGGTTAAGAACGGATCGCGAAGTATTGCTGCGGTTTTTCAAGGATAGCAACGGTTGTGAAATTTTAAGGCACAACAGTGACCACTGATAATTCTAAATATCAGATGAAGATCTTGAGTCAGATATTTTGATAATAAAACCTATTACTGTGATACAAAAACAAGCTGAAAACATATTGCAATGCTATATTCACGTGTAAAGTAATATCATTTGTACTCGTACATGCTCAGTCAATTTGCAATGACAAATATGAATAATGACCATATTCCTGTATACAGCACAAAATCGATAATTCAGAAAATCAGAAACCGAAAGCATACTAAATCAGGATAAAACAGGAACCAAAGCAAACAAACAAAAACATCCACCATATGAAAAGAAGCGAACTCCCGATATGGGAGTGATAATGGGGGTGATGTGAATAATATTTATCAAAAGTGGCAGTGTAATTTAAAACAAGGTTCAACATTCAAATGTTAAATAACGTTCTAGAACAGATTCAACATTCAAAAATTAGCGATGTCTCATTTGTATCTACAAATTAGTCCAATAATTCGTTTTGATTCCGAGAACTAAAGAGGGACGTTTAAAATTTCATTCTTTATGTGTTTGGTGTTGTTGTTGGCGAAGGAGGGAGAGGGAGAGCATGAAAGGAAGGATAAGCAAAATAAATGACAATGCAGATTTTTAAAAATTGGTAATAATCTTTTCAAATAATCATATGTTACCTCAGAACTATATGGCTAAATATCGAAGAATAAAATTACTCTTTTTTGAGCTGCAATATGGAATTAAGTCATACAATCGCGTTCGAATGAGTGATCATAAATAATTTTATTTTCGGTAGATTCACAAATCGTTGTTAGAAATATTTCATAAGGTATATAGCATATGTAGATGTTAGACAAAAAATAAAATCGGAAGAGAAAAAAAGATTTATTTACATGTTAGAATAAAGTATCGCGGTTAATGGGATTAACTGGTGTTTTAAACTGAGGTAAAAAGAATTAGACATTCAGAGGTTTCACCTGAAGTTTCCAAGACCCACTCGACAGACTTTCTTCTAAAATAGCGATAAAAGATACCTACTACAGAAAAACAGATCCTCACTACGTGAAAATCCGTACAATTCCGTAAAGAAACTGTTCTTATCCGTACTTTATCGTAGCAACGCCGTGTTAGCACGTAGCGAACCGTGCAAATCCGTTCTTTGCCCTGATCGTTTAAATAACTTTTCCGTAAAGGAACCTTACCAAACCTTAGTGGACCGTACCAATAACGAAGTGACGCACGGATGGCAGAAAATTGGACGCCATCCGTAGCATTTTTGTCCGTACTGCATCCGGGACCGTCATCCGTGAATGTGTGACCCTAGCATAAGGATTGCGACGAATAGATTATGGATAGCTATAGGTACGGATTATTTCTACCTTCGGATGATCACAACTCCAGTACGGAAAGCAACGGTTTGCGCAAGGATACTTTTTGGCATATTACATTGTTTTGATTTAGGATCACTGATGAGGGTTAAGTACCCGAAACGTGCATGTCTGGTCCACGTTGCCAATTTATTTGTTCTTAAATGATGCTATTCAATTTGAAGACGTTTACATAGCTACGATTTCAGACTTGAATTTTCTATGTACTTATAATTATTTTGTTAAACATCTAATAATTTCAATTAAGTCAGTATGATCTCACTTGTTTTATAACAGTATTCGGGGTTTACATGTCTTTCTATAATTAACTGAAATTGATTAGTTGTTGTATAACTCATATAAATTGACTGAAAACGCACAGAATACCGATAGATTTGAAATTAAGAAAAGACACAATCTGTAGTCGAGGCTATCCGTAGCAATCCGTAGGTAAGTCCTAGCAATCCTAGCAATCGTAGGAGAGTCGTAGAGCTATTTTGATCACAAACATTGTCCAGGAATGCTACAGATGTGCTACAGTTGCTACCACTCTCCTACTGATAGCTACGACTTCACTAAGGGTTGCTAAGATTCCCCTTACGACTCCGATACGACAAATTAATCATTACATGTAGAGTTGTAGAAAATTTGAACATGCTAAAAATGTTCTGTCTCATCCCTGATTGCTACAGATTGCCAATAATGAAAGCTACGACTCATCAAGACTAGTGCTGGATCGAACTACGGATTGATTCGGATAGCTACCGATGAAAAAAAAATTCTGGATCCGCAGCTATCGCGGCCCCATCCATGAAAATGTGAAGGGAGCCTATGGGTATGTAACGCAGCAATATAGTAAAGAGAAGGGTGACGACGAACGACACACTCTGACGACTATTGACACACAGAGTACACACAGTACTGACAGACTCTCGACTCAATATTCTATACGTTGACACCTTGGCTTGCACACTGTAATATTACTACAGTATATGGGGATGCCAGACACTTTCTCATAAAAGTGACAAAGACCACTTAGAATCAGTTTCTTTATTTATTTAACACACAGGATTCCTCATAACAAACTCATGATAACAACAATAAAATAACAAAACGTACAATATCGCACCAAAACCCAACCCAGCTGATCACTCTGTTTAAAATAAAACTCCTAACTTATTCCTAACGCTAGTATTCTTATATCTATTTCCTACGGTCCTAACCAGTCGGTCACTTGATAAGAGATCAAGTATATGACCGACTGCCCCTACTTTGTCAAACGGAATAAAACTCTAAAATATACTGAAAATACGTAAATAAACTCGGAAGATCACTCAGTAAATAAATAAAACTGAATATGTGATCAACGAAGTAAAATGCTAACCTAAATCGCCAAATTAACCAAAGTCTAAAACGCCTCTGAGACGGAACGTACTTCACTAGAATATAATACTACAGAGAAAGGCACTGCTACTCGTAGTAACCTACATTTATATCCTGACGCCGGTAGCACGTGCACCAATCATATCGCGTTGACCTTTCCAGCGAAACTCGCCAGCCAATCAGATACGTGGGAATGACCTTTGCTGGAATGTGTTCCCACGCCCGATTATTCCTAAGTTTTCCTAATCGCTAATTACAAAAATTATCAAACAAGGTCATTATACTTCTATAATAAAATAATAACTCTCTATACTGATAAATACAAAATTTAATTAAAGTGTAAACACGTAACGAATGTAAACACGAAGTGAGATCGTAAAAACATGGCGGCAAGTACGACGAATACACAACGCAACGTGTAGCAATACATTACAAGGAATACACAGATAGCATAAAAATCTTAGTGTTGACCACCGTTACAGGTAATATGAAAATGGTCTATGACTTTGCAGCTAAAAGACGGATTGAATCCAAAATATTTTGCTATATACTAACAGTCACTCTAAGCCCCTGGCCGTGCCATGATAGTCGATACCTATACGTTTGACAGGTGCTATGAAAATTGCTGGATGCTCTGTATGCTATCTTAGCAGATGGTCTCACAGAATGGGCTATAGGGCTCCGTCACACGCACCCTGCAAAAATTTTAGGTTTCCCCAGTTGCATGTTTACTGGAAACCATGAGACACATACAACCATGAGACACATACATATATGAGAGACAACTAAATCCCTAGTTCTCCCCCATAGGTGACCTAGCTAAGCAAGAAGCAACTCTTGAGTTTCCTTAGGGAGCAACCATTTGATTTTTAGGGGGGAGGAGGGGAAGACTTTTGCCAGTCGGAATTCTTTTTTTTCGGCCATTTTAAGAGCCGGAATTTTTTTTTCGCCGGCCCTTATTATTATTTTTTTTTGTAATTTTCCAATGTTGAAAATTACTGTAAAGTTTAAATATTTCAGCATGATTTTTCGGTCATATTAAACATCAAACACAAAATGAGTTCATCGCTTGCCAGCAGATCACTTCATTTTAATTTCTTGAATGACATATGATGCCTATAATCTATTTACTTAAATGATACTCAACGGAGACAGGCTATATGGTGCTAATGACTTTTGAATTAATTTTGATTTATTCACTCCAAATTGCATAAAGTTTGCTCCATTTTTTTATACTTAGTTTATGATACACAAAAAAAGTGCTTACTGGGCAGTAGAAGAGAGGGGGAGGGGCAATTTCATGATCCGGAAAAAAATTTTCGTCAGCCGTTTGGGCCGGAAAATTTTTTCACTAAATTTTCGCTCCGGAATTTTTTTTTTAAGTCTTCCTTTCCCCCTCCCCCCCCCCCCCCCCCATAAAATTCAAATGGTTGATCCCTTATATACTGTGACAAGCAGAATGGTACCTTGTGACAGGCAGAATGGAGAATATATATGTGACCGGTCTAACCCGAGAACTAAATTCTCTATATCGATTGAGCTAACCGGGCACGATACCCAAAATGTCATAATGGAAAATGTGACCGGTCTTGGAATTAATCCCGGACGAGACCCTCGATCTAGCTCACTGACATGCCCAACGGCCTGACCGACTGAGCTAACCTGCAGGCATTCTACCTCGAATTTATTTTATGGTCAACATGGTCAATTGTATAATATGCCATAATCAAGAAAAAATGAACATTTTTTTCTTATATAGAACTATATACTGTAGAGTTTGTAGAGAGTCTCCACAATTATATTTAACAAAATTATTTATTTGCAAGATCAGGTCTGACTCGTATTCGTATTTTTGGAGTTCCCTCCTTTGTCGAAGGAGCACCAACACCTTAAAAAACGATCTAAAATATGTATCTGAACCATTGAATCTCTTCCCTCGGTGTCTTGATGAATTTCCCGAATCTATCATAAGGTGTTTCTAATAAAGCGCGGACGATCGTGTCAGAGGAAATTCGGGTTTCTACCGACATCTTTTCCTTTTTGCAGGTTCAGCTTGCGATGTCTTTCCAAATCCATTTAGACTTGAGTCATGATCGCAAAAAAATTAAACTCTCAAATAAGCTAATTTTTAATACCGACTTTACAAATCTACACATGGAACTCCCGTTCGACCACGATCAATTAACATTTTTGTTTCAATTTTGCTTTTCCTATTACTTATTTCTATCACTTCTCAACTGTAGTATGTCGACTTGACACATTGTACAGTCTTTTATTATTTTAAAATCGTTATATTACTTTTACTCGAAAAATTATTAAAGTAAAGATATTGGAAAAAAAATTGTCGTGAATTCTTGCGCGATACGATAGAAAATATAGGATTCGCCTTGCCTGATAACATTTGTCTGATGCGATGTCTGATAAAATTTGTCTGATACGATGTCTGATACGATAAGATTAAATCGTACATGTATCATACATCAGACATCATGCAACAGACATCAGACATCGTGCATCAGACATCAGACATCGTGCATCAGACATCAGACATCACGCATCGCATATTTACATATAGTAAAATGTGCAGGTATCTAGTAGTCTGCTCTTTGTCTTTCGCTTTCAACTTTTTTTTTCATTTCTACAACTTAAATTTGTTTAATTTACACGTATACGAGGTGGGAAAAGGATGGATAATGTACAGGAAAAAAAAATCAATGCTAATATTGCATTTCGATGAAACCATGTTCAAATATCTTTTCCTCTTTCCTCTTCAAGCGTAATGTAATTATTACAAAGGATGCATTAACACACATTGAATATATAATTATTTTGCACAACCTATGTGATTCCCCGAGATGAAACTATTGTGACAGTCCTTTACTAATTTCCAACATGTGGTTGAAAATCATTACATGACGATTTTAAATTGCCATGTAATGGTTTTCAACCTCATGTTGGAAATTAGTAAAGGACACTATTGATAAGAAAGAGTTGTTATTGAGCATATGTACATGTACGCTCGTGATGTCACAATGCACAAACTCTACTGTAATGCACAAAATAATGCCACGACTTGCAAACTGAACCTGTGGTTACCTAAATTTTAACGTCAATGTTTTATCTCGAAAACGCGATTTCAGAAAAACAAGAATGAAACTTATTAAAATGAAAGTGACGAGTGTTCAATAAATGTCGTAATTTGTGTTTTGTTGCAACACACAGCAAAAGCATTCATCGCATGAAATGAGCTAACGCGCATTACTGTGAGTTGCATTCCCGTGAAAAAAAAAACACAACTTACGACACTTATTCTATTTATGAACGATGTATCCCCCTTTCTACACAAGGTGTTGAATAATTTTAGGATTGCGGTAAACAAACTAATCCATTCTCTTCAGGATTCCGAAATTTGCTCTCTTTCAGAAAGTCAGTGCTTTGTGTGGCCCATCTCCCCCCCCCTCCCCCCAAGAAAAGAACAAAACAAAACAAAAACTATTCAACTTTTACTCATTGAACGATCAAAGAGAGGTTAATCTGTTACATGTATACGTTTTCTTTCTTTTTCAATTTTGTAAAGCACAGAGAATGACATGTTTATTTTTTTCAAGTAGTGCTGCATG
>VSWD01000011.1:2354616-2372888 GCA_033119305.1 Pinctada imbricata
GTGTAGTTAGCTACGTTAACTATATAAAATTCTGCACTGGATTCTTGGCGGTTTTTTTCCGCTAGACATATTAGACGTCGTGTATGTATTTATATGGTGCTGCATCATTATCTCCCTTCGTGTGTTGTTTTATTTCTCGCGAAACATTTTTATCGCCGTTTTACTGCTGGGGATTTCCTACAGGACTGTGTAACGTGTATGTTTGAAAAAAAATCTATTAATTCCTCTTGAGATTTCTGGATTCTATTTTGAGGTTTTGTGTTTGATTTTCATTAACTGGTATAAATTATACTAACATATTTTCGGTTACTTCATCCTTTTTTAAAATGAAAACACGTATAAGAAATTTCCATACATGTACGTTGAACATGTACTCTTTCTGCTGGTAAGGTTTTCGTGTGAAATGCTTTCCTTTGAATTCTTTGTTTGTCAGTTGAACGTTTTTAATCTCGATTTTGGTTTTTATTAACTCACTCATTCTATGTTTGACCGAAGACCTTGAAAAGCAATGTATCAGGCTAATTAAATCAACGTCTTATGATTGTTGGAGAGCATGTATGTTTCCATTTTCATGTTTGACCTAGCTTTATTACGTTGACCTTATGCACAAGTTCGAAAGATAAAACCAGAGGGCGCTAATTAAATTAATTTAGGCGGCTTATGAAAATCTATTTGACAGGAAGGGTTAGTGAGGATTTACTATCTGAAACACATGTCTGGTGCATAATGAATCGTTTGAAATTTTCTTCAAGTATTATTAAGTGGAATTTGACATTGGTGTTATGCTCCTTCTGTTTGGCTATTGATGACAGTATGAAGTTTAGATGTTGTTGTCGGTAATGCAAAAATGTGACACCAGACTCCCTTATATATCGTACTTTCCTTGCAGGTCAACATCCTTTTTCACGAAGATACTGCCGAAATATTTTAGGAATTTTTGTAACCTTTGATCGCTCGAATCTTTCGATAATTTATTAATGTATGAAGAAATGCTACAGTACTGCAACCCACTTGTTGGACAATTCTTTATTATCCTATCCATTCTACATCCACCACATTCTCACCCAATTCTATTCTATCCTATACTACATCCTTTCGTATCCTACATCCTATCCTATCCACCTTTATCTACTCCTGATCATCTTTAGCGAGATTATGATTAAAAGTAAATGGCTTGATACAAATTCATGCATAAGTAGTAAATTACCTGTAATTATTGCTGATTTTGGATTTTATTTAAATGAAAATTATTAAGATGATTAAATATCATGCATTTTTTATTTGCACTTGCAGTGAACGTGAATGAAACAAAAATATCACAAAAAAACCTCAAAGATTTATTCAATTTAAATTTATGTTACCCATTGATTCAGACAAGTACAAAATTTGAATGGATCGAATTAATCAAATCAGTATGTTTGTCTGTTAATAACTTAACAATTACAAAGAAGAAAGATTTGATTGATGAACGAGCTTTATAGGATTAGGACAAGATAGGATGTAGGATAGGATGTAGGATAGGATAGGATGAAAGATAGGATGTAGGATAGGATGGGATTTGATAGAATAGGATAGGATTGGATAGGATAGGATAAGATTCTATCCACTTTCTATCCTACATCCTGCATTCTACATCCTACCCTATCCACTTTTTTATCACATCATATAACAAAATTAAAAGTCCATAATTGTATAAAATACTATCCTCTTTACAAGATGGAACATTTCCGATATAAATTGACTATATGATTCTTACGAAACATATTGGCAAGTAATATAGTAACACTGTCCTCGGTCAATATTTTCACAGTAAGTCAATATCACATCATATACACTGAGCAAAAAGTCCATAACTATTTCATTCTATAATTTTATATTTGTTTCACAATCAATAACGTCGCCATTTGCAGAAGTTATTGGGGTAATTCCGGTCTTTCTTTAGACCGTGGTGTATGGTGATTTATCCAGGAGCGTAGATGACGTTATCAGCCAACCACAGCGTCGCTATTAATAGTTTATAGAATAATATTGAATATAACTTTCTGAGACTTAGTTTTACTATACCGCATAGATTTCTACAAATCAATTTGAACATAAAAAAGATTATGCAACATAATGTTTACATGATATTCATTAATGCTTACAAAAAAAGAAACTGTACATGACAACAGAGTAATTCGTATTTTATGCAAAAGATAAGAAATGACTTGGCTACATTTTTCAGATTAGAAATGACAGTCAAAATACATGGCTACATATATGATTCGGATAAGATATTTTCAACATTCACTTATCTCATATATACTAATTTGGTAAAAAATTCAGGTTAATTTTTTTATATTTACATTAACATAAGAATTGACTGTTCAATTTTGACAGTTTATTGGAGTATGAAGTTTGGTTTGTCGCATCACAAATTTTGCGTAAAACCGCTTCGCTACGCTACGCGGTTTTACACAATTTGTGATGCGACAAACCAAACTTCATACTCCAATAAACTGTCAAAATTGAACAGTCAATTCTTATAATTTCCAAACCCAAATTTATCCCAAATTTCACAAATATACCCAAGAAATTAGTAATTTAATACATTGCGTATGAAAATATCAACTCTGTAGGGCCCGTAGGCGAACTAGTTCCCAGACGAAATAGATATAATGTATACGTTGCTAGTTAAAGCCAGCAAATGTGTCAAAAATATTCGTTCCCAATCTGGAGCCCCATTTTACCAATCCATTACATCATACGATGATATGACGTAACATTTTGATGACGCATTCTGCAGTTCAAGTTCAAGGTCGCCGACATGGCAGTTATGTGTTTGGATTGTACACGCAGGAGCTGGGAGTTTATACAGACATATTCTCTGTACTTATAGATCTAATACTTGCAGAAAACGGCATGATTATGATCTATTGGTATCAGAATATCTTTCTAGGATTTAGTTATTTCATAAGTGACAAGTTAATTGTGAAAATGCATGACAATACTGTATCCTGATCGAGGCTGAGGTAGGTCGCCGTCTTTTGATCTCTTAATTTTCTATTCGCTGTCAAAATTTTCTCCTAAATTCTTCGTCTCGCCGAAAATATATCATTAGAAAAGTTTCTAGTTTCAATACTTCATAGGTTCAGAACGATTGTACCTCATAGAAATCATTTGAAACAGTGATCTTCGGTCATTTTGAAGTTCTCAATCAAAACTTTTGCACGTTGTCGTTGACAGTCGTCAGTCACTGGAAAATTTCAAACGCAGGTACTTGCTACTGTTACATTTTGTACGACGGGAATGTAATTTTGAAGAAAATAGCTGAAGTTTCTGTTTTTCTCGTCATTTACTTATTTTTCTGTCTTTCATGAAATTTTAAGGACAGGAAATGGTCTAAGAAACTTCAAAAACAGGAGCATAGCAACCGAACAACGCTGTAAAACCACGTATACCGGTCGATCATCGAAATTGTCATAAAATTTTCATTAATTCTGATATCGTATTTATATCTAAGGGCTACTGTTAATAACACTATTTTTTCTTTGCATAATTATCATTCGAAAGCCGATCTTAGCAACATACTAAATGATTTTGATGGAAGTAGTTCCGGCTCTTCCGGTATTTTGTCGTGTTCATTGGGGTATGAAGTGTATTTCGCCATTTTTCTGACGATCATATTAACCAATCAAAATGCATAGATTGGTGTAAACAAATTTATTTGGAAATTATATTACTATTATAGCTATAGTCATCACAAGATGGACAGAGGTGATGGTTCCAAATTACCGCGCCACATAATGAACATCAAATATATACATTCATTAAGACTTATTTCAAAAAGATAAACTTCTATTATGCTTACAGTGAACATTGGTAAGTATTCATTCAAAAGACATACATCTGACATAAAAAAAGGTTTATAAACCTTCAACCAAAATCGAATGAATTGGCTGAAAATAAGTAACAAGCAAATAATATAAGTTGGGTTATATATAATGTACATTAATTTTGTACAAAGAATATATGCAAGAAACCTGCAGACCTACCTACCTGTTTCTTATTAAAAGTGTTCACATTTGCTAGTGTAATTAAGGGAAGTAAAGCGTAATATAAAGAATTGACTGTAATTTCACGAAAGAAGCACATTGTCTTTTCCCTACTTTGACATTTTACTTACACAATTCCTTTTATAGTGTACAGTATCAAACCCTCCATCAATAACGAACATTTTTATGCGAGTCTATTCGTCTGATTAATATATTTCTAAAAAAAAATTCTGATTGGAAATATATTTTAGGCGTAAAATGAGCAGCAAATGCGTAGGGCGTATTTGTAGGTCAAAAATAGTAAACAAATTACACCAAAATCGTAGAAGTAGGCTGGACACAATGCTAAATCACAAGGTAGTTCTATAGCATAATACATGTATACACTTAGTCTAGTTAAAGATAAACATGTAAAGGCTATAATGTTTATTTTACATTGCCATATACATACAAGATCCTGACGACAATCTCAACAGCACCCACAATAGAGCACAAAACTGAGCATCGACGAACTGCTAGCAAGCTAGTGGTGGGACCAAGTGACCGGGAGAAGTAAGCATCCCTTGTTGGCTAGCCGCACCCGCCGTCGATGTTCATGTACAATCATTTTCAAAATTTTGCCTGTCGCCTGAAATAAGCTTTGGTTTGGCCCTTAATCAATTTGACATCATATATACATTATTGCTACTCCGGACACTTGCCATTACATCGAAAAATATCATCGAAATTAAAGGAGGTTAACGTTTTAGCACTATCCCTCGAATGTTATTTTGAATATAAATTTTATTTGGATTTGCTATATTTTCTACTGAAACGACCCCTACATGTACAGGAAACTTGAAGTCGCGCAATCTCTTTTAAGTAAATGCAGAATTTCATATTCTAAAACTAAAACCACAGGACGCTAGCTAAATGAATTGGGATGCATTTGAAAATCACTTTGGCTGGAAGCATCACTGATGAGAATTTAATATTCAAAACACGTGTCTGGTGCATGAAAATTGATTTGAACTTTTCTTCAAGAAGGCATAGAGTTGGAACACTTCCGTACTATTTCTAGATATGCACATATGATGCTCTCAAACTTTATAATAGAACATATATATTTCATTATTAACAATATTAATTCTAGTTGGTATCTCTGCTGGTATTGTTTAGTCCCCGAAGACACCATGTGTATAGTATTTCATTGATTCGGAACTTTATGACATAGAATATATTTGTAAATTCTCCGCAATAAAACTTTAATAAAAATATCATTAGCACTTACTTTGGCATAAATTTAGGTGAAGTTTAGACATTTGCTTTTCATTTCATATTATTTGGATTTTACTCTTTATTGTACTCGAGCATCACTGCTACGACACAAGGTTTTGAAATGCGTATATGGTGCTGTCAAGTCTTACAATACAACATACATGTACATTTTAATATTTACATTGCTACATAATTGAAAATAGCTACAATAAAAACTGATTATCGTTCTTATATAACACATGTACTATAACAAATGTACAAGTCCAAGCTTATCCATCCCTCATCTCTATTCTAGACTGCATGGTGGATGTTTGTCCGGTGTGGACTTAAAACCAACTTTAATTGATTTGAATTTTTCCGGTTCTGTCCATGAATAGTATTCCTTGAGCTCTGGGTAATGATTTACCATCATTCGCACGTAAACATTTCCCTTCTTATCAGTCTTATTTTTATCTTTGATATCATAGAATTCCATTGTTCCCTTTTCGTGGTATTCTACCTTTTCTCTAAACAGTTGAAAAAGTTCGAAATCCTGAAGCTCATCTCTACTTCTTCCTTGTTGTTTGAATAATCTAGACCAAAATTCAAAGAGTGTTCTCCAATGAACGTCTACTTCTACTTTTAATCTTCTGGGCGAACGCGAACCAGTTGACTTTGGTCCCAAAAACTGCAAACTAAACGGTAGATAACAGTATGCTAGGAAAATTTTAATGTTTTGTGGCGCAAATGAATTGATAACAGCAAACAGTAAAAGGTCATTATGGAAAGAAAATACATTTCCTTTCCTCCTCAATATGCCAGATTCTGCCAAATCTGTGGCATGCAACAGGAATCGTTCCTGGTTAAGGTCTTGGTCTATTTCTGACAACAATTTTTGTTGTAAACATTTTGAATCTACTATTGATCCATTCAACATAATGTAAACCAATATTTTGTACTTTTGTCTGTCTAATCCATTATCTGACTCTGCAAGATTGTTAACATATATCTCAAAAATACTTATAACATCTAAAGCCTCAGATGATGATGCGTTCCATTCAATACCACCAGGAAGATAACATACGATTGGTAGTCCGAATTTTGAAACGTTGGACTTCTTCCATGTTTCTTCTGCTTTCTGAAGCAAGTTCTCATTTTCTTCCAGATTTCCTTCTTCATGATCATCCGTCATTTCTATCTCTTCTTTTGATGGATCAGTCTCTCCATCCTCTCTTCTCTCTTGAATGGGAGGACAATCAATTCCATTGTCTTTCGAAGATTCCCTATCTTTTTCATTTCCACTACATGTATCTTCTGTAGAAGTTTGATTATCGCCCCCTACAATGTTTGCCTCATTCCTAATATCAGAATCCAGTGATTGCCGTGGATCAATGCTCGATTTAGGAGAACCATCATCTGACTTTGGTGATCTCATTAACGGTTTTGTGTACTTTTCATACAAATCTCTTAAATCACGAATGTCATATGACATGTTCAATTCGAAGCATCCTTTCAAGATTGGGAAATTCGTTTGACAATGCATCAATGAGCTTGAAGACGTGATAAGTACTCTGAATTCCTTGCATTCACGTGTTGATGTGTACAACCTGTTCATCATATTCTCGATGTTTGTATCATAACGACAGTACAAAGAAAAATCTCCAAATGTGACATCTACCAACACAATTGTTCTTTCATCTACTTTTTCAATTGGGTCTAAGGGAAAATGAATCGTTTTCCATTCCTTTCTATCTCTGTAATACTCTAACACTCCTATTGATGTTGCGGATTTCCCTATTCCTGTATTACCCACTACTAGGACGACGTTATTTTTTTCTAGTTGCCCGATGATTTCTCTGTACATCCGTGTCTCCACGAAATGAGGATTGGACCGCTTCAGAGTATAATGATATTCCCCTAAATTGGGAAAGACGAAGAAACATATTACAGGGATTTGAGTGTTTTTAACCGAAAGGAAAATATTATGTTTTCATAACTTTGTACATCCGATCAAGATGTTTACAAACATAGACTTTTACAGTATGAGAATTGTAAACGCAAACTTGAAAAAAATCTCTAATTAGGATGCTGCTAAATGACACGAATGGAGCAAACATGGATAACTAACATCTCATAACATTATATTTGCGTTAGAATGACAAATATGGATAATGACCATCAGTACAAAATCGATAATTCAGAAAATCAGAAACCGAAGGCATACAAAATCAGGATAAAACAGGAACCAAAGCAAACAAAAACAAAAACCTCCACCATATGAAAAGAAGCGAACTCCCGATATGAGAGTGAGACCAGGTGCCCAGGAAGAGTAAGCATCTCCTGCTTGCATGCAACACCCGTCGCTTCAATTCGGTAGAACTGCCACATCCGGTTACTTCCATTTTGGAAGATATAGAGTACAATCTTTGGTTGGATGGTTCAAATGGTCTATGACAGAATATCATCCACCATTCTGGATAGTGGGACATCATAGTGTATGACGAGTTCCCCATATCGACCGTAGAACTTCCTCAGTGACATGTTAGTCGGTCACAAACATATCCCTGACTGAGAAGCTTATCTGAAAGACGCCTAGCTCTCAGAACAAAATCCGTATATTTGGTACTTGCTCTGGCATAGCGTATCAACTGAGATATGAACACGCCATAAGCAGGCGATGAAGGGATGTTGCTACTCAGAAAAGGAAAGTTCGTAATGCTGAAATTGAAGTCGTCACGTTTGTCATAGAGTGAGGTGTTCATGTGACCATCAGTGTCGTAGGACAACATTATGTCCAAATAGGATGCTGAATTATTTGTCTCTGTAGATACGCACGTGATATGTTCCTCGTGAATACCCATCAATTAAGCCTGGTAAATGCTATCTAATTTTACTTTACATGTCATTGAATTTATATTTGTCCTAGCATACGACCATTGTTTTTCATTTGTGTGATGGTTATCTATTCTGATCAAGATGAGAGTTTATTACGCCTAAATAAATTCTGTGCAATTTCTTCGTCGACGGCGTTTTAAATACCTGTCGTTACAGATAAATTATTGTGTCTGTAGCGGTTTGTGGATGCTGTTCATCTAACGTGTCGTAAGACTCATTACAGGCAGATTATTGTAAATAAATCCTGTGCAATTTCTTCGTAGATGGTAGTTTCTAGTATATTGATTGCAGCGGCGCTAAATTCCTCATGCACTGTCCTCATGTACATGTACTATTATTTTGCAGAGTATCGTATGTTACACGTGACATGTATTTGTGATTAGCGACTAAAGAAAGAAAGAACATAAGATAGAAAGAAACTTGTATAGAATGACCCCCCCCAAATAAAAGAGGAAACCCCCTAATTCATGAACCCATGTACGCACGCACATTTTGTAATATAATGTTCTGTTAAATTAGTGGATAATGTCTTTACATTAAGTATTTCATTACAATGTACATTATGCATTTCAATGAACACATTTATGCAATCAAATGCAATGTATATACGATAATAGCTTTCTATGTGTAAGGCCAAAAAAAAAACCCCTTTGTTTCTCATACCCGCCGACCCTAACGTCTTTTTCCTGATTTTTAGTTTCATTTAGGGTTTTCTTCACCAATATTTACGACCGTCGCGCTTTACGAAATGTGTGCCAGAAATGTTAAATCTACCAATTTTGACGAAATCTTCTGTTTTTTTTTAGCATTATCTATCATCTACAGTAACTATAATTACGCTCTTAGATTGTAAAAATACTAGTAATCGATTTCTCTCTCGTAACTTATTGTACGGCCCTTTCGGACAGGCTTTTTTTTCCATTAAAGGCTTACTGATTGTTATAAAAACGTGTTAGGGTTTCGGTGATTTGATAGAAATTCTTAATTAACCTAGTATAACTAAGTAAATATTTTGATGCACGTGCCGGTTGTTTCATTTCACGCAAAAGTCTTTTGTAAAACATTATTCCTACGGTTTATAACATTGCGTATAAATATCATGTATGATCTTCTCAAATAGTGCAGCAATTTTATAACTGTGTGCGCATGTCGGTAACCATCCTCGAAAACCCAGGCTCGATTGGGCTTACATGAGCCTGGGTTTCTGAGGATGGTCGGTAATTAAAAGGACCCATCTTGTTCACATTTATACTTGTATTGTAAAACAAATGTAAATTGTACTCGAATAACATGATGACGAGAAAAAAAGCAAACAGGATAAATTTTATGCAAAATTAGCCCTTAGACATCGGACGGTTTGATTTTTTATTCATAAAATATTTTCAGTACGGCGTCAACGAGATAAACTTACATTACCTTTGTTCGAGCAGATCTAACCGTTTACAATTAGTGAGCGTCATTGTCGTCCTTCCGTCACATTTTTCAGTTTTCCAGATGGTAATTCATCTCAAACTCCAGATTCAAACCGATTACTTGCTTCTGACGTTATGTTTGCGGCCAGTAAATGCTGGATTTTTTTCTGAACACGTAAAACTTATGTTTGCACCGTGAAATCAGCACTTACCGGCTGCAAACATAACGTCAGAAGCAAGCATCCGAGTCAAGGTAACCATGCTTTGGAGGCCAGTTTTTTTATAAGATGCTTAGTATCATTTATAAGCATGCATTTCCTATTTTCCACAGGTTGGAGGCACAAAATGGCCCCCTTCCCCCTTTTCTAAATCGTTAAAGATTTTCGAGTGTCTTGAATTAAACAGACAACACATATTTGAAGGTCATGATTACATTTTTAATCCCTAAAGATTACTTTTGAAATACAATTCTAAACATGGATAGAAATGGATAGAAGAATAAATAATCTACCCCCTCCCCAAAAAAAATCCGATGACCTATCCTATTTTTTCAGCATGTTATGGGAAACACACATAATTTTTTTTGGCCTCATATGATCGCGCCTTACAATTTCGTTTGTTGTGGGATTTCGAAACCCTTAGATGACAATTCCCGCATAACGGAACCGTTTTGTTGGGGGACCTTTATTGTCTAATAAAGGTCCTCCAATGAATTTACTTTTGCACATAGTTCATTATATTCCATTTCTTGTTGTGTCAGTTCCTCTTTTTTAATGTCATGTTCTATAAGACTTATACAAGATATATATGATTTCGAAAACTTTTAACTCTTTTTCTCACCACTTTGAGATTGTCGCCAGGATCTTCTTCATCTCATATCACCACTTTGTTCAAAGAATAACTATTTGGCAATGATTGGCGACTCCCAAAGACTTTCACATTTATGCGTTTATTTGTTCCAAATTTTGAATCATGTCTTGCAGCCGATAAAATTTTTGAAACGGAATTTTCATTTACATCTACCCAGTCGCCTTGATCGTCACGATAGGTAACTTTCATTGTCTCAGCGGACATGTTATCTAATGCAGATATTTCTCTTCTTAATTTCACAAAATCCATGATAACTGTAATTCTGTAAGTCACATATGTTGCACTCCACAGAAATGCAACGTTCACGTCCAGGAGATGTACAATGTAGCATGATATGAATAAGGAGTGGATCTAGAAAATTGTACTCTTTTGAAGAGGAAAGAATGAGAAACGATATGTGATAATTTTCCAGAGCACTTTTTCAGGTTGAAATTATTCAATTTGAGTTTCATAGTTGAACTTATTTAAACTAAAATAAGCAGTTACATCAATACCAAAAACTGCATCCACCCCTGGTGATTTGCAATGAATTAATTTATTATAATTTGAATCTTCAAATCTTATGTTTTCGGAGAAAAATCGTTAAAATGGCTATTTCTGAAGGTAAAACTTGCAGAATTTACGTGAGAGAAAGGACACTTGATGATCTTGCCTGTTAATGCATGTAATTTCAAAACTGAAAAATTGCGGTGTCAATATTAACTATTTCAAGAGGTGTAAAAGCAAAAGGTCGCAGACGAGTTTTATAAATCTGTGTTACACGTGCTTGGGAATCATGGTTAACGAATGAAAATTTCGACAAAAAGGGAGATTTGCTGCCCAATGTCGGGAGACCAAAATTGTTCGAAATAAATGACTTAAAATATATCTAAAACGAAATAACCCAACGATTACTCATAGAGAACAACAGGATAAACTTTTAATTAATTGTGACAATTCAGTGAGCATCACAACTATCTATAAAGCCATTAAAAGTTCATTGTCATCGGGACCATTTACATTATAAAGAAACTTTCAAAACCATTTGCAGAGATATTTACTGATGCAAAAACTTTATGCATAAAAAATAGGCTCATGAAATGAATTTTTTTGACGAAGCTGGCTTTATTATGATTCACGAGAAAGGTCGAGCTATGGAGGTATTTAAGGCCTCTAGATCACCAAATATTACACTTAATCTGTTAAATGTATTACATGAAATGATGCATTGTAACGTCATAGAAGGTGTCACTGATAAATTTAATTTTCCTTTCTTTGCTTACACTGAACACAGCGAATATGCAATGTATCCAGGCGACATGATTGTAGCAGAGAACGCACCTGCTGATAGAAATCAAAGGAGGGGGGGGGGGAGCTGGAGCTGGAACTATCAACTTTCTTGGATAATTTTAGTGTAGAGTACATCTGTACATCCATTTATACTTCGGATTTAAATCCTGTCGAACTGTCATTTAGTGCAGTTCGATCAATTCTAAGTAGATCAGACTTTAACTGTTTAATACTCTCTGTCGTGATAATTTGATGTATGCATTTTACTAGTATCTGATTTCAAAGGCTACTTTAAAATACATTTTTGTTGTATTTAGTACGATAGTTACTGTTAATGAAAGTACCTTTATACTATACATTATCGTTATGGACACGATAAAATCTCAATTGAATTTTGTTTTAAAAAAACTAAATTTACTTATATACGTGATTTCTAAAATTGCGCAGTTTACTGTCTTTCTTCTGTTTCATTATAAATTTTTAGAACTGCAAGTCTCTATAAATGCGGACCGTTTTGTTTTGCTTCACCGCACACACTGTCCAGGTACTAGTACTTGAAATTCCTGCCATCTACGAAGAAATTGCACAGAATTTATTTACAATAATCTACCTGTAACTAGTCTAACGACACGTTAGATGAACAACATTCACAAACCGCTACAGACACAATAATCTACCTATAACGACACGTATCTAAAACGCCACCGACGAAGAAATTGCACAGAATTTATTTAGGCGTAATAATTCAGAAAATTTTCAAACAAACAATTATGTTTGTTCAACACATGTTATGATATGGTGCATGGACAGGTACAAAATTTTCTCTTTAAGTGTTCTCTTAAGTGTCTTTTTTGGACAAGAATGGATTACCGTGATATAATTGGTAAGACTGGTCACATGATATGCCCATAATAAATTCATATTATGTAGATTTAGAGAGTTATTATCTGGTTTAACCAAAAGGCATTCCCGTGGAATGTCCAGTGGAATCTATCATAAGCATATCACGTGATATTCGACCGTGGCATTGTCAAAACATCGTGAGATCCAGTTGACTTTCGTAATTTTCTCTTTAATCTTGTGTCTATTCCGCTGTGATCTTCCTTATCCTAAGGAGGATTTTCCAAACACGACAGGATTGAAGAAAGATAAACACTGCACAATTTGACTCTTACCATGATCTCGATCCGACAGTACCAATGATTCTCGCTCATGCAAATCTGAATGTAATAAAGTTATGTGGTTCAGCATTAGAGATAAAAATAAAAAAAATCATTTCACATCTCACGTTCTTTCAGCACTATAAATGTATACATTCAAAAATTATTTTGTTAATACTCTTTAAAAATATCTTTCATCTAGAAAGAAAAAAAAAATGCAGGATATATTCATGCTGAAGTACATATGAACGCAAGCTTCAAACAATTGTTAAACCTCAAACATTTTGATGAACTTTTTTTTGTCTTTCTAAATGAGTCCAAATGATTGTTCTGAAGGAATTTTGCTCACTGAGATTTGAATGTCTGCATCACCCATTTGTCTCAAAATAGAAATAGAAAGTTCAGAAAAAAATCAATGAATCACCACTGTCTGATTCTTATGTGGACCTGTACTTTAAATCCATATCATAAGGTGCAAAGAATCATTGGAGATCATATTTCAATATTTTAGTATCGCTTACCAATATATTCTTCAAGTTCTTCATGTCTGTGACCTATACGTGAAGAGAAAGAAAACATTAGACGGACATTGAATATTTGTCATTTTTCCCGCAATATTTTACGGTGACTTTTTAATTAATTCTGAACTACTACTTTCCACTAAATAGAAGAAATTTTCAAAGAGAGGAAACTGCTTCTCTCACATGAAAAAGGATATTTCACATTATTAATTCATATTAAGGTTGATGAAAATAAATATTAGACATAGAGGAATTCTAATTCAACGAGGTTTTACTAAGATGTAAAAAAACTATTTTCTCAATTTTATTGTTAAATTGAATATTTGATAATGATATCTTAATGCTCTATCGTCAATACCAGTTATGCACTTGAAATCTATCTTGGATGAAGCAGAAGTTGCTTTTTTTAAGAAACACTGACTGATCATTGTCTCATTCGCACAGTATAAACTTTATCCTATTGTGCAAAACACCTCCCCTAAAAGACGATTCATAAAAATCTCGTTTATTAACAAAGGTTTTGATCTTCTAAACATATCTAATATTTTTCGGGATCATCGCGTACAAAGTACCATTCCTCAATATTTTGAAAATTTAGAGCCACCTCTTATTTGTTATAAGTACAAGAAACCTATTCGAAACTTTGTTTTTAACTATAATAAAGTTACATCGGATCCTGACATACTTGAATCGTGTCCTGCTTCTTGAGAATATGCAACTGCTAAATATCTCTACAAACCAGCTGGCCATGTTGTTACAGGTGACTTTTCAATTATCCAAGACAGACAGCTCCGTGGTCTTCTTAAAAAAGGACCTAAGTATAGAATCCCATCCAAGATAGATTTTGTCAAATGCCGTGAGGTGCTTACGGAAGCCTTTAGATAATTATACGAAAAGGTGTAAATCAGAAGGAGTCGAACCGCATGCTCTGAATGACTGGAAAAACCTCATTTTAGATACAACGGATATTCGAATAGATAACTTCCATAAAGACCCTCATCTTTTTCAAAATCCACGTTCCAAATCAGAAAGATATTTCAAATCCAAACTGAGTAAATTACATGAAAAATATGTCTTTGCACCAGCTGATAAAGCAGCCAACAACACCATTATCATTTGAAAACGTTACTACATATCAACCTTGGTTTCGGAACTTTCGTCTACTAATACATATATCAAAAGCAATGAAAGTTCATTTAACATTTTAAGCAAGCATAACAGTGAACTGTCTTCATTCAATATCTCTATTTCTAAATTGGATCTCCCAACACTATATTGCTTACCGAAACTGCACAAGTCTCCTTAAAAATTTCGATTTATTGCTAATTCTAGTAACTGCTCCACTACAATTTTGTCTAGAAATCTGACGTCAGCACTTACTGCTATTAAAGAACACATAACTAGATATTGTGAAACGGTTCTAAGCAGGAACAATGTAAATCTATATTGGTCTATTAAGAATTCAGGGGATGTGATTGACAAAATGAAATCTGGAAATTTCCAAGCCAATACGATTTCTTCATACGACTTCTCTAATTTGTACACCACACTTCCTCATGACAAAATTAATGATCGATTATCTTATCTCATTAAATGGTGTTTTGATCGAGAGCGGAAAACTTACATTTGTAAATCTGAATCGAAGGGTTTCTTTTCCTCGAAAGACTACAAATCATACAAATCATGGACATGTAGTGATCTGTGTAATGCCTTGTCTTTCCTCTTGGACAATATTTACGTAAAATATGGTGAGGATCTATACAAGCAGGTTGTAGGAATTCCTATGGGTACTAACTGTGCGCCTCTTGTTGCAGATTTATTTTTTTATACACTTATGAAAAAGAATTTATCCTAAATCTTCAAAAGCAAAGAAAATTTGATGATGTGAAATGTTTCAATAATACTTCTAGGTGTCTGGATGATATTCTAACCATTGACAATCCTTCTTTTGAATTATATAAGAATGAAATTTATCCACAAGAATTAACACTTAACAAGGCAAACGTAACAGATACAGAAACACCATTTTTGAACCTAAATATCAAAATTGTAAACGGAAAGATTCATACAAGTATGTATGACAAAAGGGATGATTTTGGATTCAACATAGTAAATTTCCCCTGGCTTGACTGTGATGTTCACAGCTCATCCGGTACGCAAGAGCATGTACTGATATTTTGGATTTTCACAGTAGAAATTTACAAATTACCAAAAAACTTTTGGCTCAAGGTTTCCGCTTTCATAAACTAGTTAAGACTTTCTGGAAATTTTACAAAAATTACAGTCAACCTCTTAAAATTCTGATGTATACACGCAACAGAGTACATTACTTTGGGTATTACACAACCTGTCTTTTATGGTGATATGATAAATAAAATTAGACGGATCAAAGGTAGGCAGCATAATCATCGAAAATGCGTCAGAATCATCAAACGCCTTTTATACCATGGATATGATTCTAATGTCACCAGACGGACACTAGGCTTGGTACTCGACCAATCTACAGTCTTGTACAAGCGCATCCGTGAGACTTGCACTCTGACTGACTGACGACGGGATTACATGACGGGCCCTGTCCAAACCTCTTTAGAGAAGACAGGGCCCCGACCACCTGTCCTCTCTGAATGTCAGTCGGTTTCCTCGGCTAATTACATTCATGAGCTCGCTACAGCCGGCAGAGCACGGACTGTATTACGCATGCCCTATTTTTATATCCATTTACATATTCATCTGTGTTTCTGGGGCCTCTACGTTTCGCGTTCTTGTTTGTGTGATGTCATCTTACAGTGAGGAGGTTGATTTACACCACAATTGTACGTTCTTCGAGACCTCTGGGTAACTGGAGAAGTGAGAGGGTTGTGCGCACGTAATCCAGGATAACCACATCATTTGCTACTTTCGTGACAAATGGCCGTCCAAAGTCGGCACCGGTTGCCCATTGGTCTCGTAGGTTTATGTGTAGTCTTTTATGTTTGATGTTTACATGTCGTGTGTCTCTTTTCCGTCTCGTGCTGTACTCGTCTTTTGTGTTTTTGCATCGGGTGTTTTGGAGTTTTGCTGTTGATGCTGCGGCGGGGTCTTGTTGGAGATCTCCTCCCTTCTAAATAAAAAGTACTGTAGACTTCATCTACGATGTGGAGAAATGATTGTATTTTCTAAGCGTGAAAAACCAGGCTTTAAGGCTTACCTACGTACATCTGTTTTTTCGATGTTTTTTGTTGTTGCAAATTTGAAATACATCTTTTTGTACTTATTGTTAGGGAGATAAGTAAAGCGAAACAAACATAGTAGCTATACATAGCGTCTAAAATCCAGAGGGATTGGTGGTATTTTGTTAATATAATTCTATTTTTTCCAAATATTTAATTCATTCAATCTTGTGAGACAAAAGGTTACCAACTCAGATTCTTGAGAGCAGCCCTCTTGACGAAAATGTCTAAACTTATTACACTAGATATGCATGTATCGGAATATGAATGCATATCAGAAGACTTCTAGAAAAAAAAAAAACTTTCACAAAGTTGAATTAAACTTGTATTACCCTTATAATACAAACTGTTTGTTCCACGTTAAGTAATCATTCATTTCAAACAAATGTGGACGTTCCAAAAAAGAAAAGTTATAGAATCTTTTTTGTTATTAAGGATTATCTCATGCTTGTATAAATATTAAAAACTCGTAATTATTTTAACATGGCAATAGAATAAGGAACGTACAAATTCTGATGGGTCCTCCAGTAAAAGGATTATGAATCTGATAGTTGTAGTTTTTACGTAGGTAGAACCACCATACAGCGATGATGATACCTATGATCAGGATCAGCAGAAGGACGACCACTATAGCAGCTACCGGACTGTTGCTACTTCCATTGTTAGTGGTTGTTGTGAATACTGTAGTGGTTGGACGGTTTTCTGTGCTGCAAATAATTAAGATTAAAAAAATGTCAATTACAAAAATTCCATCCTTAAGAAAAACGTACTCTGGAGCAAAAAAAAAAAAAAAAAAAGAGAGAGAGAGAGAGAGAGAGAAAGTGTTTGAAAAGAGAGCATTGGATGATGAATATTGACCAAATACACCTTCACTCCATTGATAGCTAGTGCGACAAAAATAAATATCATATTCTATTCGAAAACTAAAAACTATTAAGTTGCTTTTTATCGAATGAAAGGGATAATATTTGTTTATTTTTTTCAAAAAAAAAAAAAAATAGATAGGGCCTCGGCCATATCATTTCTGAATATTTTCGAATGCATTCATAATCTTGGTCAAGCTGGGAGAAAACTGACTCTTTAACGTACACCCAAAGTATTTGATACAATTTTAAAATCAGCATCATTTACGAACAGATTAATTTGCAGCATGGACCAGACATCCACATTTCGATAGATTAGGCACGGTCCATTTGATATTCAGGGGGGTGGGGGCTTGGGTTTTTTGTCGGAGCAAGATTATTTTTTTAGCCCCGGACAGGGGCAAAATTACTTTTTTCTTGCAAAGTTGGAGCAAGGAAATTTTTTTTATAACAATGGATGTGAAATATATTAAGGGTGTTTGTGTTTTTTTAATAGAAATTCTTTATTTTCACTTAAATTACTTTAAACATTACTTTATTGTTATGTATAAAACTTGTATTCACTTCTAAACTGAGAGAGATAAGATTTTTACAATATGTGATATATAATTTTCAGTATACAAAATGTATATAACATGTATAAGGTCATGTAACACGTAAGAGGGCCTGATGCAAGTTTTTACATGTAGAAATGAAAACTAGTGAAAAACTTAATTAAATTCTCCTATGAAATTAGACACTATGGTGATACATGTATCTATAAATAGTAATAAATTGAATTGATAATGTATTAAGCATTTAAT